>VCAZ01000154.1:0-600000 GCA_005784505.1 Bagarius yarrelli
TGACAAAATAAAAAAAAAATCCCCACCAGTATGAGTAGAAAATTGATTCCTCTTTTTAAAATATAGATATATTATTTTATATATCTTATAGAAGCCAAAAAAAAATATTCTATAAAACATTTATCAACAACATCAGTCTTTCATCATTTCCATCTATACAATATTATTTCTGGTCAGTGTTTATGGGTGTATATACTATATACTATATATATAATATATAAATCATGCCCATGATACTGCTTCTAGTACGTCAAAGGTTGCTGAATGTAGTTGTTTAGTTGATAAGAATGAATTACACTAATCCACCCTTCATCACCTCCCAGAATTCCAGTTCACCAGCGCACCGGGATCCTTTGCTGTAATTAAAATATAGTACGGAAATGCTAGTGCATCTTACACTTACTACTTTATTAAATAACAAACGTTTAACGTGTAAAAAGACACGTGGTCAATAGTATTTATCTGCTCATTTACATCTGATGTACTGAGACGCTTGTAAGTTTATTCCTAAAGGGTTTGTAAGGCACATGACCTTGTTCTGGGTAATAACCTTCCCTTTGCGCTTTTGTGCACGATGACAGTTTCATTATTGTATAAATGACATTATATCAAGCTTTTAACGAACATTAAATGTATCTTAAATTAAAAAAACAAATCGTGCCAGTGATATATTAAGTATTTTACTTACCTTCAGGTGTTAGTTGCCATTCACATTGCATTGTTAGGGTATTCTGCGTGTTGCGAGGAAAACAAAAGGGTATACGTGACCATGCGAAGACCAACATAATAAATAAGTGCTCTATAGCCAGTAGGCTTAAATTTATTACATGCAATATACAGTTACCTACGTAGCGATGTTAACAGAAGATGTAGATCTGACGCTGGGTCAGCGGTGCCACTACGGACTCGTTACGCCCTTCGGTCTCAACCAAATGCTTTGAAACAAAGAGGGGGTTGGATTTGTATTGCCCTTTTTAAATTACGTTCCTGAGTATTAAAATTACCCCCAACTTGTAGCTTTAGCAGGTACTGTTCGGTTTAGTCCAGCGGAATGCTGTAAGTTTTCGAACAACACCGCTTTTCTAGTTTTTATCCACCCCCTTTCTTCAATTATAATTGATCCTTCCGCTACTATGTGGATAAACATAAACAACTCAAACGCTCTTGTGTAAAGTATATCATTAAAACAAATGTAAATTATGTTATTTTGTCGCTATTAGTAACGCATAGCTTTTTTTGAGATTATGAGAAAACATTTTTTACATTTTAATCAATTACTGAATCTTTTATTTTTTTAATGTTGTTTAGTTTTTGTATTTTTGTGCCTATGCACATTTATATTTTTTCCGATTATCTAATTAGAGTAAAATTAGAATAAAATGTTATTGCTGATATCCTAATAATGTTAAGCTATTAAGGAACAGTGCTTGTTACATGTAATAATCTAGTGATACACCTCTTAATACCACCACTATCACGTCGCGATTATAGAAACCATCAATAATGTACAAAATTGTACTCTGCCTTGAAAATATATTTTTAAGTATGTCCTAGACCAAGTTTTATTTTGAATTGTAAAATACACTGTTGGGAATGAATAAATACAATTGATTGGAACAAATATTTATATATGTATATTTATAACATTTGGCTGCGGAGCTGCGACCATCTGGGAGCTTAGCTTCAGAGCAGCGACCTTATTGGAGCCGCAGGGTTCCTCATCGGTTAACTCCACAGTAAATGAGGAACCGCTTAGCTGCAAAGTGTAATCCATGTATTTTGCCAGGGACCAGTGAATTTTTCCCCATGGCATCTTGCGCTAAACAGGGTCATTTAGTTGAAAACAAAAAACGTCTTTTAGGGCAATATCATTAAACCCTGTGACGTCACTTAGTCCCCAAAATTCCTCCACTTTTGCCCTGACAAAGGTTAATCAGATGCCCAACTGCTGGGTTCATTTTGGGGTGGGTTTATTCCGCTGAGGCAAGGCGTATAGCACCAATGTGCAGTTTATTTACAAATAAACTATAAACAGACAGCCCCCCACCTCCACTCCCCTCTCCCTAATGTTAGATCAGGTGAGGAGAGAACTGAGGCGGCTTAAGACCAGGAAAGCCGCAGGTCCAGACGGCATCAGCCCTGACCAACTCTGTGAGGTGGTCACTTACATCTTTAACCTGAGCCTGAGTCTGATGACGGTCCCTGTCCTGTGGAGGACCTCCTGTGTGGTTCCGGTTCCTAAGACAGTGCACCCTAAGGAGCCAAACCACTACAGACCAGTAGCCTTGACCTCCCACCTGATGAAGACTATGGAGAGGCTCATTCTCAGCCACCTTCGCTCTGTGGTCAGCACCACAATGGACCCGCTGCAGTTTGCCTACAGGCCGAACATCGGGGTGGATGACGCTGTCATCTACCTGCTGCACCGGGCGTTGACTCACCTGGAGGCCGCCGGAACTGCTGTGAGGGTCATGTTCTTTGACTTCTCCAGTGCCTTTAACACCATCCAGCCAGCTCTTCTGAGAGAAAAGCTGGAAGGGGCAGGAGTGGACGGAAGACTGGCTTCATGGACATCGGACTATCTCACCAGCAGGCCACAGTATGTGAGGCTATGAAATTGTGTGTCTGAGGTAGTTGTTTCCAGCACTGGGGCCCCTCAGGGGACGGTGCTCTCACCAATACTCTTTACCCTTTACACCTCGGACTTTTACATACAACACCAACAGTTGTCACCTCCAGAAGTTCTCTGACGACTCGGCCATTGTTGGCTGTGTGTCCTGGGGGGGGGAACGAGCTGGACTGGTGTGAGCGCAATCACTTGTGCTTTAAACACCAGTAAGACGAAGGAGATGGTGAGCGACTTTCGGAGGAGGAACACCACATTACACACTGGTGACCATCAAGGGCTCTGACATTGAGATCGTGGACAGTTTTAAGTACCTGGGTGTTCACCTTAACAATAAACTGGACTGGACTCATAACACCGATGCCCTGTACAAGAAGGGCCAAAGTCGCCTCCACCTTCTGAGGAGAGAGGAGTGAGGTCCTTTGGAGTGGGCAGGCCTCTCTTTTAAGGACTTTTTATGACTCTGTGGTAGCCTCTGCTATCCACTACGCTGTGGTCTGCTGGGGAGCAGGCAGCACGGACCGGGACAGAAAGAGACTCAACAAACTGGTCAGGAGGGCCAGTTCTGTCCTGGGCTGTCCACTGGACTCTGTGGAGAAGGTGGGTGAGAGGAGGATGTTGGTTAAGCTGACATCCATCATAGACAATACCTCTCATCCACTGCATAAGACCGTGGAGGCTATGAGCAGCTCCTTCAGTAGCAGACTGTTACACCCTCCATGTAGGAAGGAGCGGTTCCGCAGGTCTTTCATACCCACCGCTGTTAGACTGTACAACTCAACAGTCTAACTACAGATGCACATAACTAACTGTAAATACTTTTAGATTTTTGTTTATCGTAAATTGTTTTTATTTCTCTCAATATGCACTTTTCTATTGCACATTTTTTCTATTTTCCTACTTTGCACGTAATAGTTTTTGTATCTGAGCCACCGTAACAATTTAATTTCCCCACTGTGGGATCAATAAAGATTATCTTATCTTATCTTATCTTAAACATGAATGGAACAGGAACAGGAACATAGCAAGACCAGAAACATGAACAAACTGTTACCGCAATGGTACACGAACAATAACCCACAAAGACAAAGCAAATCACAAGGCTATAAATACACTAAATACATCAACTGAAAAAGACACACCTGAACACAATCACAAACACAGGACAACCAATGAAAACAAGACACAAGGACAAGGGAAACATCTGACAGGAAATAAACAAAACAAACTGCCTAGTTCAGCTTAGCTAGCTATCATAGCATAACTAGACGCAAAACAATAAGCAGAAAACAATATAAAACAAGAATATGAAAACCTTACACTGATATTGTTTAGGACAGCAGAGAAGGCCTTGCTGGCCCTGACTGCACACCACTGGAATTCAATTAGTCATCTTTATAGGAGTTATTTAACAGATATCAGTTAATCGATTGAATCTATTTTAATAAATGCTTATAAATGTTCCTTGTTAGTATTTATAACTGTTATATGTGTTTATATAAATAATTTATTTATTTATTCCATATTATAAAACAGTTAGTGTAGTGTACTGTAGTGTAGTTTAGGTTTACAACGTTATACCCAAAATATATTTGGGACATAAAACAAAACCATCTAAGAACTGCTGACATAGTTTCTTATTATTCCACATTATTATATTTACCAAAAATATTTTTATAGAAACCTTTTAAGGATAAAACTTCAAAAACTACATTGCTGACTGTTCAATTTTAAGGCAATACATCTAAATGAAACACACAATAATTAAGAAGTGTGTCCTAATACTTTAGTTTATACATTGTATGTTGAAACAGTGTAATCTGTAATGTTATGTAATGTTATGTAATGTTATTGTAATGTTATGTAATCTGTAAGATTTTTTGACATTAATACAACAAATATCCTAATACACAATACATCGCTGATATCCTTGAGCAGTTTACTATTTCCATATGAATGCAAATGTGCAAGCAAGTGTTCTGCTATAAGGAATATCATTATGGCACTGATTCAACTATAGTCACAGAGCAACAGGTAATCATAGCTTAGCTGATATTTAATATTACAAATCAATATTAACAATATCAACAAATATTACAAACAAATGCTGTTATGCATCCGATTTTAAAAGAAGAAATTAATATTGGCTAAATAGATTATAATATATTAGATGTGGTAGATGTGGTAGTAAGGTATAAACATGGATACTGTCTTGACAGTGCAAACAGCATCATGAGGTAGAGGTGCTTGGGATAACAATGCAGTATGAAAAGTAAACATGGTGAAGTGCAGTATAATGGCAGAATATTGTACAGTAGATATAAAATAAAATTTTAGGTTAATGTCAGAATTCAGAGTTCAGTAGGCTGAGAGGATAAAATTGTTTCTAAGTGCTGGTGCAACAGAGAAGACTTTTTTAGCTGTTTTTCACCATGGTATGTTTCTGCTTTTTTTTTCTGGACAGACTCTTCAGCGCTGCAATTAAGCATATTGCAAATTTGTTGTTGTCATCAGAAACTGTAAAGTACTTTCAAACCGCTGACATGATTGCCATTTAGTACGTAGTGCTGTGATAGCGGCTAAAGCAGGAGTGTAATCTGAGGGCTAAATGTAGGGGCAGGGACGGGGCATATTTCCGGTTTGTATTACCAGCCTTTTTCTTTCTTTCAGCCAAAAACCGATAATAGCATTCCTGGTTAATACCAGATCATGCATAAAAAATTATACCAAGAAACCGGTATGATTTTGAAAAATAATGTTATATAAGACCGGTGTACCCCTCCTGCCTTTTTCCATGTCAGAGACAGCTGGGATAGGCTCCAGCAGATGCCTGTGACCCCGAATTAGGGAATAAGAAGGTATAGAACATAAATGAATGAATGAATGTCATATAAATTTTTGGTCATACCACCCAGCACTACCGTGATGTCATCTACATCTACAAACTTGATTATGGAGTTGGAGCCATGTGCAGGTATGCAGTAGAAAGGCAGAAGAAAATGTGCCAAATGTGGGGAAGATCATGACAGATGATCAGATATGAGCAACGTGGTTACAAGGAGCAACCCAGATGTTGTAATTATGGTAAAAAGCATAGTGCACATGGCACTTTATGGGGAGGAGATCGAACAGATGCAAATGGGGAGGTCATAGAAAAGTTATTCGAGGGTTATACAAATGGTTTGTTTAAATGATGTGAGAGGGACTAGAATAAATGTGCGCACTGGGAACACATCGGTATTAGATTTAACATTAGTGTCTAGAAATTTAAGTGGAAGCTGTGAGTGGGATGTGTTAAAAGACATCACAATATGTAATGATCATTTTTCAGTATTATGTCAACTATCGTTGGAAAAGAATAAGAGGAAAGGGGTATGATGGGGAGTTGGATATTTAGTAGTGCAAAATTGTAATTATTTACATATAATTGTAAAAAGGAGATGTGTAAAATAGACTTAAATGAAGATATTGATGCGGTCAAGAAAAATATTAGAATAACTTGAACAGAAGCTGAAATTAGTCCATGTCTAAAAGTAAAGGACAGATAAAGAAAAAAAGATAAAGATAAAGATAAAGAGTCCCTTGGTGGACAGATTATTGTTCTAGAGCAGTGAAAGAGAGAAATAAAGTTCTCAGAGTATTAAGAAGAACTCATAGTTTTCAGAATTTAATTGTATTTAAGAAAGCACAAGCTAGAGTTAGGGAAATAATACGTACTGCAAAGAGGCATAGTTGGCAAGGTTTTTGTAATAGAATAGGAAGGGTTACACCGGTTGGGGAAGTGTGTGGAATGATCAAGAGTATGAGAGGAATTAGAAAGGAATACCAATATCCAGTATTAAAGAGAGATGAGGAAGTAGCAATTTCTAACGAGGAGAAGGCAGAAATGCAAAAGTCTGGTTAAAATTCAAATAAAACTTGCCTGAATAGGCTAAGAAAGGTAGAATGAAGACTCGAGCAGATCATGCTGGAGTTCTAAATAGAAGGCATGGGACTAATAGTGTTTTGGATGTTCCATTTACTCTGGATGAAATGAAAAGAGTAATAGCAAGATCTGGATTAACATCGTCTAGGGAAGATGGAATCTGCTATATTATGGTTAAACATTTAGAAACTTTAACAGCTTTGAAACTTCTAGGCCTATATAATAAAGTGCGGGATATGGGGAAACTCCCTAATGCTTGGAAAGAGGCAGTAATTATTCCTATTAAGAAGCCAGGGAAAGATCCTTCAAAACTGGTAAACTATAGGCCAATAGCTATAACATCACATTTGGGCGAAATAATGGAAAGAATGATAACTGAAAGACAAACATTTTATTTAGAATAAAAGGAACTTTTATCACCTTACCAAAATGGCTTCAGGAGAGGGAGAGGGACTATGGGCCCAATTATATGTTTAGAAACCGAAATTAAGAACGCACAGATTATCAAAGAATCCGTTATAGCACTTTTTTTATGTTGAGAAAGCGTATGATATGGTATGGAAGGACTAAAGATTAAGTTAAATGAAATAGGATTTCAGGAAGAGTCTTTAACTGGGTTAAATTTTTTTCTTTGGCAGATCTATTCGAGTTAGAATTGGTACAGCTATGTCCAGAGAATATTCGGTAGATAATGGCACTTCTCAGGGGTGTGTCATAAGTTCATTACTTTTTTTTCATCATTTTCCCAAGTTCCACCTGATATTAGTCGATCTTTATTTGCAGATAATGCAGAGGGAAAGGAATGTGAGTCACGTTAAAATAAAAATACAAGAGGCAATCAGTGTGGTTGAAAAATGTTCATACTCATGGGGTTTTAAGTTCTTAGTAGAAGTTAAAGTCTTTAAGTTTCTCGGAATGCAGTTTGATTTCAAATTGATTTGGACTGAACAAGCACTGAGATTGTATTGTGGTGCAGTTAATTCGACTGTTGATGCTCTGCATGTGGAGATGGGAGAAATGCCAATGTATAACAGCTAATGATAAATTATTGGGCAAATTTAAAAGGACATACAGAGCCTAGAAATTCAACTACCAAAGTTTTTTTTCCCATGTTGGGAGAATGAGAGAGTTAAGAGTAAATGTTGTGCACGGGTCTCAGCGGATATAGCAAGGAAAATGGGATGAAATAAGTAGGCATATATTCCTACAGTTCCATTAACAGTAACTCCTCCATGGTTATTTCCCTCAGTATCCATTGATTTATATCCACTGAAAAATAATAATTTTCAAATTGGAGGATAGGATTCAAATATTGTATTAGAATTATGTAGCAATATATACAGATGGATCCAAAGATCCTACAGAAAGAACAGCGTATGCATTCATCATTTCAGCTTTACAAGTATCTGTCAATAGAAGAACATAATTTCACCTTGCAGTGTATACAGATGAGCTAATAGCAGTTGCAGCAGCTATCTGGGTAGAACAAGTAAAGCTAAACAAAGTTATTCTGTGCTCAGGTTTAAGTTCAGTTTTATTATCTTTACAATATTGTTTATCCCAGAGTAGGCAAGACATAGTTAAATAAATATATGAACCTCTATTTATACTTCACAATTTGAACTGATTCAGTGGCTAAGGAAGCAACTAGGCAGGAAAACACAATGGACATTTTATCTGGTAAAACAGAAATAAAAACAATAATTAAAAGTAAAATCATGAGCAAATGACAAGATTGATAGAATAAGGGAAACACAGGCAGACATCTTTATACCATCCAGAAGGAAGTGGAAAGGAGGAGGAAGACAGGGCGATGTACCAAGGAGGAAAGCACAATAACAAGATTAAGTCACTCTGGCTCTGGTCCACACTCCAGTATAGTAGGTGGCGGTAATGCACCTTAACGTTGGATGCCACCCGCCATAAAACTATAAGAAGAAGAAGATCATCTCCTAATAGTAAAACATTATTGAAATCTTTGTCATTCATTTCAGGTAATGATATTCACTTTATTTCTGTACTCAAATTGCTGCCATGGGCAGTACTTCAAAACAATTACAAAAATAATACCCAAGTGTGTCTGAGAGAATTATAATCAGGCATTTGGCAGGTCGCGCCGCGGTTGGGGTCTTGAATGTTAGCTAAAACCAAATAACCTTATACTAGTGTAGTGGAGTTGATCTGGGTGAGAGAGCGTGCAAAGAATGGCTGGTATGTTGTTTAAATAATTTAGTAAATAATTTGGAAATGTATGTATAGTTTTTTTTGCTTTGGCATGTCACACGACACTTTTTGTTACCTAGCTGTGTGCGCTTTATAAAACATACATACAGATACAAACATACACAATCAGCTAAAGCTAGATTTGCCCAGGCCAATGCTAGTAATAACTGTTAAGAACAAAAATATAAACAATATAAAAATAACCGCTAATCAGACCTGGGATGTGTTATAATCTGGTTTACAGTAAAATAACTAGCTAATGCTAATCTTACTGTTTTTGTTTCCCTAAGATCATCTGTAAAATATTACGCTATGTATAACTTTTTTTTTTTTTTTTTATCTCTGGCGTTTCTTTTCTATATATGCCAAAACATTCTACTTTTTGGATTGCTAGGTTTGTCGTTTACGATTAGTTTAATAGTTAAATGTGCAGAAAAAGACGTTCAGTTTGCGAACTAGCTAGCAAGTTCACTAAAATTGAAGGCCAATGAGTAGGTATATATAGCACAACTCCCGAGAGTTCTTAAAATACACACTGTAGTACAGTTTCAGTTTAAAATAACGACTTGGACTGTTTGAACAACTAAATTGTTAACGAATAGAGAACAAGGCTAAAATCAGATTTTTCAAGGGGGGAGGGGGGTCATTCACTTTAAAGTTTAAGTAGTTCTTTTTTGCGGCCTGTAGGTGGCGACGTCAAGCACTGAAAGACTGTAAATTCGTTCGATGATTTCTGCAATTATCCCGCGATTCTTGGTGTCTCACACGTACATGAGACAAAACACGAACTAAAACAATGTCCTCTTTTATGCTAATTTTGTAAAAAAAACCAAAAATCTTACAAACTTAATGCCATTATGTCAGTTATTAATAAAATGGCAATGTTATTTATACTATCTATTCATTTACCTGTTTAATCAAAGTGTCACTGCACCTACGTGTTTATTAATTCTTAGCTGTCCACTTGCATATAATGTAATTTCTGTGGCCTTGTCTGTAACGTGAATAATTACATCTGACCGATTTCAATGTTTCAAAAACTGCTGTTCATCTGGGAGGTTCTTGCATAATATGAAGAGTTCTTGCATAAAAATAAGTGTGCTAAGGTAAAAATGTTTAATAACAAAATGGAATTTGTTAGTAGAAACGACTTGCAAGACTTCTGCATTTACACATTTGTTAAACATCGGCCATTATGGTTAAGAAAAGTCAGAAAATCTAAGAGCACACTGAGTAGTTAGTTGGCCCATCAAAAAACAAGCCAGTGGATTAGGTAGCTAAACATTTTTAATAATGATTTAGCATCTTCAGTAGTTTGGTGTTATGTTGACAAAGTTTGGTATAAATTGCCTGGTTCTGCTAAACGTATGCAATAACTTACAGCCTGATTTTTTTTTTTCCCCAAAAAAATCTCTATTCAAACCAAAATAGGTGACCTTGTTTTTGTTGTAGCTATTAACTGTTAGTTATCTGAACAGCACTAAGCTGTTCAGCCGGACGTGATCTGTGTATATAAATATGGGTGACTGTACTTCAAAAAGAGTGTGCTACATTTTTTTAATAATAGCCATGTTCATAATTATAATGATAATCTTCTAAACATATTTTTATACTTTTCCAGGATTTACATAATATCTGGACTAGAACGCTGAGATCCACCAGCGCCTGTTGGTGGTTGTGCAACACAACCAGACAACCAATCTGGACATCTGTTTTGAAATTTGACCATTTCCAGCAGAAACGAGAGACAATGTACTGCCTCCAGTGGTTACTTCCAGTCCTGCTGATCCCAAAGCCACTGAACCCAGCTCTGTGGTTTAACCATTCTATGTTCATGGGTTTCTACTTGCTTAGCTTCCTGTTGGAAAGGAAGCCATGCACCATCTGTGCCTTAGTGTTTCTTGCAGCATTGTTTCTTATCTGCTACAGCTGCTGGGGGAATTGTTTCCTTTACCACTGCCATGACTCTCCATTGCCAGACTCTGCACATGATCCCAACATTGTGGGCACCTAGACTACACATCCTATAAAATCCTAAACGGTTCTTGGACAAATCTTGGACAGGGTCTGACTAACAAATAAACATATAAGAAATGCTGAGAAATTTGTAGATGAGGGCCTCACTGAAGTCAATCTTGAATTAATCACAAACTAACCTCTCGCTGTTACTTCATTTTTCATCCAAGAGATCACAAATCTGTGTCAATGGGTTGCTTATTGGGTTTTTCTGTTTTAATGTTTCATTCCAATTTTAATCAATTGGAGGGCAAAGGGTCCCATGTAAGCATGTATAGGTTATATCATAAACCTGGCATCACCTGACATCTGTTTTTGCATCAGTAAGTTTAACCCTCCAGGTATGAGGTGACTTCAGTTGTGGTAAATGTCTAACCTGAGCTTTCTGGAGATCAAGAGTATGTAAAGTTGTTGGTGTGTTCAGCTCAATTTGTTTAGATGCTGTCACAACTTTTAATTCAATAAAGTTCATAATGCACAAATTGAATTATATTAAATATTTGAAAATGTTGGAACAAAGAGTTGCATCTGAAGAGGACATCTGGAATGTTTATTTACATGTACTATATATATAAATATAAATATAATTTTTTTTTTAATTTATTTATTTATTTTGCTTGACCAATTTGTAGAATTTTGTCTGTTTCTTTTATTTTAAAGGGGCCACGAACAACCTAATTAAAAAAAAAATGTATGGATTTGTAAGGTCAACTTATGTAATAGGCTATTTTCTGTCCTGTTTCTGTGCAAACCAACCCCCACGCCAACACACTGAATAAGCAGATTGTCTTAAAATTAAAAGCACATTGCTATGATAGGCCAACAGTGTGCATGTGGGAGTTGGTGGGCGTTGCTAAATAGACACTGATGTCATGCAGGCTTCAATCAACTTTTGCAGATGTGGCATTAGCCACAATATTAAATCCTATAGTAGAACATCACGTTTTATTTTGGCTGACTGCCCTTAATATAGGCTCTTTTAAGAGTTAGTACAATATTCTGAATTTGTAAACACACAATGTTTTCATACCACAATGGCTTCTTATGTCAAAAGATCAAGCGAGTTATGATTTCTCAGTTCATGACCCTTTTAAATAAATTTACATTAATATGGTTTCTTTTCAAAACATTTCAGTCTGTCTGGGACATGCGTGCATTTCCTAATGAATGGTTAAACGATGCTTTTTGGACATTCAGGAAATAGGGCACAAAGTCAAATTTTATACAATGTGAAAGTAAGCCGCTACAAATTTTCTTCCCTTTCGAACTTTTACTCAACGTTGCAAAACATCCGCTTTGGAAAATTCCCTCTTTTTTTTTTTAGACTAACATCAGTGCAACTAAATGACCAATTGTCGCTAATCATGCAAATTGCATACAAATGTGGTGACCTGGGGCATACCCTTTGTCAAAGAAACAGTCACCAATTACCTGTGCCCATTGTTGGCCAATACCATATGCTCTAGCTTTGCTCAACCAGCAGGGAGGGATCATCTGTGCTGCATGCCATGGTGGTAGGACACACACCGTGAGGTGCTGCTAAATAATTAAATCTCTCCTTCTGGTCATGCCGTAAAGTTGATAGCAAAGCGCTTTTGCGCAGTTGTTGGAAAGGTCTAACCTGAGCTTTTTGGCGATGTATGTAAAGTTGCTGGTGTGTTTAGCTTAAATAATTTACGTGCGGTCACAGCTTTTAATTCAGTAAAGTTTATAATGCACTAATAATTAAGATATTAAATGTTAATAGTTTTAAAGATCCTGAGACAAAGAGAAAAGTGGCACCTAAAGAGGGCATCTGAAATTTGGGTTTGATGTTATTTTCTGTATGTTTATTTACATTCACTAGTTTACACATGCTAACACATAAAAGTTAAGATTAAAAAACATTACTAATTACATAGATTTATTTTTTATTTTAAAGTGGTCATGAACTACCTCATGTTGTAATTTTTACAACAAAAAAAACATTATTTAGAATAGGCTATTTTCTGTCCTGTTTTTGACAAACCCCCACCACTACCACCACCCACCCGTATTGTCTCAAAATGAATCACTTATTGCTAGGATTGGCCAAGGACGCACATCATAAGGTGCTGCTAAATGCTCAAATCTTTTCCTCTGGTCATGGCACAGAGTCAGTCGTGAAACGCTTTATACACTCTTACAGGTTTCCAGCTACTGAAGAGTTCATGGTCGTCTTTTAAGTATTTTTTTTGTTTATTGCTGCACCAAATGTTCTTTATAAGTGAAAGATCTGGACTGCGGGCAGGTCAGACTCTTTTACTGCAAAGCTGCTTTTGTAATAGCTGCATTGTCCTGCTGAAATACACAAGACCATCCCTGAAACAGATGTCATCTGGTGGGAAGCATATGTTGCTCCAAATCCTTTATATCCCTTTTTAGCATTTATAGTGCCTTCTAAAACATGCAAGCTGCCCATACTGTATGCATTTATTTGCAAAGCAATTTGACATTGAGGAACACTTTTAAGGATTTTTACACACTCTTTCAGAGATCGGCGAGCCTCTGCCTTTCTAAGACATCCCTTTTATAGCTAATCATGTTGCAGACCTGATGGTAATTAACTTCATTATTTGCTAAATATGCTGCCAGCTGTATCTTTTTAAATTTTTTTGCTTTTTCAGCTCTTTGTTGCTCCTGTGCAAACTTTGTTTGCGAGCAGTAGCAGGCATCAAATTTTATATGAGCTTATTTAGTGGATAAAAGTGTCAAATTTCTCTGTTTAAACATTTAATTTATCTATGTTCTATTGTGAATAAAATATTGGCAAAGTAATTTAAAAGTCTTTTACTATTTATTTTATTTAAATTTAAACAACCTCCCAATTTTTCCGGAATTTGGGTTGTAGATTATAGATCCATCAACAAAATGCTTTGCAAGCATTCAGTCAGGATAATAACACAAATAGAGATTTTTTTTTCTAGGTTTCCCTAGACCCACCTTTAGTACTGCATCAGTCAATCATTTGGCATATATTGCTATGAAAGAGCTCTCCATTAAAATTACAGTCTTGTTCACGTTTGAATCGGCTAAGCGCATGCTTTCACTATGAACAGCAATAGTGTTCTCTTTAAGCCGGGTGACCCTATCTCCAGAGCGCAAAAAGTTTCCTTGTTCTCTTTAGATGCTTTGTAGGAGACTCCTATCTTACTTTCCTAACGCTCATTCTTGGCAGTCTGTTTGTTCTGTCAGGACTTTAAGGACTTACATTGACTAATATGGCAGATTTCTGCAGTCTGACTAGCTCTTTGTGTGGATGGTCAGGCTGTGTCTAAAGAGAAACTTTCACTTTGGATTGTATATGATATTGTGCTCTTTTCAAGTTGAGGCTTACTCAGTAAGGGCTATTGCCTGGTTTTGGGCATGATCCAAAGGTATGTCTATTCAGTATATATGATTTGCTACTAGCTGATCTTTTAATAATACCTTTACTAGGTGTTACAAATTGGATATACAATCCTTGGCAGCACAAGTGCTTTCAGTGAGTGACTACTTTTGTTACCTCTATCCAAGCTTGTATCCTAGTTTTACAGAAGGATGTTTAACAAAGTGGATGCTCTGCAATGGTTCGTACCTGCTCTCAGGGAACTAAGGTTACGAAAGTAAAGGGAGACATATTCTGTTTTATTACAGCAGTACACACAGATAAAAATACAACCTCGTTTCCAAAGAAGTTGGGGCATTTCTAAAAAGCAATAAAAAATTAACTTGGACTTTTATTTAACAGATAAAAAGGATGAGTTTCTATTCGTACTGCTAGGCTACATTCTGTTTAATTGTAGAAATTATTGCCGACAACAGACTTGAAGTTGTGACCCTATTGTCCCAAAATAGACAGCAATCTACTCGGAAGTTTTTAAATAATACATCTTTAAACTCACAATAACTGATTATCATAAAATAAACATTTTAAATTGTTAGTTGATCAGACCTTAGCAGTGCACTTTATAAAGACCTATTCTATAATCTATCTTAGTCAAAAATCAGCTTATTGTTTCATATATATACTGCTCAAAAAAATAAAGGGAACACTACAATAACACATCCTAGATCTGAATGAATGAAATATTCTTATTAAATACTTTGTTCTTTATATAGTTGAATGTGCTGACAACACAAAAACACAAAAATTATCAATGAACAATCAAATTTATAACCCATGGAGGTCTGGATTTGGAGTCACACTCAAAATTGAAGTGGAAAAACACACTACAGGCTGATCCAACTTTGATGTAATGTCCTTAAAACAAGTCAAAATGAGGCTCAGTAGTGTGTGTGGCCTCCACGTGCCTGTATGACCTCCCTACAACGCCTGGGCATGCTCCTGATGAGGTGGCGGATGGTCTCCAGAGGGATCTGCTCCCAGACCTGGACTAAAGCATCCGCCAACTCCTGGACAGTCTGTGGTGCAACGTGGTGTTGGTGGATGGAGCGAGACATGATGTCCCAGATTTGCTCAATTGGATTCAGGTCTGGGGAACGGGCGGCCAGTCCATAGCATCAGTGCCTTCGTCTTGCAGGAACTGCTGACACACTCCAGCCACATGAGGTCTAGCATTGTCTTGCATTAGGAGGAACCCAGGGGCAACCGCACCGGCATATGGTCTCACAAGGGGTCTGAGGATCTCATCTCGGTACCTAATGGCAGTCAGGCTACCTCTGGCGAGCACATGGAGGGCTGTGCGGCCCTCCAAAGAAATGCCACCCCACACCATTACTGACCCACTGCCAAACCGGTCATGCTGGAGGATGTTGCAGGCAGCATAACGTTCTCCACTGTGTCTCCAGACTCTGTCACATCTGTCACATGTGCTCAGTGTGAACCTGCTTTCATCTGTGAAGAGCACAGGGCGCCAGTGGCGAATTTGCCAATCTTGGTGTTCTCTGGCAAATGCCAAACGTCCTGCACGGTGTTGGGCTGTAAGCACAACCCCCAGTTGTGGATGTTGGGCCCTCATACCACCCTTGGGTTTCTGACCGTTTGAGCAGACACATGCACATTTGTGGCCTGCTGGAGGTCATTTTGCAGGGCTCTGGCAGTGCTCCTCCTGTTCCTCCTTGCACAAAGGCGGAGGTAGCGGTCCTGCTGCTGGGTTGTTGCCCTCCTACGGCCTCCTCCACGTCTCCTGATGTACTGGCCTGTCTCCTGGTAGCGCATCTATGCGTCTGGACACTACGCTGACAGACACAGCAAACCTTCTTGCCACAGCTCGCATTGATGTGCCATCCTGGATGAGCTGCACTACCTGAGCCACTTGTGTGAGTTGTAGACTCCGTCTCATGCTACCACTAGAGTGAAAGCACCGCCAGCATTCAAAAGTGACCAAAACATCAGCCAGAAAGCATAGGAACTGAGAAGTGGTCTGTGGTCACCACCTGCAGAACCACTCCTTTATTGGGGGTGTCTTGCTAATTGCCTATAATTTCCACCTGTTGTCTATTCCATTTGCACAACAGCATGTGAAATTGATTGTCAATCAGTGTTGCTTCCTAAGTGGGCAGTTTGATTTCACAGAAGTGTGATTGACTTGGAGTTACATTGTGTTGTTTAAGTGTTCCCTTTATTTTTTTGAGCAGTGTAGATATGAAAAAGAAAAATTACTTAAAACATTGTTTGTTTCAATGTGTTGTCTCAATACAGCTATTGTCTGTTAATCCTTATGTAATTCATTTAAAATATAGTTTGGTGTTTTTTTATATTTTTTCCCACTGACAAAGAAAAGATCAGTCCTTGATTTATATCGTAGGTGTATTCTACCAGTAAGAGACAGAATAACAAAAACATCCCCAAAAAAATTTCAAAAACTTATAAATTGATTTTCATTTTAATAGAATAAATATAGTGAAATATTTGTATTTGATCTCCTATCAATCAGCAAGATTTATCGCTCCCATGTTTCTTTAACAAGTAATGAGCTGAGATAAGGAGCACTCCCTTAAAGGGACTCTCTTAGGTGGAGTGCTCCTAATCTCAGCTTGTTACCTATTAAAGACACCTATCCACAGAAGCAATCAATTAATTAGATTCCAAACTCTCCACCATGGTCAAGACCAAAGAGCTGTCCAAGGTTGTTCGGGACAAGACTGTAGATCTACACATCGTTAAAATGGGATAAAAGACCATCCCCAAGCAGCTTGGTCAGAAGATGATAACAGTTGATGTGATTATTTACAAATGAAAGAAACACAAACTAACTGACAATCTCCCCTTGACAGTCTGGGGCTCCATGCAAAATCACACCTCATGGAGTTTCAGTGATTATGAGAACATTGAGGAATCAACCCAGAACTACTGACTACTAACTGAGGCCATAGTCACCAAGAAAACAATTGGTAACACATTACGCAGAAAAGGACAAGGTCCCCATGCTGAAGAAAACATGTGGCCCTAAGAACACCATCCCTACAGTCAATCATGAAGGTAGAAACATTTTGCTTTGAGGGTGTTTTTCTGACGACTTTACTGTGGCAAAGGGACAATGTACCGTCTTGGGTGAGATCCTTCTTCCCCTAGCCAGGGCCTTGAAAATGGGTCACTGATGTGTTTTCAAGCATAACAGTGACCCAAAACACGTGGCCAAAGCAACAAAGTCCTAGAGTAGCCATAGAAAATCTATAAAGGGAGCTGAAGGTTCAAGTTGCCAAATGTCATCTTCAAAACCCTAATGACTTGGAGAGGATCTGCAAAAAGAAGAGGGACAAAATCCTCAGATGTGTGCAAACCTGGTGGCAAAAAAACATGGGTTTTGCCACCAATTACTAAGAGTCTAGAAGTGGTGAACAAATTTTTTCCCAGACTGAGACAAGCTAGTTAGCTTTGGGGTAAGCCAACCGCTCCTCACGATGTCTAACTTTTTTCAGAAAAGTCCAACTTTAAAAACGTATTTTTAAGTACGTCTGAGACAAAGTTTTGCTAATCTGGGCTAGGCTGGGTTAGGGTTAGGGTCTTTAACAATATTAACCAATTAGCAATTTGCCACTACTAATATGGTTAAGGTTACATTGGCACTACAGATTCTGAAGGCTTTGGCAGATTACATTAACATGGCAGCACATAGGTACTGAAATCTGATTGGACAAAAGATCCACATACACAACATCCACATACACGTACTGGAAGCAGTGCAGCCGAAATAAACACAATGAAATAAAGAGAATAAACTGTTGGAAATAAATTAATACAGTTTCATAAAACAAATATAAGCATGTAGGTCAGCTTCTGATAGTGTACATCATATTAATCACGGCTAATTAAATGTATTTACTGTATGTTATTATTTAGTTTGGTTTTATATATACTTTCGGTAAATGTATAGTACTAAATACTGCAATTATTTAAATTAGATAAGCATAACGTATATTTAATTTTCTTCAAATACATTATATATTATCTCTTATTAAATTCATGTATATGTGTCTTACCTCAGCTTTAATTAAAGCAATAAAAGCACTGTGATTCATTTACATTAGAAAATAATTTCTTAACCAATAGCCAGCATATGAAATCTAATCAGAAAATGATTGAGGTAATTAGAACACTGTCATTACAATATCTGCCTTGAAAAATGCTTTTATATTAAGAAATGTAAGATGGTACTCTGATACCGTATTTTAAGGCTGGCAAGACTAGTCTGTACTGTTTAAAAGGGCCTGCTGGGATATTATTTTTTTTGTTCTCTTAGTTCGATAATCAAGTGTAATTTCAGTCTTTATTAAGGCGCACATTTTTGGAACTGAAAATCCAAACCCTAGTGGTCAGAAGCATTGTTTGCAACAGTAGAAGCATAAAAAGTAATAGAAAGTAGTGGTGTTTGTTTCTTGTTTTTGATTTTAGTCTATGTATACTTATTTATCTCACACCTGACAAATTTTACACATCAGAAAAAATGTAAGTGTTATTATTCACAAAACAGCATCTGAAACTATAAACAATCTCACCTACCATATACTGACAAAATGCTGATTTCATCTGAGTTTTAGCTTCTCATTATACTCTTGACTTGGTTGCACTAACTGAAACTGAGATCTCTACTTTCAAATATCATGCAGTTACAGTTATCACTTTAATCAATCCTCCAAACATTGTTGTCTACAAACCTCCTGGTCATCTAGAGGGAAAAATAGACACACTCCTTTGCCTCCTTATGCAGTGTCTGTTCTGGTGCTGGTCACAGTATGTTGGAACAATTCAGTTTAACAAATGAGTTTGAGAATCAGAATCATTTATTGATCCCATTAGAGAAATAAAGTTGCAGCTGTTCATAGTAGCAGTTCATAATCAGATTAAGTAAAATAAAATAATTAAAATAAAATGCAAAAGTTAGAAATAATGTGGCATGAAATCTATATAGTTTATCTATTATAAAAACACAAAAGAGGTGTCAACCACACAGAAGTGCTGAGCTGATGGTGTCAAAAGCATTGTTAAAGTCAAAGAAGACCCTTACAGTGCTGGACAGTTTATCCAAATGTGAGTACATATGGTTCAGCAGGTAGGTAGATGATGCTATCTTTAACTTACAGTCTTGGCAAACTGGAGTGGGTTTGGATATGGGCTGACTATTGTCTGTGGCTGTTCGAGAACGAGTCTCTCTTTAGGGTCTTTGTGATGTGGGAGGATACAGCCACCGGCGTGTTACCCTTGGAGCCACTGGAACAACATGTCTTTGGTACAGGAACAGGGCAAGACGTTTTATAACACAGGGACTCGTTTCAGATCCGGATACATATTTAAAAGAAAGGATGCCTTTCAGCTGAGCCATAAGGTCTTTAGCACTCTGGTACTACTACCATCCGGCCTGGCAGCTTTTGCTGCACAGAATCTTTTTGGGTCTTTAGTCAGCTGGTCATTTGTAAACTGCATTGTCGTTACTGTTTTGTTAACAAAAATAGCAAGCCCCCTGCCTTTCTGTTTACCACTCATTGTGCAGTCTCTGTCCACCTGAACAGTCTAAAAGTCGTCTAAGCTTACATTGTAATCTGGGATGTCCCAGTGTAGCCGCGCCTTTCTGTAACCCATTACGCTATACTTACATTGACTCTGGGTTAGCACCGTTAGCCTATCCTCTTTATTTGTCAATGATCTTACATTCTCCATTGCCTTCTTTTTCTTTGTGCCCCTACTGCTGTCTTGTCCTCCTTCCTCTACCCTTTTTTTCCTGAGGCTTTCTACTGGGCCCCTCTGGCCCTAACTAGGATGACTCGGCAGCTGTCTTAGAGCAATCAAGTGGTTGTGATTGTAAGCAATGTCAGCATCGGTGTTGTCCCCAAGAGGTATGGTTTTCCAGTACAGTGCTCAAATGGGCAGAGGAATAATTAAAACTACTTCAAACTTCATTTTTTTAGTGTGAACAAGTCTATCAGGATATTTATGTAAGCTTAAAAGAATTTAAAACTTATTTACAGAAAAGTTAAAAAAAAAAGTGTCACACCAGAAAAAAAAGCAAAAAAGCAAATGCACACCAGGTACTTAGTTAACATATTGAAATATTTATAATGACACATTTAAGTAAATCCAAATTTTATTATTATCATTATTATTAGAATTGGTAGTAGTATTAATATTATCATTGCAAAAAGTGACTATTTAAAAAGTAAAAGTAAAATAATCACCTAGTAAAAAATAATCAACCAAGAACAATGCATATTTTTACAAAAAAAAATAAAATAAATAAAAATACTTTATGCCGAATTATGTAAACTTATTATTTATACTTTTATAATAACAATATATTACCTTAACTTGATTTATATGTATTTGTAGGATCACCCAAATGTTGCTACACATGTTCTCAAATGTATGACTGAATGTAATGAATGATTAATGTAATATGTCATAATTGTTTACAGCCCTTTGTGCTTTCGGATTGCAGCAAAATATTTAGCCATTTGTGTAATTACTAAAAGATTGTGATTTCTGTTTTTAGGTTTTTATAAATTTCCTTTTGTAGCTCAGTGCAGATCTGGTCCATTCTTTGGAAGACTTTGTGACCTTTTTTCCCTGCAATAAAATGGCAGAATAGTGGCAGAATATTGAACATTAAACTGTTTTATACTAATATTAGTGTACTTCTGAAACATTACAGAGTGTATGTAAAATGTTTGTGGTTTTCTGAAATAAACAACATTTGTTTAAAATTTGTCTTGTTATTATAAATTTTTTTAAATATATTTACAGACCAAGATTCATTGACTATTGCGTAATTGCTTCATAATTATCTCTCATATATTCACTAAATAATTACACTAAACTAATAGCATTAATTATAGACTACAAAAAAAATCTCAATTATTTTTTTATCCATTTGTGATGTTACTACATATTTCAATTAGAATGAATAGAATGCTATGTACCACTTTATTTAGTGAAAAAAAAGTAGGTGTACTTATGGCATCAGGTAAAAACGTTACCAAATGAAATAATTGTTTCTCTGGCTGCATTCCTTAGCTCTTCATCAGTAGAATGCCAAAGCTCAGCCACCTGCTCAGCACTTTCACTGGCCTAGAACATAGATTGCATAGTCTTAAATTTTACTCATCTAAATCATCTTTGTGCACCCAGCTGTGCTGGAATATACACATCACCAAAGGATAGACATATTTCATAGCAGGTATTAATTTGATGGTTGAAGACTCAAATAAATGTAACTTGTGGAAAGCAGTAAATCAGCACAGGATACAAAATTACTTTTAGGGGTATTTATTCTGACTGCTGTCTTTTAAAAGGACAGTGATCGATGGGAGTAAATAACAAAAAAATCTTTGTCTAAAATAGATTAATCTAGTCAGAGGGGTCACAAGCCAGTGAATTCGGTGTCAGTCCCAAGCTTGCATAGAAAGAGAGGGTTGTGTCAGGAAGGTCATCCAACATAAAACATTGCCAAATCTAAATATGCGAATCATCAGTCGTAATTTCATACCGGATCAGTCGAGGCCTGAGTTAACAATGACCCTCATCAGCGTCGTTGGTCAAAAGGAAAAGAGGAGGATGCATTAATAGACAGAAAAGGTAAAGGAAAGGCAATAGTGTAGGACTGAGAATAGCGACGCAGAATGTTGCGACAATGACAGGGAAAGGTAGAGAGCTGGTTGATATGATGGAAACAAGGAAGGTAGATATATTGTGTGTACAGAAGACCAGATGTAAAAAATGGAAAGGCTCGTAGTATGGGATCGGGATTCAAGTTGTTTTATCATGGTGTGGATAGGAAGAAAAATGGGGAGGGTTGATCCTGAGAGAAGGAGGAGTGTGAAAAATGTTCTGGAGGTGTGAAGAGTGTCAGACAGGGTGATAAGTCTAAAGTAAGAAATTGAAAGGCTGATGGTGAATGGTGTAAGTGGTTATGCCCCACAAGTAGGTTGTGAGTTAGAAGAGAAAGAGAAGAGAAGAGGTAAGCCTTAAAGAAGTGTGACATAGAAAAGTCTGAGAAAAGTCAACAGAAATAAAAGGATTCAGGATGGCTTTAATGAGGATGAAAAGAGGAAAGGCATTTGGACCTGATGAGAAACTGGTAAAGGTTTGGAAATGTCTAGGAGAGGCAGCGGTGGAATTACTTACTAGATTGTTTAATAGGATTTTAGTAAGGGAGAAGATGTCTTGGATGAGAAAGAAATGGATGAGAAATGTACTGGTGCCTATCTTTAAGAACAAGAGTGATGTGCAGTTGTAACAACTACAGAGGCATAAAGTTGATAAGTCGTACAATAAAGGTATGGGAGTAGTGAAAGATAGGTTACGGAGGGTGGTAGATATAGTACAGAGATGGTCATAGGGCGCTGCATTGTGTAGACCTGGAGAAAGCTCATGACAGGGTACCAAGAGAGGAGCTTTGCCATTGTATGAGGAAGTCAGGAATAACAGAAAAGTATTTCAGGGTAATGCAGGATATGTATGACGGGAGCAGGACAGTGGTGACAGCAACCAATTTATGACTAGCGCTCATAGCGTTCATCGGCTACATAAATTGGGATATTTATGTGAAAGTATACCTCATCCAGGCGTTTTTTAGGAGTTCAAAATATTTTTCGTTGCATGCAGACATAAAATGTCAGTTCAAAAAATGCAACACAAGTTTTTTTACGTAGCGTATAGGTAAAAATGATATATGTAGTGTTATCTTTATTTTAGATGTCAAAAGAGCTTTGTGTTCTATTTTATTTGGGCCCAAATGGCTCTTTGAGTGTTAAATGTTGCTGAGCCATGTTCTAGAATAATGCCTTTATTATATTTATAACCTATTAATTGTTGTTGTCAACTACAATAAAAAGTGTAATTGTTACCTTTAGGCATTTTAGTGCTAAACAAGCCTGCCGCTGCACCTGAGTGTCATTATCTTTTAATAGCCATGTATAGTGAACAAAGGCCTGTTAAGGTCAACAAAGTGAAATAATTAGTTTTACATTTCTTCCTGAAATATGAACAAATATTTTTTTTCAAAAACATAAATATACATACATATATATATATATTTCAGTAAGCTGCTTGTTCCATACCTTTAGCCTGAAAGACTTATAGTTTGAGGCCCTAGAAAGACAGGAGGCAGCTAAAATTGCAACCTTTTGACTATCATCTGTAAGTAACTTGGCCAAGAGACAGAGGGTTTGTCCCATTGGTTGCAGTTCTGATATCTTCCTTCCTTTGAGATTTTTAAGAACCCTCCTTCTCTTTGGGGTCTGTAGGCATGATATCCAATACACTGAAACAGAAATACAATTTTTTTAACAGTTTAACAGTTGTATGTTCATGACGATGCACATAACTGGGATAAAGGGCTTGAGCCCTTTTTATTTGCATGAGGTACAAGCCTCCACAGTGTTTTTCCCATTCTAATTGGTACACGGTCGCAAACCACGTAGCATCCTTAATAGTTAGGGAAATTTGCAAGGATGGTACCTTCAGCGTGTAAAAACGAAATTCAATATGTCCTTGACCTGCAAGCAAAACCCCACACTTCGCATGGCCAAAAATCCTTTCGCAATTGTGCATCCTCATTGTCTTCAGATCATGTTGACTGAATTAAAAATATTGACAAAAGTTGACCAGTTTAAGATCCTAGTAGGAAAATAAACAGTTTATACTTGTGTTAAACCCCTTGTAAATCCCCTATGTAAAATTTCCCAGCCCTGATGGCCACAGATTCTAAAGTTTTCTGAATTTTCAACCCTTTAGAAAAACCATAGGGTCCTGTGCCTAATTTGTTAAGGTGTAGATTTGGAATATAATTTCAAAATTTATATTTATAATGATTTCTTATTTAAAGTATATATTTGGTGTTGAGCTACATTGTGCATTTACCTTCTGTAGACATTTGAGAGATGTGCTCTCCAAAGTTGGTGATCTTCCAGCGGTTAAGGTAGACATGTAACTGAAACAATGTTACTAGATCTGTTGTGCATGCTGCAAGTGGGACAATCATAGAGGAGGACTGGATCTGCTGCAGAAACTGAGAAAAGACTAGTAGAAATATGTTAGAGAACAAATATATATACTATACAAAATATATATACTATATATATAATATATATACATAAATTCTATAGAATAGAATAGAATAGAATAGAATAGAATAGAATAGAATAGAATAGAATAGAATAGAAACCTGTGTCGGCCTGGCCTGGCAATTTGGCTTTTACTTTGTGAATGAATCGCTTGCGTACCATCCTGAGGAATGAGTCAGCAGTGCAACAAAATGCTGGGGTACTTTCACAGCACTCATCCCACATCATCATAACATTTTTTATCTTGGGTACACCAAACCACACTAAAAGTAATAGGGTAATAAAACAAGATAAATTTTAAAAGCACTTTTGAAACTAAAGTCTTATATCTTCAGCAACTTGAATTTAAGCTTCAAAAGATATAACTTAAATTATACTATGGCCAAATCTCTCCTGTATGTGTTAGCCAAAAGGACAAAATAATTTTGTAAACAAAAAAAAAAGATTCACTTCTGCTATTTTGCCACTTACTTGTTTCTAAGATATAGTGGGTCTTTTTATGTGCAAAAGTGGCAATTCTTTCAAGTACACCAGTTTGCTGTGATATTTCTTCCAGGATATACTGTCGCATGTACTTCAAATTAGACACCCTCAGTGCCTGTAAAATAATGCAATATGATTTAAATCAGTTTAATAGTTTAACACCAAACTCAAAAAAAACCCTATAATAATACATTTGCTTGTTTCATCTTGGTTTATCTATTTTATTTATTTTTATATACCATGCTAATACATAATCGTGAACAAAATCTTTGAACTGAAATACTTTACATTAGTTTATGAAATTGGAACCTGTGTAAAGGGGCCTTCAGTGGGGATTTACCCAACTGATACACCGCTTAATACCAATTATATTATTTTAATATTATTATAGGTGGAGCTGGTCTGAAAGTGGGAAACAAACTCTTTACTGGGCTAATACAAGCTAGTTAGGTTTGGGGTTAGCCGACCTCTAGTCACAATGTCTAATCAGAGGACAGAAGAATGCTGATGTTATTGTGCACCAGTGAGGTCTAGTGAGGTGGGTTTAAAAATCTAAAACAGTCTTTAATAATATCAACAAATTAGCAATCTGCCACTACTAATATAGTTTAAGGTACATGGGCAGCACTACTGATTCTAAAGGCCTTAGCAGATTACATTAACATGGCAGCACATAGAAAATGAAATCTGACTGGACAAAAAATCTAACATTCAAGTACTGTAAGCAGTGCAGAAAGAGAAAATTAAAGAGCTCAATATTTAGCTTAACCTAAGGGTTCTTAATGATCTGTATAATGAAAAATACAAATATAAAAGTAATATAGGTATATTTGTTGAATTCCTAAATGTGACATATCTCAAACATACATAGCGCCATTCTGTTTTAAAGAACCTGGCTCAAATACAAACAAATATGATATGATATATTTATATATATATACTGGAAAAATATTGAAAATTTGCCATACTATTTTTTCTTACTCTGAGTAGTACAATACATATGTTGAGGTGGATCTCCAAGGCTTGATCCAGAGTGTACTCCCCAGTGCTAAGTGGACATCTGTCCTCACTGACTGTTTTTTGTGCAGTGTGTTCTTTATGTTGCTTTTCTGACAATAGTACTGTATCTTCTAACGTTACTTCTTTCCCTATACCAGTGTTTACTTTGAACCTGAACAAAACAAAATCAAAACAATTAATATGGTAAAACAACCAACAAAAGCAACATTAACAAAAACTCTGCATATGTATTACAGTTTCAATGTTTTATCATGTTTTTACAGACTGACTGCCTAAGCCTTTCCAGAGCCTTCACTGAAAAATTCTATCCTGATATAGTATAAAATTTTACTAAAATGTTACTAATTCATAGAAAAGCAGACATTCAGTTGTAAAAGTATAAATGTTGTAAATAATTAGCAATTAACAGTGTAAAAAAAGATTTCTGTTGTTTCCGATTGTAAATACTTTGATACTTTCTTTCCAAAACATGAGCCGTCCCCCTAAAATACTCGTTCCTAATTCTGTTCAACTATGTCACTCCCCCAAAAAACCTCAACATCTTTAGCTCTGCTACTTTCAGCTCTGCCACCTGTCTCTTCCTCATACATTTAAAGGCTGTAATCCAGTGTTACCGCTCATAGGAGCTGGTCTCGAAGTGGTAAAAAAAACTCTGGGCTCAGACAAGCTAGTTAGCTTTGTGGTTAACGAACTTTCCTCACGATGTTTAACTTTCCCGGACAAAAAAATGTATTTTTAAGTATGTCTAAGACAAAGTCAATTTCTCCTCCTCTGTCAACCATTGTAACTGTAAGAATTTACTTCGATCAACCAATCAGAGGTCATTGTGCGCCAGCTACCGGGCCTCTAATTAGCATTAGCATAGTATCTGACACTACTAATATAGTTTAAGTTACATGGGCCAGCACTACTGATTATGAAGGCCTTTGCAGATTACATCTGAAATCTGATTGGACAAAAAAATGTAACATTCACATACGCATACTAAAAACAGTGCAGAAAGAGAAAAGCTACGAAATGAAGAGAACAAACTGTTGGGAATTAATTAATAAAATTTAATGGAACAAATATTAGAATTTAAGTTGTAAATGTTGGTCAGTTCTGATAGTGTCTGATAGTTCTGATAGCAGAAAAAGTCTTGCTGGCCCTGACTGCACGCCACTAAGGATAATAGTATAAAAAGGTTATTAGTTAAAACCTACAAGGGCACTGTGTCTTGTAAAGGCGTGAGGAGTTTTAAATGCTTGGAAACTTCTAGGGAGTTCACGCAGTGGGATTTGTGACAACAGTTGCCTAAGTTATTGCTGTGGCTTGCACACAGGAGCACTACCCCTTTAGTGTTTTTTATTTATGGGCAGTGATTAAGTGTTTTGGTTAACAGGGATGTTTCGATTTGTCAATCACCTTTCCCTTCTGCATTGTCCTTCACACAGTTTTGTTGACTATGCTGTCCCAGAAGACTCCTTGCACTCTGCACACAGCGTTTATTGTGTGTTTGTCTGTCTGTCTGTCTGTCTGTTTATCCGTCTCCGATGTACAGTTTTTATGCCCTCTCTCTCTTTCTCAAGCTTTACTACTTCAGAAATCAGTGTTTCTAATTGCTTTAACTTTTCAGATCTGACTGATAAATTCTAATACTCTACTTCTGATTAGAGTATAATCACTTAGAGGCCCCTCACTGGTGCTGATGATGGCACCAGTTAGACAATTTGGATACCTAGATTGCTGTGAATGAATCCATTTGAAGGATTCGGTCCTCATATTGTTTCAAGGTAGGTTTTTCTCTTGCTACCATTGGCCTTGGCTTGCTTAGTGCAGATACATTTTTAGATTTTCTATTTATATATAATTTTTGTACCATTAAGGTGCTATAAAAAAGAATATTTATTTGAATTTACATTGTAATCCTTAATTTTTAAAAAATATTTTAATGTTATTGAGTTGTTTTCTACTGTACCTAGTTTCCATGACTCTGTTACTGCATAAGTGGGTGTCTTCTGCGTTAAAATCAAGTGATAGAAAGTCAAAACTACCCAGCACTTCCTCTTCCTCGACAGCTAGTGCTTCACAAGAAGAGGCTTTGAGAATGTTGATGTCCCACTAAGAGCATGAGAAGAATAAATGGCCATTAAGTGGTCAATCATTAAACATATTAGAGTTACTAGAAACTGTAACAATAAGACATGTTTGACCTTTAAGACCTGGTTAAGGTGCTGTATTTGTAGATTTAGATTCTTTAGTTCCTTAATAAAACTCATTTCCTGCAAGGTTGTCGTAACCTGTGCCTGCATCTGTCCGACTCTTATGGCCACTGCTCTCCTTTGGGAATTTATCAATAGGACCTTCTGATTTTTTTCTTCAATCTTCTCAACTAAGACATTCTTTGTAGCCATTTTTGACTTCACTGGTTCCAGTTCCAGCACACAATTTTGTTGAAGTATGTCAGGAGTGCTGTAACACGAAAAAAGACTTATAGGGTCCCGCTTGCTGTTTACTGAATGGGGAGAGTCAGTCTTGGCCTCTGAAGTCAATTCACCACTTTTATTTTCCTAAAGATTGCAAAAGAAAATTTATGTTTAGGTGTTTGAAAAACTATAGATTATGTTAAAGTATTTTATTTAACTACTTTAGTATGGATTCTACCTTCCCACTGGGTGTCTTTAAAAGGTTGTCATTTACTAAATGGTTATCCGTGGAAAGGTCAGAAAAGATTAAGGGATGACTGGCTCTGTCATATACCAAAGAAGAGACTGCATGGTCAGATTCAGACAGGCAGTTATGCAGAGACACACCCCTGAATTCAGGTAGGCCAACAGAGAAAGAGCCATCTGTGCCTTGAAACTGGTGCATCATGGACTGTGTCAAAAAACAGATTCATTACCTAATTTTTAAGTGTATATTTCACTAAAATTGATTTCTCTGTAAAGTTCAGTCTTAGCAGGCATAGAGCCGCTCACCGGTCTTTTCCTGCTGCTGGCAGACAGTCGACTGGCAGATGACAGATGATTCTTCGTTATGCCACTGTCAAAAGGACTGCAGATAAAGTAAGAGAGATTTAAAATTTAAGAATGTTTAGGTTTAGTAGAAAAACATTTAAACTGTTTAGACAATAAAAAATCTATACACACTGATTTAAATGTAAATCAGGCCCAATGACAGCTAGAAGAGGCCCCATCGGAGGCCTGTGACCCTGATTAGGAATAACTGGGTATAGACGATAGATGGATAGTTGGCCAAAAAGACTGTGCTTTTTACCCCGGCTCATATTGACGCGCCACATCTGCAGTGCATTTGCAGCTTTTGACTGCTGGGTGGCACTATAACCATGTACAGACTTAAACAAGTTATAAAGCAAATCTATAAATGATTTTCACAAGTTGCACTTAGCTTTGACTTTTTAAAAGACTAGAATTGAAGGTTAGAGTGGGAAGATAATCTAAGACAAAAGTAGTTAAAATGATTCATATTCACAATAGCAAATTTAGTTTTTATTAACATAAGTGTGTTTGTTATTTTAAATAAATTCAAGACTTAGTCTGTGCTTACTAGTCAAATGCTTTACCGTACTATACTTTAGTTTTTTTAGCTTTTTTCTCACCTGTTTGGTTTAATCATGAGTACATTGTTTTATTACATTCTTATTATTTAATGGTCTAGCTAAAACAATAGAACTAAAGCATTAAAAGTGTTTTTTAAACACTTTTGAGTTTTGTTTAACCCAAACACCAAATGAGCACACAAGGCAAATGACAGAAACAACTTTACCAAATACAAGGTTTGTATGGGTGCTGGAAGTACTGTAAATGCCTAAATTTAAGCGTTTTAAGGTTAGAAAAATACTGGAATTTTGAATAAAGTGCTTAAAATAGATCTAATAGTTTAATAGACTAGTTTTCTTTTTGGATAAAATATGCATTTTGTATGAGAGGGCATAGTCCTTTTTTTGCTTCCCAACTGCTAGTTCTGCGGGTCTTTATCTGAACAGAGGTTGAACAGTAGCTAGCTATCTGTCCTTGGGCGCAGTATGTCACTAGGGGGGCCCTAAACTACCCACCAAGGTGCTCGGAAACGCCTCTGCATTGATAGGTAAAGCCTACACATCAGTAGATTAAGCTAGTTCGACACGGGCAACCCCAGAAAATTCCGGTCTCACTGCAATTCTTTTGAACCTGCTTACAATTGATTCCTCTCTTACATGCTGGGGAGCAGTCATAAGTGACAGCTAGGCCTGTGAAAAATTTAGCTTGTTAAGAGCGAACTGAATACCTGGGAACTTAAATCATGGACTACAACTGGCCTAAGGGTTATGTTTGCCAGATATTTGTGGAGTGCCAAAATGTTTCTTTTTTCACACATTTGTCCTGTTTTACTATCTGGACCTGCCAGAAACCCCAGGGGCTAGGGTTTTGTATCATAATATGTTCTACATACTCTTAACAGTAACTTAGCAGTATGGCGCTTTTGTTCCCAAAGCATCTCAATGTAGCTCAAGTTTCAGAAGGGGAACATCTCCAGGTTCCCATAGAGGGAACAAGACACTGCATCACCTGGAGTCCCTGTCCGCACTGAATACGACCTTACCATGACAAAATTGTGTCCATAAATATTCCATACATCGGACTGTCAAAAATACAGCGTTAAAAACCTTTTACAAAGATTGTAATACTCACTTCCAGACCACCTCCAGTTGTAGTTTAATGGTTCCTAATTCCGTAACATCAACAATCATCATTTGTGGATGTGCACTGTAGAAGTCTGCACACTTACATGTCACCATTCCAACCAAAATGGAGCCCAGACTCCTCACCTCTGTTACCTATAAACATATAATACCATATGATGGTTCTGTTATTTTGCAATGCATGTCAACATATGTAGTGAATAATATTTATCACTAAAAATCTATATTTTACAAATCAACGGGGATACTATTATCCATACTCAACCAATCCCTGTGCATTCTGCGGAACATGCAATTTTATCCAGTAAGCGCAACATTTGTGCAAATTTGTCTGTTATGCACTGTACATTACATAGTTTTTAATACAGGAGGACTTTCGGCTTGGCATGTGTTGGGAGTAGCTGCGGTTCGACCATGCTCCAACAGTTTTAATTATAAAGTCTCCTTTCGGCACATTAACTACTTACTAAACCAACATATTGTCCAGCCTGCAATGTGAAACGCTTTGGGTGACGATGGTTTCGAAAACTAAATACATGACCAGGAAAGACAAAGTTAACACAGACAAAGCAAATGCTAGCGGGGGCTTAGCAGACATCATTACTTTGATAATTTTGCTGGAAGAACACTGAGTGGCATTGTCCTCAGAATTTAATTCGCCGTTTTCCATTATTAAAGGGAAACAGGACACATTACATACAACTGTAAACGACCACAAACAGCGATTTCTCTCCTTTGAGGTAAATGCAGTCACAAATAGCGTGAATGTCGGAACACTAGAGTCAAAGCATGCAACTTTTGTCGACGAGCATGCTAAACTCAAGGCCAAAGTTATGGATCTAGAAGGGAGGAGTTGGAGAAAGAACATACGTATTTGCAGCATACCTGAGACGATTGCCCTCACCCATCAATTTTATTTTTAGAGCACTTAGTTAAAGTTTTCATTGCAAGTTTTTTGTCCTCTTCTCTCGAGATCTTGCTAATTGCACGCTCACAGCAAAAACGCAGTATCGTGGTAATCAGATTTTCATTAATAAGGAAAATTCTTTCAAAGTGCTGGAAATGCGGTAAGAAGAAGCGATTGTTTTCAGCTCATGAGGCCAGTAAATTTCTTAAAGCCTACCACCAAGGGATAACAGAAGTTACGTGAGCAGTGTTCATTATGTTCACTCAAGTGTCCACTAACCCGATGACAAGTTTTGTACCTTTTTGATAACAGTTTTAACAGTCCACGGTAAAGAGGTAAAGAAGGTACAGCAGTTTAAGTACTAGGAATCGACAGTCCAGAGCAATAGAGAGTGTGTGAGAGGTAAAGAACTGAATACAGGCAGGTTGAAATGGGTGGAGAAACGTGTCAGGAGTGATATGTGACAGGAGAATATCAGCTAGAATCAAGGGAAAGGTGTACAAGACAGTGGTGAGACCAGTTATGATGTATGGTTTAAAGACAGTGACACTGAGAAAGAGACAGGTGGCAGAGTTGGAAGTAACAGAGCTAAGGATGTTGAGTCTTTCTTTGGAAGTGATGAGGTTGAACAGGATTAGTAACAAATTCTTTAGGGTGACGGCTCATGTTAGATGCTTGGGGAGATTGTCAGGAAAGCCAGATTGAGGTGGTTTGGACATGTACAGAGGAGGGATAGTGAATATATTGGTAAAAGGATGTTAGAAATGAAGCTACCAGGCAGAAGGCAAAGAGGAAGACCAAAGAGGAGGTATATGCGATAAATGAGGACATGAAGTTAGTGGTGTGAGTGTATAAGATGCAGAGAATAGGGTTAGGTGGAGACAGATGATTAACTGTGGCGACCCCTAAAAGGGAACAGCCAGAAGGAAAAGAAGCACACATGCTGTGGCTGATTAGGAAACACACACACGCACACACACGTCTCTCTCTCTCTCAGCGGTTCTCTGCCTAAAGCAAGCGTTGTTTTGGCCAGGTTTAAATATGGTGCGAAAGCAACATATTGAATAATCATTTAATTTTCGTCTGTTGCATTAATCTATTATTGTGCCGTTTTTACTTCCATTTTCAGTTGCGTCTACATTGGGTTGTTTTGCCTTGTATAGTGTAAATGCTGATATCAGATACGAGTCAGTTTTAAAAGATAATGTAGCAGGTCATCAAAAAAATCAGATATAGTCACAAAATCGAAATTGAGCATTAAGGCTGCATTTACACTGCAGGTATTAATGCCCAATTATGGTATTGACATCCGAGCAGAAGCTGCTACAACAGCCACCACACAAATTAATAATAGACGTGGCAAAAATAAGTTTGTTGCAAAACATTTTGCACAGTGTTTATATGTTGTAAATTACCACATATAATTTATTAAAATAAAAGTTTAATTTCATAAAGTACAAGCTGATTTTTCAAAATGCATTTTGTGCATTTGCATTTTGTGTTTTTTCTGTTGAATAAAAGATTTTTTGTCATCAATGAGGACTTTTTTTTTTTAAAAGTCTAAAAATCTTGTCTCACTCCCGTAAAACCCAGTCTTGTGTCTCGTCTCGTCTCATAGTATAAGTGTCTCGTCACAGCCGTACGATAAACTGGTTTATTTTGTATTATTAAAGTGTTTTAATTGTTTAAGTGTTATTCATATTTCTTGCTTGTTACACCTTTACTTCTTTAAGATAAAGGATGTTTACAGTATAAGGTTTTATTAAGGTTTTATTACTGACTCACTGTCGCTCATCTGACTGGTTTGGCTTCTTGTTGATGTTCAGTCTGACAGAATTGTAACTTTATATAATTACCACTACCCAAGAGAAGTGTTCTATCAACTGATAATTATATGTGGTAAAATTTATTTTGCTTACTATTTGTTTCTGGCCAATTTCGGCTTTCATCATGGGTTAAACTACAGAATATTTTGTGAAATCACATTTGGATATTGATGTGCAGCAGGTTATCTGCTCGGGTTAGTAATGAGGTTAGGAATAGGATTTTGGATCTGGAATTGGCCTTTTGTTATTGTTTTTTTTTTTTTTTTAGCATTTACTTTTTTTTAAATAGGCAACGTCAAGGCTGATTGCAGGAATAAGCTCACCACAAGGAGATATTTTCTATGATACATATAAAATAAATAGTATTTTCTTAGGGAACTATTAGGATCTTTACACATTTAAGCTTCCCTCATGTATGAACTATATGGAGTGGCCTTTAAATAAGATCACCTTTTCTAAGATTGACAGTACTTTGTGCTCCAATATCAATCTCTGAGGTGGTGGAAGCGATGCCCAGAAAGACAAGGATCCCATTTTGTGTAGCAGCTATAGACCCATTTTACTTTTAAATGTGAATTATAAAATTTCATCAGAAGATTTTGTCCTTATGGTTACAACAAGTGTTACCCCAAATAATTTAGACTGACCAAACAGGTTTTATGATTGGAAGACCCTTTTTTTATAATACAAGGAAACATTTTAATATTCTCAATATGCCCAAGTCAGATGTACCAGAGGGTGCTCGACAGAGTGTAATGGGGATATCTATTTCGTGCAATGGTTTCGGTGAAGAATTTATTATGGTGTGATCTTATCTCTATTTTTGTCTCAGAGGGGCACTAAACAGGGCTGACTTTTGTCGCCTTTACTTTCTGCCATCGCTATCGGGCCCTTAGCTGTCTGGCTTTTTAGAGTATTTACTTATTTTTATACTTAAGATGAGCATTCTTATTTTATTTATATTTTGTTTCTTATCCTCTTTATTTTGTTATTTTTTCTTTACTCCTTTTCTCTTTTCCCTCTTTCTTTAGGGGGATTCATAGATTATTGAGGGTGGGTAACTTCCAATGGGGTTGTATTAGTAATAACATGTAAGAATATTTTGTATAAAAATGCAGTCATGATACAGTCATGTGCAATGCAATTGTCTTCTGTTTACCAACAGAAATTAGCGCAACAGTCTGTGAGACAGAACTGTTTTGCGTAGTTTGTAATACACTGAAATTTTCACTTATATCTTAAATTTTAGGACATGCATTGCAAATTGCTATAAAATTAGGAATTTCAATCCAGAACAAGTGGTTTACCCTGGTGCCAAGTTTTTTGTCTTTTTGGACAAAAATGATATTTTAAGAAAATTGTAGGTTTCCTCTTGTAATAATTGATTCATTGCTTTAAAAAACTCAATTGTTTTTTTTGTATTTTTAGGCATCAAAAAAGATTTAAAATTTTTCTTTAAATGCTCAGCCCTACGCTAGAACATTTCCTACACTCCCATTACTCTATGATGAATTTCCTCTCCGTTAACAGCTGATCTTTAGAATGATTCTGAGGCATACCTGAATAACTCTGGTTGGAAGACAGAACAAGATTTATTCAACTAGAACTTCTAACTAGAGAGTAAAATTCTGCCAAAAGGAATATTTAGTTGTCAGCAGAGCAGTACTTTCTTGAGGTTGCCTGAAGTTATACTTCATAGTCTTGAAAGAAGGGTACCAACCCATCATGTTCCCCCTCAAAGTTGTTGAATTGAAGCATTTTTTCACTTACTTCACTTATGTCTTCTACATTTGTAAAAGTTCTGTCCCATGTTTATAGATTTTTAATCTAATTTTAAAGTTTTTTGGGATATTCTGTTATCTTTGCAAATATGTACAGTGGTATTTTTGCACTTTTTTATTGGATTCAATTACATTTACATCATTCAGCATATGCACTTATCCAGAGGAGAAGTAAAAAAGTGCTTTGACATACCATGTACCTTTTGAAACAAGCAGCACAGCACATGCAAGAAAAAAACATATTTTTAAAAGATTTTAAATGTCAAGTACTAGGTATTTGTGAAGGCTGTTCTTCAATTGTCTAGCTAGTGACTCAGCTGTTCTTACATTGATGAAAATTTCATTCTAACCTGGGATGGTGAGTCCTAGTTTAGCGGTGCTTGTGAATCTGATAAGTGCTTGGCGGTAAGAAAGTGCTGCTCTGTTTTTGGCTTTGTAGGCTAGCATCATTGTGTGTAGCTACTGGAAGCCAGTGGAGGGAGCACAGCAGTTGGGTGGTGTATGAAAATGTATGAGATTGAAACCAATTAGAACTGTTGAAAGGCATTTTTACCGAAGTAATAACTTTCTGATTTTGAACACGATCTTTCATTAGTATTTATTATCAGATATTGGTGTCCATTATTGAATATCCCAATTACAGCACTTTATTGTGAAGATATAGTACAAAAGACAACTGGTAAAGTAACTTGATTTGCTTTATCTGAGGCTTATTTAACATATCTGCAAATTATGTGTTATATGCAAATATGTATTACATAAATAACTAATAGGTAGTTTGAGCTACGTAAAGTATTCCTTTAAGATGTATCTTTACATGAATAATAAGCCAGAGTTAAATAAGTGCATGTAAAGAAAACAGCTGAACTTAACTCCCTCCGTTATGTATGCTATATAAATAAAGTCTTGTAAAACTTTCTAGATGAGTCTTGTTCACTTCACTATGGCCACAATTAGCAGGACCCATTTAATCAAGACATTCTGAATTACATTACACATTACTATTTAATCTTTATTTGATCAAAGCTTTTATTTAACAAAGACTTTAATAACAGTGCAATGTATGTATGTATTTGTTTGTTTGTTGGTTTTCAGTTTTATATCTGTCTATTTATATTGATATAAAAATAGTAAACCAAAAAGTATATTTGCAGCCAAATCAATTACTTTTCCTCTGTCAGTTTTTATGGGTTGGAAAACAAGCTACTAAATCTACAGATATATATTTTAGCTTGTAAAGTCAATCGAGATTTGGTTAAGTAGCTCTGACAATTATATTTTCTGAGCATCGTGAAAATTCTGGGATAAGCCTCATTGGATAAGGACTTCTGCCAAATGCAAAAAATGTAAATATAAAATTTGAATGTTATTATATGCATTCAAGATTGTCCTAGTGTTCCCAGCTTAAAATCTGGTTAAAGCTACTATTTTTTTTTTTGCTATTTTGAGGTTGAGGCAACTGTACTGTTGATTGTAATGGGTTTAAGACAAATTATTTTGACCCTGGCAAAATATGAAATTATATAATTATATAATTATAATATGTGTGGATATGATCTCTTATATAAGCCTACACTACCAGAAGAACAACCAGAGAAAAATGAAAATAAAGAGAATATACTTTTGGGAACAATTCAATAGATGTTAATAGAAATAAAATATGTTAAGCAAAAACTTTTATTAGTTCTAAAACATTATATTGGTTAATCTATACTACTCATTCTATATTTTTGGACTTCAGCCTTCAAAGGAACATAATTAAAGGAGTACACTGAAGTAAAACGTTCTTTTAACTTGCTTTAAAACTAATTGTTTTATAAACTTGCTTATCTGTGATTTGGATGTGGATTTATTGTTAAGTTTGTATTGTAAGATTGTAGGACAAGAATTTAAAATAAACCTTCTACTTATTTCAGTTGCACAATGTCCAGTGATATTTTGTATCTTATAATGTAATATTACAATATTATAGTAATAGATGCTCCCCAACTGCAACATAGGCGCACACATACAATATATTACTCACCAATATGTTTTAAGAATAGTCTTTCCTCGTTCCAAAAAAAGGGAACTAAGCCAGTCATAACATAAGTATGGATGTATAGTAAGCCTCTCCTATATTAACTCCTATTATAATAAACTAAAATTAGTTAAAAGGGTTACCTATTTTTACCTTTAATTCTATCTATAGGTATGCAAAGTATTTAAAATAAAAAGAGTTCAATTAAAAAAATGTATAAGCATTACTTGTCAAATCTAAAACACTTCACAAATAACTTTTAGGGTTTTGATAATCACAACTGTTTTCCATGTTTTCCTGTCATTTAGTACCTGATGTAGCCACTATAAATGAACACATAAGAGTTTTGTCATCATGGCAATTCAGAAAAACTTCTGTTTGAACCAGGTGTGTGTAGGTACACATTACTCACCTTGATCTCAAAACTCTCATGGATATGAGGAAGGAAAACCATTTGCTCTTCCTCCCACAGCTGTTGGTCATCACTCTGGATCTGCCCTTTTATTCTCCATCGCTGACGTCCTAGTCGTATTAACACCTACGTAGTAAGAGAGGTTTGGTTTGTGTGTTTTCCGTTAACCATTGTTTTGTTTATTTGTTTAAATAACTTATAACAACCCTAAAGAATTTTGGTGACTATTTGACTTATATGCATATTATCATAAGGGATATGTAGTGCTTTTGAACAGTAAACATAGGTTAAGTATTTTGGGGGGGGGAGAATCTGCACCTTACTTGAATTTTTGTCATCCTTACTTCATTACATTAAATGTATATTTTTAGTCTGATACATTCCTCTGAAGCATATTTATTACTTATTACAAATAAAACACGGAATGCAATCAAGCTGGTTTGACAAATCTGGTGCTTGAGTAGTTTCTGATGATGAACACTCTTGGCTATATTTTTAAACCAAAAGAGTCATTGTACCAGAGTTTGCCATTATTCAATTAAAGAGAATGTAAAAAAATATAAACTGAACAAAATCTTGGGGTTATTATGTATAGAAAAATTTTTTTCATATTTTTGTTTTTCATATATTTAGCATTTACTTGAACTTTTACTTTCAATATTTGAGTACATTTAATAAAAAAATACTTTTTATATGTAAGTTCTATAAATTACATACTTTAATAGTTTTACTCAAGTGATATTCAAAGTGGTTACTTTAACTTCTATCAAAGACATTTTCTAGTAAAAGAACTATAATTAAGTGTTTCATTTGGGTGCTTTATACTTCACCCTCTGATTCTCTTTGAAATTGTACAAACTATTGAGCTGTTGTGTGATTGTTAGTAAAATTGCCCAGGTGTTTCTGTTACTCTTCATTGTCACAAATTCCTGACCCGTCACAAATTCCATTCGCCTTCAAGTTCTATGTTATATTTTGTTTAATTAAAAAAAAGTTGGAGCGTTGTGTAAGCTATCAATAAAGAAAAACAGTGCACTGATTTGTTTATTAAATTCTACAGTGGTACCCTTACGAGATAGTTTTTTCGAGATAAAATTCGGGTTACGAGCCAGGTTCAGATACCTAACTTCTAGTTGCGTAGCGAACGCCACAGGGAACGCCGTAACATCTGCCCAGCATCCCGTGTCTCACTAGATAACTAGTCAGACATGCGCGTTTGCAAGTGCGTTAGCAAGTGGAATCATCTGATCTCCAAGGAAAATGGTGTTCATTATACTTATAATATTACCAGTTTATTACAGTACATTTTTATACAATACTCCTTATTTATAAGTATATTTTTCTTATTTATAAACATGTAACAAAAAATGCTGTGTTTTTTTGGAGACCCGGAATGGATTAATGGCATTTCAATTTATTTAAATAGGGAAAATTTATTTGAAATACGAGTAATTTGAGTTACGAGCTCCATCACCAAACTAATTAAACTCGTAAGTCAAGGCACCACTGTATTTGGATTACCAGTTTGTTTGTGAATCAAAATTATTTAGCTATTTTTTAAAGTCTGGTATTATTTGCACATGTATCAGCCTCATCTTCACTGAAATGGCAGAGTGGTTTACTGATAACATGGATGCACAGGCGAGCAAAGCTGGTGTCAAACTCAAAGCACAACTGTTGGTTGGGCAACAAAATGAACTAAATCAATTAAGGTCATAAAATGGGGAGCTCTCTCTCTTTAAACGTTTCCTCCACAATGCAAACCGAATGCCACTTGCAAGATTAAAAATTCTTACATCCTTGCTGCAAGGCAATCCCAATCGATCTTCCTGGAATGATGTTGCTGAAGACGCATGTCAAAGGCTCAAGGTGCTATTTACAAGTGCACAAATTGTCCAATAAACAACCCACCCAACCCATACATTCTGGGAATAGACACATCCAAAATAGGGATTTTAAATTTCAAATAACCTAATTTATTTTCTTAAAATGATACGTTTATATCTGTTTAATTTAGGCTTCTTCTTATAAGAAACTAATTGGCATTGCTTTAAACCTGGAGTATGTTTTTTCATTCTACTGTGTAGTTTGACACATTTTTCCTAACACGGTCATAAAATCCTTGAACTAGTTCGCTAAAGTAAGTTAATTTTTTTGTGCAAATTGGCACTCAAAATTTACCGTAAGAGGAAAAATTATCTGATCCCCTGCTGATTTTGGTCTGTTTGCCCACTGACAAAGTTTAGTTTTTTAATTTTAAATGTTTAGTTTAACAGTAAGAAACAGAATAAAAACAAAAACAGCTGAGATTAGGAGCGCTTCCTTTAAGAGTGTGCGCCTAATCTCGTTACCTGTGTAAAAGACACAATGCTGATTGACAGGAAATCAAAAGCTTATTTTATAATTAAAATTCAAATTAATTTCTAACTTTTTGAAATGCATTTTTCTAGATGTTTTTGTCATTCTGCCAACCATCAAAATTTCAGACTGTAAATGGGCAGACATCCAAAATCATCAGGGGGTTAAATAATTTTTTTCCTCTCTGTAACTTAAATACGAATACGAAAAATAAACATACCATAAGTAAATTACATGAACTTAGCCTTGACTCTCCAATTTGCACATCCATAACTAAAGTATAGACATTTTAAGTTTCAGCTTGCAATTCCTATATACAAAAGTCAGTTTCGGCATTCCAGCTGCAAAATTGAGGGAAGGTGGTAGCGCAGTGGTTAAGGTGTTGGACTGATACCAGAAAGACTAGGGTTCAATTCCCTGCACCACCAAGCCATCATGTTGGCCTATAAGCATGGCCCTTAACCCTCAGCTGTATAAAAAATATGAGATAAATGTTGCTTTGAATAATTTACAGCCAACTACTGTAAAATTTATTTAGAAAATTATATATATATATATATATATATATATATATATATATATATATATATATATATATATACTGACTGAATGGGTAAACCTCATATTTACCTCATACTGATCCCCTGGGCAGAGGCGTGCAAAGCCAATCAAACCTGACAGAGAAACAAGCATGATGACACAGAGGAAAAGAACAAAGTAAATAACTTACAAAAGTAATATAATTATAAAACGTATCCAGTTTTTATATGTAACCCTGGTTACCCAAGGGAAGGAGAAGCTGCATCGGGACACTCTTTTGGGACACTCTTTTAAAACATTTGTCCTGAAGTATGTGTGTAATCTGTTCGATCGGGAAGCATTATGTCATGAGTGGGTGACATCATCAACCAGGAAGTAATGCTTTATGAACATGTGTCACTCCACGCTAAGGTAAATTTGCATTTAGCACAGACATGGACGCTGGAAATAGTAGCCTCTTGTTTCCTCTGGGAACCAGGGTTACATATCTAACCTGAAGTTGCGTCGAGACACTTTGGGAATGAGATACCTATACCACCAAAGCACAAAGTCACTGTCCAATGTGTGTGGGATCTACTGTGATGCAAGTATCTTGGCTTCTGTGGTCTTAGCCAGGTCTAAATTATAAAACCAGACAAATGTATGTGGAGAGGACTATCCTGCCACCTTACAGATAAGTGACAAAGACATCCCCACAGCCAATGTATTGGAGGGTGCCATACCCCGGGTAGAGTGTAGGCTAAACTCTTCTGTGACCAGCAGTATGCTAGAAAGATGGCGTTGACCACCCATCTGCTTATCGTCTGCTTAGTGGCGGTGCCCCTTTTTGGGCACATGAAAACAGATGAGTAGTTGGTATGAGCCTCTCCATGAGCTTTGTGGACATACATACCAAGTGCTCACATCATTCTTTCTGATGTTCTTCTAGGGGATAAAGAGGGTCCAAGAATATCAGATATCGAATACCCTAGAATCCCTGTGTGCTTGTCGCTAATTTTTGCTTTAACTTGAAATTTTTTTTGTAAATCTTTTATTTTTACTCATACACACACACTTACTGTGGTGTGGCCTGACATGTGTTTAGATTACAACATTACTTCCTGGTTGAAGACATCACCCGCCCATAATGGCATGTCAAAAATAAAAGGGTGTTTCCAAAGCATTTTAATTTAACTCGAGTTCCTGAAAAGATTATGTCTGTTAATTCATACCTTTCATTTTTATTTGCAGCTCTCCCAGCAGTATCTCCAACTCTTCTTCCAGTGAACACATATCCTTTAAAACAGGTTCATAAAAATTATTATACTATGAATTTATACGTAATTGCATAGCTAATAAAGATTTTGGCAATTATGTAAATAAGTACAGGCTGGCAGCTATGTATTTATGATATACATATGTATATATAATATAAGTGTACATTGTATTGACAGTTCTAACGATTTGTATTCAAAAAAGTGCCTATTTTGGGACTGACAAGCCTTTTTAAGTTGGAACCGCAGTTTATTTAGAGATGACAGGTAACAATAATGAAATAGAAGGCAATACATACAGTAGAAACATACAGTCACACTATATATATTATACTATGTCTGTTTTAAACTGAATGTATAAGCAGCACATTTTCAGAAATGATGCAGGAGGCAGTATGGCAGTGTGCACCCCTTCATAGCGACTGTAACTATGTAGTGTGGCCTAATTTTAACTATTAATCTAAGTTAAATTACATTAATTTGTATTATTCACATTGGTTTTGATCTCTGTATTACAAAAAGTAGACAGACAAATTCCACTGCTTTTTATCTGTTGCCAAAGTTAGGAATAAATATGAGTCAATGATTTTGCATTCACTTAAACACCAATGTCACAAACTTGTTTACAATTTCCTAAAAGCAGCAGCATACAGTGTGCACTACCTGTCAACATAGTGTTCAAAAACAAATTTGCTGTTTCTACTCTAATTACACATCTAGTGTAAACATTTTTAGATCCAAATTTATTATATTAATCATAATTCAAATTTGTGCAATGAATTAAACAATACATTTATAACTGGACTGGAAAATTTGAATTATGAATAAGTTAATGGATTAATTGTAGACAGTAAAGAATTATTATTATTATTACTCTGTGTGTGTGTGTGTGTGTGTGTGTGTGCGTGTGTGTATGTTCACGCATGTACCTCTAAGCTGTGTCTGTGGTTGCGGTTCAGCTCCAGTAGACTCTCACGTGATTCCCGTGAGGATGGAGAGAGTGAAAATGCTTGCTTCATATTAACAGCTCCTTGACATAATCTCCACTGGATACAATATGTCTCATACAACCCCTCTACCTGTAAAAGACATCATCAGTCACAATGCAGTCTAATCTGGCAATCATTTTACATTTACTGCATTCGGCAGACCCCCTATCTAGAGCAACTTACATGTATCTCTTTTTTATACAACTGAGCAATTGGGGGTTGAGGGTCCTGCACAGGGGCCCAGCAGTGGTAATTTGACAGGGCTGGAAATTAAACCCACAATCTTCCAATTAGCACAGCACTACCACTTCCCCACATCCCTACTGGCTATAAGTGTCACTGGCTGCGCACGGAGCAAATAAGAAGGATGAAAGAGGTTGGGTGCAACAGGTATTTATTTTAAACAAAATAAACAAAAGGAGAACCACTTCCAGAAAACAACACACGATGGAGAGGAAAGAGGAGAAAACTGAAACACTGAACACAAATCAGTCAGCAATAGCTTTAGCAATAGCTTTAGCAATAGCTTTAGCAATTAGCATATACGATAAAGGAACACAGAAGATCTAAGCAACCACATAACAGAATTAATGCGGAGAAAAACTAGACAGAAACACAGGGATTTTATACAAAAAGATATCAACAGAACCAAACGGGTAACACCTGTAAACAATAATAAAAAATTGAATGAATGGCGTGACACGGAAACCGAAACACACAGAAAACCATATATAAATCAAAATAAGAGTCTTTTTAAACTTAAATTTAGTCTTTTACTGTCATCTGGCGGTCATGAGGGGAAACAGTACTTTTACACCGTGACAGAACCCCCCTCTAAGGCGTGGCTAAGCGCCAGGCCCCCCTCCTTACTAGGAGTCTGGGTTTTTGGCCTTAGTCTGTACCTGTGGTGTGAGGGGGGCCATGGAGATAGGTGAGAATTGGTAGAGGGCCCTAGGGCATTACGCCTGGGCCACAAGAAAAAGCGAGGAGAACAGCGAGGCCAGAGGAGGAAGCGAGGAGCACAGTGAGGCCAGAGCGACGTCCTTTGCCGAGCTAGGCAGCCCGTTGATGTCCTAAGCAGACATGGAGACCCAAGCGACATCCTGGGTGGGGATGGAGACCCCATTGACATCCTGGCCGGAATCTGGGGGCAAGGACAGGTTTTGGAACCAGGGATCAGAGTCGGGGTCAGGTCTGAGTTTCAATCAAAGTCGAATCCGGGACAGAACCAGGGGTCAGGTCCTGGATGGCTCCAGGAGTTAGGGTTGGGGACCTAGGCCGAACCAGCAGATACTGCGGTCAGGGAAAGAGGTAAAATTCACTAGGTCCAAAAACTCACTGGTATGGTCCTCTAATGGTATCTCACCCTGCATCAGCAGCAGCATCTGCACAGCCATGTCATGATCCATATTTCCCAACAACAGGAACAAAAGGACAAAAAAAAAAAAGGAAAGAAAAGTCTGCTTAATCAGGCACGAAAAAAAACTCTGTTGCACCTCTGTTGCAATCTCTGTTGCATCTTGTTATGTCCGCGTTATGTCATTGGCTGCGCAGAGAGGAGATCAGGAGAACGAAGGAGGTGGGAAGCAACAGTTATTTATTTTAAACAGAAAAACAAGAGGAGAGCCACTTCTAAAAAACAAAACAGGAAGGAGAGTAAAGGGAGAGAGAACGAAAACAGTGAATACAAATAGCGGTTAGCAATACCTTTAACAATACCTTTAGCGATTAGCATATAAGACGAAGGAACCTGTAATGCAGAAGATCTAAGCAACCACATAGCATAATTAACACGTAGCAAAACTAGACAGAAAGACAGAGAAATCTACAGAACCAAATGAGCAACACCTTTAAACAATAATGAAAGAAGGAATGAATGAAGTGACAAAGAAACAGAAACCCTGATATAGATCAATATAATAGTCTTTTTCAACTTAAATTTTCTTTTACCCCCATCTGAAAGTCTTTAGGGGGGAACAGTACCTTGAGACAGTGACAATAAGATGCAAATTATATTTATTGCATGTGCTCTGAAAAAATTGTTCTGTGCGATAAATAAATTTACCACTGTAGCAATGTGAAATAGTTTTGCATGCTTATAGCACAGTCCCTTAATAGTGATTTGAGAGTGATGGTGTGCGGTTATTAAACTTGCTGTTTATTGTGTGATTAAAACTTGCATTTTGTCAAACTCTTTTTCCCACAATTCTGTAATTCTGTAACACACCAATAATTTCTTCACAGCTGCTAGTTGAGCAATATGAAATTAAAGCTCTATTTTTTAATTATCCATGGAAACAATGGTCAGTGCGTTATCCCACTTCTTTTATAGCATTAAATGAAGTATCTTACTATGGGATATGCCCCTTCTGTGTATTTATCAAAAACCGTGTTCCATTATGCAAGCCCCTATTTGCTGGCAGATGTAACATTGCATCTGGGGAGTGGCCCCTCTTAATACAAGATAAGCTAAGCAACATAATTACAACATTTAAAACAAGCACACACACTCCTTGCTTTATACAGCAGAGAGGGTTATCTGGTGAGACACTTCACTTAATGCTATCAGATGGACCAGAGTTATGCAAGTATATTCGAGCATATGTTTTGGTGTCTCAATAGGGGATATCCTAACTCATGTATGGCCTGCTAGCCTGTCTTCAGGACCAATGCCAAAAAATAGTAAATATACAGGCCTAAATACATAATTACCTAAGATCCCTAACTTAGTACAGCATGAGCTAGAGTTTGAGCTGTAACACCCAGTTTATAGTATCTTGTAAATGTGTGTGGTGAGAGTCAACTCAGACATGTTGTATCTGGAAATATGGTCGGGAGCTGTCTCTCTGCCTGTTTCACCCTCTGCCGTCTTATCCACATGGCATGACTTTGTAGCCTCTGCTATTATGGTTAGCCACTAAATATTTAGTTTCTCTGCCATGTTTTGTTGTTTTCGTTCATTTTTCATGTTTATGTTTATGTTTCATGTTTTTTTTTTATGTTTATGTTTTATGTTTGTTTCTTATTTTCATTTTTATTAGGTCATGTTGTGAGTTGTATCTGTTTATGCTTGTGTTTACTTCCTGTCTCGTTCTATGTCATGTACTCCTTGTGCCCCATGTGTTCCAGTTACTTGTCCATTTGTCATGTTCTTATTGGTTTGTCTAGTGTTTAATACCTTATTGTCGCTTTGTGTCTTTGTGGGTTATTGTTTGTTTGTGTACCATTGAGGTAAGCCTGTCCATGTTGAAGCTGAGTATTCTAGTTTATTTAGGTCAAATCAAGTTTACTTTATATTTATTTGTTTTGTAACTTCTGTAAATAAACTGCACATTGTGTTCTAAAATACTACTTGCCTCAGTGGATTAGTTACAGAATAACCCGCCATAAATGGACCCAGGAGTTATCTGCCTCCTCTCTAGGATTATGTGGAAGCATTTGGTGTATGCGACCTTGTGGCTCTATGGGATATTTTTTGGGCAGGACTCAAAAACCCTCTGCAGCCTAAGATGCCAGGAGAAAAAAATTGGTCCCTCGGCAAGTATATCGATTATTCGATTCTCTGTGGGTTTGACGACAATGGAACCCCGCAAGCACGCCACACATGCCAAACTAGGAGCAGTCGTATTATGCCTTTCAAGCCAGAGCTTGTTAACAACATGCCTGCCAAACTGGAAGCAGCCAGTGTCATGTCTACTGAGCTGGAGCTCACTCATGTCCTGCCTGCCAAACCAGAGACTGTTCCTGCTATGATCGCCATGTTTAAGCCTGTTTACTTCCTGTCTGTTAAGCCGGAGCTTGCTTACGCCACACTTACTGAGCCGGAGCTTGCTCACACCACCGCCTCTAACCCGGAGCTTACTTATTCCTGACTGCCAAGCTGAAAGCATATCATGTCTGCTGAGCCGGAGCTTACTTACATACTGCCTGTTAAGCCAGGGATCACTGAACTGGAGTTCACTCACACCGCCGTTGCAGAGCCAGAGCTCGCTCAAACAGCACTCGCTGAGCCAGGGCTCGCTTACACTGCACTTGTTGAGCCAGAGCTTGTCACACTGCACTCGATAAGCCAGAGCTCACTCACACAGCCATCGCAGAGCTGGAGATGATTTGCACCGCACCCGAGCTGGAGCCCGCCCATGCCGCTACATCTGTAATGGCTCACATTAAGCATCCCATGCCAGAGACTGTTTAAACCCAAGCTTGTTATGTCAGCCAAGCCAAAGACTGTTCACATCAGGATGGCCAAGCCAGAGACTGTTTTGGTTATGCCTGCCATGCCAGAGACTACCGACAACAAGCCTGCCACGCAAACGTCCCCTAAATATTTTTCGTGCACGTGACCCATTGGTTCATCTAATGTTTATATACCGCATTGTCGAGGGTTATTGTTCTTTGTGTACCATTGTGGTAAGTCTGTCCATGTTCAAGCTGAGTATTCTAGTTTATTCAAGTCAAGTCAAGTTAGGTTATGTTTTGTTTGGTCAAATGTCTCTTCTGTAAATAAATCGTACCTTAAGTTCTAAAATATTACTTACTAATTCGTTACACTTGTCCAGAGCGACTTACATTCATCTCCTTTATACAGCTAAACAATTGGAGGTTAAGAGCCTTGCTTAGGGGCCCAGCAGCATTGCCTAGATAGTCTTACAATGCATGTCATAAATACTTAAAAGATTTAAGTTCCAATCTTACCTTACTGATTTGAAACTCTAGTCGCCGTATGTATCTTTCCAAAGCTTTTATTTCCTGTTGTTAAGAAAAAGGCATTTTTCCAGTTTGGCAGCTTTAAATTGAGATGAAAAATTGTTTGTGCAATCCAAAGAAAAAACTCACCTTCTCTAAGTCATAGAAAAAAGCCTAAAAGATAAATTGCAAAATGTTTTAAATAATGATGCATCTTTAACAACAGTTTACATCTATATGATAATAACTCTAAAAACACAGTATGGTTAACTGCAATGAAAATGTCTTTCAGCAAAATGTAAATTTGTACTGTAAAGCAATTGCCAAAGAACTGCAAATGAGTCTTACCAGTCTCGATGTTTTTATTGTGTTGCTTTGCTGGGATAAGAGGAATTCTAGCTTTGTTTTCTGGCCTTCAAGATATTCCCTGTGAGCAAAAAATCTGATATAATTTTCGAACAGCTATTAATTTAAGTTGTTTACCGCGGAAATACAAACTAGAACAATTATTATGTATTAGATTCGTATTGGTTTCTTATTTGTTATTTTAGCCAGACATATTTTCTGTGTATAACAATAAAAAATCAGTTCATACTTAAGCCCTTTCTGTAAGGCCTGACAAACTTTGTCCACCTGCTCAGGCTGTTGTCCACAAATACTGCCAACCAACTGAGTGGGGATTCTTGTAGATTTTACTGGCAGGACTTTGGTGCGTAGAGAAGTACCAGCAGAAGATAGCCTTAATTAATGGATGGGAAGACAAGATAAGAAAAAAAACTAAATAATTTAATATGTGCCCTAAATGTAAACCATTTTTTTCCAAAGTATCTATACTTTTTATTTACTAAAAAAATAATTCTGCCTTTCGGATATACCTGACAAGTGCAGCTAAAGCTCTTTAAGGCCCAGCTAATTTTACAAGCCTTAGTATAGCCTTTTATAAACCAGGTTTTGGGTGGTGCTTTAAGCATCAACCCTGGCTTTGCGATTATGACACAGAATTATTATTCATTTGCCCCACTGAGAAGGCTCTAATACTGTTAAGGATATCTAACTCCACCTAATGCATCCAACCTTTTCCCTAACTAACATAAAAGTAATAAAATTACTACTGATGACATAGAAAAAGTTACTAAACATCCTGCACTGGACAGGCTAAATATTTGGCATACTTTAAAGCAGAGGGGGCAAAATACGGCCCGCTAAACATTTGCATCCAGCCACCAAGAGAGTTTAAGTTTTGTTTAAAAATACTACATTTGATTAACTGTTTTAGTTCAAAATTACTAGTTTGACAAACTACTATGAAAAACTCCAATTAATGGCATTATAGCACACAGTTTAGTTATTGCCTCTGTAGAATAAGATTCACTCAGTAGTAAATCGGACAATAATGAGTTTATAGTGTACCTGGACTGGATGCGCTTTTCTAAATATGGGGAAGATTTCAAGGTGATCTTTTCTGTTTACTTTATAATTTTTTTTCTAACATAAAAACCTTATAACACTCAAAACATACCTATATTTGCTGGTCAGTGTGTGGACTCGATTAAAGGAGCAACTTCTCTGCACCATGCCCCCTTCTGCTGGACAATCAAATCGCAACTTCACAGACATTCCCTGACAAACATACAGAATAAACAATTGTTATTATACAGCTTTATTTTCATACAACTTGTAAATATTAACTATTTGACTAATGTTTACGCTTGTTGCAATAGAAAAAAATAACTAATATAAATTTAAAATTTGTAAATAAATAAAATACAAATGTGATCAAGGAAGCTAAAAGTAAAATAAATGTGCAACCAAACATGCATGCGTTTTGTTTTTTCTTTAAACAAAAATCATATATACAGCATATAAATCAAGACCATACTTCCAGGCTATATTCAGTGCAATAAAGGGTCATCAAGAACTTTTAAAACCAAATAAAAAAAGCTATTCGTCGATTTCGATTTTCAAAATTTAAATTTTTTACTTTCTGACCAGTCTGCAGTTATACTAAAAATAAAAACGCTGGGCCGAAACAAAAACGAAAATTCTTTGCAATAATTAGTAATAAGTATTAAAAATAAAATAAAAGGGGACAGAAAATATAACTGTTTTGTTATTTTTGTGTTTTAAAGCTATTGTCATAGAATGTGAGAAGAGCAGAAACGTATTGTGATTTAACCAGCATTTATACCATGTTATTCAGCACAGTAGTGCTATTGCAAACAGGAACAAGTATTCTAAACATTTTGAGTTGCAGTAAAACGAGCGGACTTTGCTTTTCCGTGGAACGAGTACACAAGTAAAGCGTTCGTATGTGCCATAAGCAGCTGAATGGAACGCACATTCATATAGTTTTTATTGAGGGAAGCGGCATAGCATATATATTCTGCTTATATTGTCACTGTTTTTCTCTTCGTAAATCTCCGTGTATCTCTTCAAAAATCTAATGTGTTGACACTAGCCTTTTTTTTATATATCTGTGCTCCTACTAGGGGTTGCGCCCCCCCCCCACACACACACACACTTTGGAAACTATTTGCAGTTTTGGTCACAGATTCAGCTGGCAAACAAACACTCACTAAAAGCATATATGGATATGTATTTTATCGTAGTAGAATGTCTGCCTGCTCTGACTAATTTTAAGGACTGCCCTTGCATGATCACATGCTTTATGCAACATTTACTGTAAATCTGTGTCCTCCACTCCATCACATACAGGCTGAGTGACCAGACCTATTAGAGTATTTAGCTCCTTTCCATAAAACATCACAGAAAGGGTTTGGCCTGTGCTCTCATTTGGGCTGCTTTTTCCCTTTTTCTCAAGAAATTATTTTAGGGCCCCCCTTCATATTTTAATGATATCATTGTTCTTGGTATTTTCTGCATTTCGTGCTTCCAGTATTGCTAGCACTGTGGAGGACGAATTACAATTTTTACAAATTCTTTTAATCAACCAGGGGATCCTGGTTAAAATTATCTAATGAAATATGGTAGTTTCCTTGAACTATTTTCAATGGCTGCAGTTACACTGCAGGTCTTGATGCCCAATTCCTATTTGGTGACTACATCCAATTTTTTGATGACCCGCTTACATCATTTTTTAAAACTGACCGTTATTGTTAAACTGCCTCTGCCTCTGATCTAGAACTTGTTTGTTACAGTGAAATAACTAATAAATATTAAAATACACAGTTGTTGAAAGTTATTATATATCGCTGTTAGTGTCCACCTAAGTTGATTTCACACACCACCGCTGCTTATTTACTGGACTCACATTGACAGATGAAAATCTGATCTGTCTGCTTACACTGCACACGTTAATACACAATTTATTACCACATACGAATGAGGTCTGAATCCGATCTGAAAATATCGGAATCCATGTGCTTTTTTTCCTGCTTACACTGTCATAAGTTAAATTTAGATCTGTGCCAGGAAGACAGGAACATAGGTGCTAGGTAAGATAAGAAGATAAAATACAAAGGTTAGCCAAGAAGACGTGGAACAGAGGATGGAAGAGAAAGAGTGCTTTGACGTGTTGATAAATGAGGAAAATGAGCAGGAGGCGGGGTAGAAGAGGTAAACAATGTAGAGCAGGAAGTTCAAAAGATAAGTACAAACAAAGTTAGGATGGCTTTGAAGAGGATGAAAAGAGGAAAGGCAGTTGGTCCTGATGAGATACCGGTGGCGGTGTGGAAGTGTCTAGGAGAGGCATCAGTGGATTTTGTCACTATATTGTCTAACGGAATTTTAGAAGATTCTTGACAAATAGAGAAGTGTACTGGTGCCTATCCTTAAGAACAAGGGTGATGTGCAGAGTTGCAACAACGACAGAGGCATAAAATTGATCAGTCATACAATAAAGGTATGGGAAAAATCTAGCCACAGGGGTCACAAGCCAGTGACTTCAGTGCAAGTCCCAAGCCTGGATAAATAGAGAGGGTTGTGTCAGGAAGGGCATCCAACGTGAAACTTTGCCAAATCTAAACGTGCGAATCATCCGTCAGAATTTCATACTGGATCGGTCGAAGCCCGATCTTTCAACAACCACCGTTGACACAGGGACACAGGTCAAAGGAGGAGATGAGGAGGACGCATGAATAGACAGAAAGAGAAGAGGAAAGGCAAGAGTGTAGGACTGAAAATAGGGACGCTGAATGTTGGGACAATGACAGGGAAAGGTAGAGAGCTGGTGAATATGATGGGGAGAAGGAAGGTGGATATATTGTGTGTACAGGAGACCAGGTGGAAGGGTAGCAAGTATTGCTATAGCAAAGTATTGGATCGGGATTTAAGTTGTTTTATCATGGAGTGGATAGGAAGAAAAAAGGGGTAGGAGTGATCCTGAAAGAGGAGTTTGTGAAGAATGTTCTGGAGGTGAAAAGAGTGTCAGACAGGGTGATGTGTCTGAAGTTAGTAATTGAAAGGCTGATGGTGAATGTTGTAAGTGGTTATGCCTCACAAGTAGGTTGTGAGTTACAAGAGAAAGAGAAGTTCTGGCGTGAGTTAGATAAGGTAATGGTGAGTATTCCCAGAGCATAGCAGCATAGAATGGTGGTGTGTTGAATGAAGATGTCGGTCTGGAAGAAGAAGAGATCAAAGGTAGAGAAGAAAACCAAGTGGTGGAGGCTGAAAAAGGAAGAATACTGTGAAGAATTTAGACAGGAGTTGAAACAGGCTCTGGGCGGTCAGCTAGTGTTTTTAGATGAATGGCAAACTACAGCAGAAGTGATCAGGGAGACAGAAAGAAAGGTGCTAGGTGTGTCACATGAAAGGAGACAAGAAGATAAGGAGACTTGGTGGTTGAATGACGAAGTTCAGAATAGTATACAGAGGAAGAGGTTAGCCAAGAAGAAGTGGGGCATATGATAAGCTCTACACTAAGTTAGACACTAGAGAAGGAGGAAGGACTTGTACAGGTTAGCAAGGCAGAGGGATCGAGATGGGAAAGTGCCCACAAGTGAGGAGAGTGTTCCTAGAAGATGGAAGGCGTACTTTGAAGTGTTGATGAATAAGGAGAAAGAGAGGGAGAAAAGGGTAGAAGAGGTAAACAATGTGGAGCAGGAAGTTCAAAAGATTATCCAGAAATAGAGATTTTATGTAAATTGTTCAAACTCTCAGCCAACAAGCCATATTTTAGCATTTATTCATTTAGGTTTTTTCAGTTTGTTTGTAAATGTAAATGTTTATTTTGTCCCAAACTTTTTCACAGCAGAGTGAAATTCTTTCTTCACATCTCCGATTGTAGTAGGTTGGGGTCAGAGTGCAGGGTCAGCTATGATGCAGTGCCTCTGGAGCAGCAAGGGTTAAGGGTCTTGGTCAAGGGCCCAACAGTGCCTGGCTGGCAATGCTGGGGCTTAAACTCATCTCTTCCTGGTCTTTAGATCAACAACTCAGCACCTTAATCATTTGAGCCTCCACTGTTATGATTGCTTTATTAAAATGTTTATTTAGGATTAACAAAGATAATTATTAAAGGATCATGTCCTACTTGGCAAAATCATGTCCACCATATAAGTATGTAAATGTATTCCAAACATATTTCAAGAATGTATAATTGGTTATTTAAAGTCACCCACTATTAACAAATACTGCCAAAATCCCAAATCAACAAGTGAAAGCCTGAAGTAGTATTGCAAAATTTTATTTTATTTTTTTCCCTGAGCTTAATATTTGCATTACTAAACTTAAACTCAGACTACACATTAGTCCAAAATAAATGCAATGTTTCTGGTCATTCAGTCATGTAAATCTGTAAAGCCCATTTTTTATTACAAAGGGGTTTTTTTTCGAACAGAGTTGGCTCACATAACTTTAGTTTAGTTTAGTTAAAAAAAAAACAACAACAAAAAAAAACATTAAGACAGCAAGCTTTATTTCACCCTCTCCTGCCAGTATACCGAACGAGATACTCACATCGGTACCTGCCTGGATCTTAAGCCAGAGCATCAAGCAACACGGGCATCAACAATAGAGGAAATAAAAGCAAGATAAGCAAGCTGGCATACATGTTAGGCTAAGTTGTTGTTAATGTATATTTAATAATCCACTCTTTACTATAAGGATGTTAACACGGCTATTTAGTGTTACCGGGTGACTGACTAGATTTTTCAAAGACTTTCCACAGTTATTGAATGATGACCTTAACTGAGCTTATAAAGATATTTATATATATTGTGGTTTAATAGGTAAAGTGTATTTTTTCCAAGCTTATAAACAAGACCCACTAATGTATATTGCTTAGTAATTTTTGGTTTATATTCACAGGAAACTCCGTCATTATTTCTCTCCTCACAAATTTGACTACCATTGGAAGATAAGTAGGAACATATATGAGTCAATTATACTTGAGATAATGAGATAATGAGGTCATAAGCTCATATGACCTTATGACCTAATACCTTTTTGCATTTACTCAAGTTGTAAAGTTTTAGTGTAGACCATCACGCAGTGAATTCATAGAAATTACACTATGAAACATTGAATAGAAGCTTCATAAAAAATAAAAAAAAAATAGTAGAAGACGTTCACTTTAAATGCAACCATTCTTTCTCTTTCAAGACAAGATAAAACAGTGCCAAATGAGTGGTTGATCCTGATAAAGAGAAAGCACCCGTCATCAGAGACGTCATCATCAATAAAGACTGCAATTTACCTAACAAAACCAGACAAGCTAGTAAGAAAATGACACTTTACTTCCTTAGTAATTCCCTGAAATGGCATCCAAAGTCAAATTAGCTCCATTTACTTAGACTTTTTTTTTTTTTTTTTTTACAAAATTACTCAATTTATCTTTTGATAATAGACCAAACCCCTCCTAAAAGCTTTTCCACCTAACAATGATAAAAAATATATATACAGTAAAATCAATAAACTATTTAATACAACACTACTTCTCTGACTAATTTTTTTTATTGAAAAGCCGATATGGTTAAAGCTTGTTCAAAAGAATAGGTTAAAAAACACCTTTAATTCATTTTTCTGGAGCAATTAATTGAATGAAAATGTATGTGTAAAGTAATCTATTAATGTTATTAAGCAAACTGCATCACTAATTTGGTGGGGGGGTTTTGGTGTTTATTAAGGCCTTTTTTGTTAATTGACTCTAATACAACAATAGTATCCTCACATGCTGTTTTGGGGAGATTTGTAACAAACAACTGATTGCAGACCAGCAGACACATTTCATATATCTTTATCCTGATAGAAATCCGATACAAAAAGATATTTTTATGATAAGTTACATGAGTATGATAATTATATTAATTATAATAATTTTTCTGAAGTTTATTTTCTATGTTGTGTTGCATGCCTTTTAGAAAAATTTAGAAACATGCCATTGTTGTATGCATCTTCAAAAATATTGTTTTAAATTTCTCTCATAAACATTATATTTATCAAATGAACGACAAATTGAAAACTGTTTATTGGTTTTAACTCTCTTCTATCCTATTTAAATTTATGTGACCCATAAAATTTTCTTCTTAGAAGCAACCTACAGGACAGGATGCAGGCTGCATTTAAAATTGGACAAGTTAAACAAGAAAACAACTTTGAAGAAAAACGATAGAACAATTTTGCTTATTTTGGCAAAGTTGCTAAGCACTGCAATCATGGGACATTTAATATAGCATTGCGGTATATCAGAATTACAACATAGTAATACAAACTACAGGAAGTGCATTGTCTCAAAAGCAAAGTTAGGTTTTTTGCTATTTAAACACTATTCAATTTTATAGCCTGGAAATTACTGCCATTACTAATAATAGAAAAATGTGTCTTACCAGACTCTGTGTGCTATTTCAGACCAAGGTTATCTCTAAAAAGAAACTGGTCCATGTTCATCTCTGCAGCACTATATAACGCTGTGTGCATAAGCAAATGTCTGTTTTCTTCTGATAGCATGACTCTGGCTTAGCTGTGAGGCTTCGAGAGGCAGAAACGACACCCGATTCCAAGAACTAGCTTTTACAGGACCAGGAAAAAAGGGGCAGGACACATCAAATGCTTCTCACAGCACAGACCCTTGCTCTCTGCATTCCTACCTCCTGTTGTGTTTTCACATATCTGCTGCTCTTTCACCAATTTGTGTTACATTTACACATGTAACTAGTTTATAAACATAACATATACATAAAATCTCTTCTGGCTAGAGATTATTTCTATATTAATGTGTAACCTTCCAATGGCTTGATAACTTTTGGTTAGATGGCATAACTTTTGTCCTGGTTTATACAGAAACACATAATACTGTCCTGCCCTGTGTGTTTTTGTTTGTGGGTTTGTGGAGAACACAGATGGTTGACGTCACTTTTTGCACTTTCTCAGCACATAATAACTAATTTGATTTATTTTAAATGTTATGTAATTTGTTTGGGGATATTTTGAAATATATTCATTTATTTATTATTTTTTACCCAAAAAATCTCTAGCAAATCCAAAATGATGGTGAAGTCTACTTTTCACGATAGACATTATTGCTTACGACATAGATAGTCTTACATGTATTAAAACAAACCCACCCAATACCGTTTTTAATCCCAAATTCAGGCTGACCGGGCAATATCTTGAGGTAAAAACAAGGACACAGCCCAAAGTGACAGCTGCAAGGAAAACAAGAACAGGCTATGAGCAATCTATGAGCATGTGGAACCTGGAGCTTCTGAACATAAGATGTTCAACCTTTAATCTTACCCAGGTATTTACCACTATTTCTTTATGCAAACTGCATGAGGCTGTGACTTTATACCATACTTAGCCTTGTGCTGTACTCATAGTGGCAAGTAACTAAACAGGGCTAACTTCAAACAGGTAGTACAAAACCTTCGTCAACTTATCAGCTGCCACATCTGGGGCAAAAGGACACTGGACCACTATAGCAAGGCACAATCATGTCCACCATTTGGAACATCTGACCATACATCTTCAGACCCCTGTAATGTTTATGCCCTATTTCTGATTGGAGTCTTATTGGGTGGAGGTGTTCACTACTTAGAAACCTCACCTATTTATAAGTTGGTTATAGCTGTATACATTTCTGTTTGGATATAGACGTATGTATCACACACACACACACCCTGAGAGATCAACAGAAGGAATAGCAGAAAAGCAGCAGGACCAGACGGCATGACAAATCGATTCCTGAAAGCCTGTGCTGATCTCCAGTATTTACAAATATATTTAATCTCTCCTGGAACAGTCTGTAATCCCCATCAAAAAAGTGCATTGATTAAGTCATGAGCAAGTGCTTTAAAGGACTAATTAAAGACTTTTTCATCACTTCTTCAGACTTTAATACCACAATTCCCTCATACTCACCTTCAAGAAGCCCATTCCTTTGTCAGTGGATTTAAACTACCTGGCAAACAGACTACAAGCACTAAACGTAGCCAAATATGTCTTACCCTCTCTTAAATGTATTGTTTTGAGCACCCTGCTGTACTTATTGTGATTGCCTATCAAAATAATCTTGCCAACAGAATGACCTTCAGGTTTTTTAAAAAACATATTAACACCCGTCCTTGTTAATTAGGCCTAATTTTATTTCTAGTTCTTTTGTCACAGTGCTAATGCATATTAGATTATTATTGTTGTACAATTTTTAACTGCTCTGTTTTATAAGAAAGGCAGAAAATATTTGCATTAAGATGGCCAACTGAAGATATTTACTTGCAGTTATTAGGCCTAATAAAAAAAATACATTTTCATGGTTGAATGTTGACTGTTAGTTACAAAAACACCAATTTAACTAATTTTTGTTTGTTAGTCTAATAAATAATAATAAATATTTTAATTTTGAGCCTCTTACTGTTGGAAGTTTATGACATTCTGAACCTGAATGACATAAACACAAAACAGCATATTTAAACAAGTTCTGTTAGTTTTACTTTTGGTTAATTTTATTTTTAAACAAAATGTTTATTACACAAAAAAATGTTATTAGAATTTATTACTTATTATTATAAATATAATTAATGATTTTGTAATTTATACACTACTACTTCTTGTATGGGAGCTACTGTAGTTAATTTTTAAGAGAAAGTTAAGTTTGACTGTGATGCTCGAGTACTCATGGGGGTTTCAAGTTTTACACTTCGTTTGGGAGGACACATTTTGTTATTTCATTTTTGGACTATTAAGACTGTTAGACTGTTGGGGGATTTCATGACCATTTATCAGTTCAAGTCTATTGAGACAATGTACAGGGGCATAGAGGGAAAAAAGAGAGGGGTGGGTGTGGCAGGGCAAAGCAGGGGAGGAAAAGCAGGGGAGGAAAAGCAGGGGAGGAAAAGCAGGGGAGGAAAAGCAGGGCGAGCAACTGTCATGTGTTAGAGTGTCCTTGTCAGGTATTAGGTAATAGCGCCGCTATTTAAGCCGGCGGTGATGAGCGCAGAAATCCGTGTCAGGTGCGCTTGAGGATAAGTGAGGCGGCGAAACTAAAACTCCGGACTGGAATGCGGAAGCGCTGCCACCGTGCGCGAGCAGGACGTGACAGTCCTATACCAAATCTCCCTCAAATATCATAGTTAAAACGTGAGGAAATGCCAGATTTCCTTGTAACTAACTTAAGGCTTACAGGGTATATTTAATATGGGTATATTTATTACCTAAGACATGTTTCTGGAACTAATTTGAATGTATAACACAAATATTTAAATATTAACAACATTCCGTACAATTATATTGATATTTTTATTAGTCTATAAAAAATAAATAAATTTAAACACACATACTTCCTTTAAAGAGACAGAAAATTCTTTAACTGTGTTGAGGAGTAAGGCTAAAGTCCACTATTCTCCAGTTCTCTTAGCTATCCCAAAAAAAAATGCTTGCTACGGTAGCGAAATTTAGCTCAAATGCGAAAAGCAAATAAGAAAACAAAAGATCATTTTACATCCTATTTTATACATTACTACATTTTCAACAAAATAGCATTCAATGGGTGGTATCCACTGTGTCTAAACAGAGCAAAAGATATGTACATTTATATTTATTTATATATGTGCATGCAACTGCTAACTATATTTAAAAACAATACCAGACCTAACACACCCTAATATGCCCAACCAAGCAGAACGCAGAAGCATATCACAGAAGCAAGAAACAGTAATTAAACACAGGTGCAAAACTGAGAACGAGCAAAAAGGGTTATTGTGCACAATAGTGTCTTTATATATATATACACACACACACACACACAACAAAGTTGTATGGCAAAGTTTTTTGTTCTCTGCTCCTTTTTCACAAGACCAGAGATGTGTTTGTGACTTGATGCACATACTTTCACAGGCAGGGGGTTGGTACCATATGTCTCCTTTCAAACAGATAAGGAACTATTCTGTTCTGGAATCTTAACACTTTAGGAAACCTTGTAAACAAGTCAAGTCAAGTCACCTTTACTTATATACCGCTTTTAACAATCGAGATAGTTTCAAAGCAGCTTCACATAATCACATCAGAACAGACAATATTAAACACTTACTAACACACTTTTGATTGATATCTATGATATCTATTGATATCTATCTATTGATAGCTACATGGAACCAAACTCCACCGGTGACAAGATGGAGAAAAAAACTTGGAAGAAAACAAGCTCAGACAGGGGGTCAGTTCTTCTCTGACCAGACAAACTAGTAGGTTATCCATGCTACAGCAACGTTTTCATGGCCTTGTCCAGATGGCCATCTAGAAGGCAAGGTCGTCACTGCAAAACTGCCTTATTGTCTCCAAATGCTGTTCCACAAACTGGTCTGGTGGCAACAGTGAGCTCGGAATAACAAAGAAACAGACGTATGTTGGTGTAGATGCCATTCGACTTATGATATACAAATATATTGTGTGTTATTGGAGGTGTTTCTGGTTCCGGTTGACCTGATTACTGCAGCCTAACAATCCTTTAACTGATTTGAATAATAAATGTGTGTATTATGTGTAGGCCAGGTTAAAGCGGACGTGGAGGACTATAATAGAGTTTACTCAGGTACTGAGGTGCTAAACCATTCAGGGCTTCACAAGTAATTAACAAGATTTTAAAATCTTTTCGATATTTAATAAGGAGCCAGTGCAGTGTTGACAGAACCGGGCTAATGTGATCATATTTTTGGTTTCTAGTAAGAACTCTAGCTGCTGCATTTTTGGACCAGCTGGAGTTTGTTTATTAGGCGTGCAGAACAACCACCCAGTAAAGTGTTACAATAATCTAATCTTCAGGTCATGAACTAACATTTCTGCATTTGATCTCAAGAGCATAGGTCGTATTTTAGATATATTTTTAAGATGATAAAATACATTTTTACAAATGCTAGAAATGTGTCTCACAAATGTGTCTCACAAAAGCACACCTAAGTTCCTAATTGAAGATGCGGGGGTTGACAAAGCAGCCGTCAAGTGTTAGACAGAGATTTGGATTATAACAGGCAGAGGCTTTATTGCAGATTATTAACACCTCTGGGTTGTTTTTTTAAATTTAGCAATAAGAAATTATTTGTCATCCAGTTTTTTATAATGACTATGCAACAAAGGAAACCTTACTTATAGTAAGGCGTTTAAAGAACTAAACCCAATCCAACCTAAAAATTCAAAAAGTTTATAATAAAATTCCATGACATCTCCCGCCTTTTGTTCTTTTTAAACATGAAATTTATTTTATTCCCCATAATTAAGAGATGGATAAATAGAGAGGGTTGTGTCAGAAAGAGCATCCAAAGTAAAACTTGTCAAATTTAAATACGCAAATCATCCGTCATAATTTCATACCGGATCGATCGAGGCCCGGGTTAACAACAATCACCACTGGGTTACTGTTGGAGGAGAGGAAGAGGAAGCATTAATAGACAGTCTAAGAGAAGGAAAGGCAAGAGTGTAGGACTGAGAATAGGGACGCTGAATGTTGGGACAATGACAGGTAAAGGTAGAGAGCTGGTTGATAGGATTGGCCTCATGTACAAAGTCTTGCACTGAATTAATACTAAAATATGTTTTTAAGGATGTAGAAATCATAAGTTGACCCAGGCCACATTACATATTATTTGCACATTTTTTTAATGAAAATGGTTCCAATTTACAAATGCAAATTCTTCATGATGATCCCATCCCATACAGCTGGCATTGCCATAGAGTAAAGGTTATTTAAATTTGCACATGCTTTTATATGTTCATACTTAATTGCATAATTGTTAGAAACATATGGTGTCAATTAGCCTATTTTATCAATTACAAATTAACAGCAATAGACTTTGTAGTCTAATGTTTGCAACTTCACTTTATTGCCTCTAAAAGGCGCCAATGGACAAAAACCATGAAAAATGTACATACGCCAGACCTGAAGTTGGCGTGGAGGATGGGTTGCAGGTGTTCTCCTGGTTGAGGGCCAAAATGTCCTGCGAGAAGAAGCTCCTCCTCGTTCTCTATGTGTTTGCTTTCAAGGAATGAAAGCGCTTCCCTGAATGCAACAGGGAAAAGAGTCTCTTGTTAGGATAACTAAAGTTCTTCACTATCTTTCTGGCCTTTGTCCAGCACCGCTTTCTATAGGTAGACTCCAAGTCAGAGAGTTCAATGCAGATAGTATGTTTAGCTGATCACAACACCCTCTTCAGAGAGTTCAGTGCAGATAACATGTTTGGCTGATCACACCACCCTCAGTACCAAACCAGGTTGTGATGCTTCCCATCAGGATGCTTCAAACGGTGCAGGTGTAGAAAGTCCTTAGAACCTGAGGTGGTAATTGAAAGCACTTGGTGGAATAGATGTTGGTGGGCTTCTTTATCACTCTGTTGATGTGACAGGACCATGATAGGGCATAAAGTAAACACATATGTAATTCTCCACTCTCTTCCTGAGAGACTGTTGATCGTGAGCGTCCTGTTGGTCCTGTTGATCGTGAGCGGCTGATAGGACTTCTCCTGCTTTGTCCTGAAGTCCACTATCAACTCCTTTGTTTTACTAACATTCAGAAGACCCATCACGACAGTGACGTCAGCAAATTTCACTAGAATCTTAGGATCACAGATGGTTTTATCCACAGTCCCCATCATCCAGTGCATTTTGCAGAGCTGCCAACGATTGGTCTGTCCAGCGTGCAACCTCCCTCTGAACCGAAGCTTCCTGTTTTAGCCCTTGTTTGTATATAAGCATGAGGAAGATGGTGAAATAGTCAGATTTTATAAACAGTGTACATGATTGTGCCTTCTAACTGTCCTAAAGTGATGTGTGGCAGGGATCCAGCGTCCTTTCACCCTTAGTAGGACAGGTGATGTGTTGATGAAAGTTCATTATTGCGCGTTTGAAATTAACGCGGGTAAAATCGCCCACCAAAGTGAGTGCTGTGTCCTGATGTGTCTGATGAGCAGTAAGGGATTCGTGTAATTCCCATATTGCAGTATCCGTTCCCACCTGAGGTGGAATATAAACGGCGCTGACTATGACAGAGCTAAATTCCAGAGGAAGGTAGAAAGGGTGACATATTAGAGAGGTACAGTGCTCACACTGTCACACCAGCTGTTGTTCACCATCAGACACACTGTTCTGCTCTGTGTGCACCAGAGTTAGCTACTACGTTACACATTATATCAATGCAACACATACATCAACCTAATTTTAACAAATTCTTGTGCTTGTAGTTGAAAGCCGCTGGTATGGTCTACAAAGAGATCAACTCATGTCATTGACCTTCTTCCTGCTTTACTTACTCACTTCTTTGTCGTTTATCTTTTCTTCTGTAAATTTTTGGTGATCTCTCCTGTTGATTTTTGGTCCCTATCACTGTCTCATCCTTTCATCTCTTTTTTGCTAATAAGCTATTCGTAGTTAATTCATTTATCTTAGAAGTTAGGTCAAAGTCTTAACTTATTTGTTCCAGTGACGTCCGGTGACGTCAATTTGTCCTCGTCTTTGTCTTCAGTTCTCACTCTTTGTTGTATTCTTTCCTTCACTTGCAACTTCCGAACAATACTTGCCCTCGTCCTCCTCATTAGACCTCTGTCTTTGTTTCGTTCTTTCTTTGTGCCCTTACATTTCTTTGCTGGTTTTGTCTTGCAACTGATGCATGACCTTCGACCACCGCTGCTGTTGCATCCACCACCTCAGCATGTTTGTCTCACTTTCTTCTCCTTCGTCATTTTCTTAACTTAATTGCCTTTTACATGTTTGTTAGTTGGCACACGTAGCCAGACATCTCTGTCTAAAGCAATTTGTCTGTAAGAACCTCCTAGCGGATAAACTCAATTCCAAATAGTATTCACTTATATTGAGAAATTGATATCCGGGATGAATGAGAATGTACACTCGAAAAAGTACCATTTTTATACTCTCCAGAGTATTAGACAATAAGCTTACTGGGTCGGGCAATTTATTTACTGCTCTTGGATTCTATGCAAGTCACCATCTTTCAATATTAGGCCTCTGAACCTGGAAAAAAAAGTAGTTTGCAAGATCTTACCCTCGGAACTAAGAGGTCCGCCACCTCCACCAATACCTGTCTAATTTTGTGTCGGAATTACAAAATGTTGAGATTTATCGGACAATTCTACATTAATTTTTACCTTATGGCCAATAAATTTACCCCTAATATTTGCTGCCCTTACTGCATTTCATTGCCTTGTAACTATGTGCAATAACAATAAAGTTGAATCTAATCCAATCTAATCTAATTTTTTTAATTTATGTTTAATATGTGTTCCTGCGAGTGCGTGTTTCCCAGTCCCTGTGTGTGTGTGTGTGTGTGTGTGTGTGTGTGTGTATACAGCCTTATTTATTTGTGCTATTAAGTTTTGTTCCCTAAGCACTGTCCTATTTCCTACCATTCTTCGTGCTGCCGCCAGGCTAACCACGGCCTTTTAATTAATTATTTTTTTCCCCTTACCCCACAAAGTTTTCTGTTTGGTTATTGGTGTATTTAGTGTCCCTATCTAGTTCCTATTCCAAGCTGCATTCCTAATCTTTTGAAACTACATCTGCAATTCACTGTAGTCACTCTTTGGTGACAGTTTCACTCTGCTTACCACTCCATGTCGGCCATTTCTGATGTCGACCCTTCTTACAGGATACTCTTGGCCTTTCATGTGTTTTGTCCATAACACTGTACATTCTTGTTTTGTCATACTTTCTGGTACAGTGTCATGACTTTTCTGTGTCTACACCGTCTGGTCACATATGCCTTGCCTATGCTCCTTATCTTAAGCGATCCTTCTTTGAACTCGTTTCTGCTTCTTTGTTTATTTGTAGAAAACTCCATTTTGATTACTTGGCAAAATAATTTGCTGCCAAATAAACACACCATTTCACTTCTGGGGCTTATACATTAAAATCATTGTCCAATTTGCGAATATTAATACGATGTGCCGAAACATTCTCTACTGGGTCTTATCCTGCACTTTTTTCCAATAATGACACTCCAAGATTAATACACCACCTAGGTCTTATCCTTTAGAATTCACTGGCCAATTCACAAATACTACAATGACACTTTTAAACTAAATCTTTCTCTTCCAGGTCTTATGCCTTTGTCTTTAACTTAAAAGGTGACACCCCATAACTAAAAAACACTTTGGAAATGCTAAGAATTGGTGGTCCTCTCCCTTCCCTCTTACTTAAATTTAATTCCACTGTTCTCTGTTTAGGCCCAAGGGCAGCTGCCAACTTGAGCTCAGCTAAGGCCACACCCCCTTTTCGAATACATATACAAATCTGTACACAGAGCTTTGAGTTTAACAGATGTCCGTTTACCTTTTATTTATGTACGCATGCTCCTCTGCATCTCAGCAGGCGGTCTCTGACAAGGCAATGCCGAAATGTAGAAAAGAGAGTCTTGAGTCGTCGGTTGAGAACAGTCGAATAATCGTCTTTATTGCAGTCTGACAAAGTTCACAAGCTTCCTGAAGGAATGATCTTTATCTGTAAGCTCTAATCATCTTAAGAAATAAAGAATATATTTCACTCTATGTGTAATGAATCTATATAATACACGGCTTCTACTTTCTGAAATGAGTGAAAACAAATATTCACCTTTTTCATGTTATTCTATTTTTTTTTTTAATTACAGCTATATAATCATATTATTTAATTAAATTGTCAGGGTCTCAAAGCCAACTTTGCAGAATTACAACACCTAATTATTATTTTAAATAATTTTATTTTGCTTATTGTATTTAGGAAACATTTTTATCTCCAATTGATAATTTGACGCTCAGACATTTTACAATGTTTTCATTACTTTGCACAACCAACTGCCTTTTGGTGGAGCAGCTTTCCTAGTAAGAAATTATGTAATCCACAGCCAAATTTTACTGGACACAAATTTGCAAGCAATTGCAGTCTGACTTACTTTTTATAAAGTCATAACTGTTCGCTCTGTTTATATACATTCCAAATAAGTTATTTCTCTAAAAGAGCTAGATAAACATGTAGATCAGTTACCCCCATTTATTTTTGTGAGTGGTTGTAATATTCACAACACTTTATGGGGAGAAGATTGCTGTGACGCCAAAGTGAAAAAGAAAGGCATTATAAAGTATTTGTGCTTACTAACAATGGAATGAAAACATTTCTTCACCCAGGTCATGGGACCTATTCTGCAGTTTATCAGGCGATATGCAGTGGTTGAATTTTTTTCTGACCAGCGTTACCACTCATCACTACTGGTCTGAAAGTGAAAAACAAACTCTATCCCGGGCTGAGACAATCTAGTTTGCTTCAGGGGTTGGCCAATGTGCTAGCATTTCTGGAAAAGTCTGCCTTGAAAACAGATTTTTAAATATGTCAATTTCTCCTCCTCCGTCAGCCATTGTGGGCGCAAAGATTCTAATTAAATTCTACAGACGCGTTTTGCTAGTCTAACGTGTAACAGTGTTACTCTGATCAACCAATCAGAGGATGCTCTGACGAAAATGCTGACGTTATTATGAGCCAGCTAGCTGGCGCTGAGAGGCGAATTTAAAATCTTATTGGTTTAAGAAACAGTCCCATTGCTAATATAGTTAAAGTTATATGGGCAGCACTACTGATTCTGAAGGCTCTGGGCAGATTAGATTAACATGGAAGCATATAGAGGCTAAAATCTGATAAAAAAAAATCTTACATAGACATACTGGCGCAGTGGAGCCAAGAGAAACTCTACAAAATGAAGAGAATAGACTGTTGGGAATAAATTAATACAATTTTATGGGACTTTTTATTAAACATCTATCAACTATGAATCTTATCCGATACAAAATAAGTAGAATCATTAATGAAGCAAAAAGACAAAGTTAGTGACATTATCAAGGTTAACATGTTATCCTGGATGTTTAACATGATCAGCAATATGAAGGGCATTGGATCTAAATATCATATTTGGCATAAAAAAACAAGGACTTGGATATAGCAAATGCATTAGCAGGATATTTTAAATTGAACTCATCGGTAGTAATCAGAGTTTTAACCAATTTGACCACAGCATGGAGATAAAGAGCTGATTTTCACCTCTAAAAACAAGGAAATATATAATCAACCTTTCAATACAAAAGAATTACTTATTTTTTTAAATGTGTGCATGATACTGCATAACTATGGAAAGGATGTTAAACAATTAACTCTGAATACTAGAATCGAAGGAACTAATAAATTTTAGAAGTGGAAAAAGTACTTTGAATCAACTGGACATTGGAATCACACCTGAGATAGTTTTATCAGGAAAGAACATGTCGTTGCGGTCTTCTTTGATTTGGAAAAAAGCATATGATACAACATAGAGGTTTCAGAGGACAATTGCTTATCTTTTTTATGACTAGTAAATATTTTGGTGTCTAAATAGGAAACACTTTATTAAACACTTATGAACAAGAACTTGGAGTTCCTCACGGGAGTTTCCTCTTTGTGACACTGTTCAGCGTTAAGATGAATAGTATTGCAAAGACCATTGGACCCAACATTTTATGCAGATGAAGATAAAGATTATCTTCTTTATCTATTACAAAAGAAACAATGAGCAAAAAATGCAGCTTTGTATTAACAAGCTTAATCTAAAAAACTAAAATGGTCTAGCAAAAACACTTTTTCCTCCAATGATCCCTTCATCTTCATCCAGGACTTTTTATTAACAGAGACCAAAGTAAAGTCGTTAAGGTAATCAAGTTCTTAGATCTTACCTTTGATAACAAAATGACATTTACCCCTTATTTAAAATAATAATAATAATAGAAGTCAAATACAGTTGCACTTTTTACCTTAGTCTTTACAGTGAATCAATTAAACATGCAGTCAACAAGTTTAACCTTTCATCAATACTAGTGCATCCACAGAAATACTGTATAAGGGTACATCATATAAAAAGGAATTATTTCTTCATACATGATACAGCTGTTGTTTTTGTGATGAAAATACAAATAGGAGACAAATATTGTGAATACCATCTTTACTCTGAGCCAAGCAGTGTACCAGGTTACGTTGGCTTAACATTACTAAGTTGGTATATTTTTATCCGTTACCAACATACACTTTTAATGGTCACCGAGTCATTTTGCTGAAATATAGTGTGATGTCAAAGTAAAAAGTTCCTGGCCACAAAAGTGGAAAAACAATAGTGAAAGTAAAAGCAGTTTTAATGCAGAAATATATTGACATAATTCTCAAGTAGAGAAAAATCATATCTTGTATGTAACAGTGTTACTTCACTAAATTTCGAATCACTACATTTACAGCATTAGGCAGACCCCTTATCCAGAGCGACTTACATTTATCTCTTTTTGTGAGCAATTACGGTTTAAGGGCCTTGCTTAGGTGCCCAGCATTGGCAACTTGGTAGTGCTGGGAAACAAACCCGTAACTTCCAATTAGGAGACCCAATCACTATTTGCTTGATTCCAGAGGTGACAAATGATATTTTAGAAGAGATTTTGAAGTCTCTTGGAGTGGAGACATATCATGATTTTCAGCTTATTGAGGAATCTTTTTTGCAGACAGCATTGCGGCCAGTTCAAGCTCAAAAAGTCCTTGCTGCTTGAAAACTGAGATGTAAGTCATGTATTGCAGAACAAAATGCAACAAGTTCACAGTGGCAGGCCTTAAAATTTCCACAATTCAACACATTCCCATTGTGTTACTGACTATTATTTTTGTATGTGTTTTTGCAGTTTGACTTCCTGAGACATGCAGTTTATCTGTTAGTGCTTTACCAAGTTCAAGTTCAAGTTTAAGAATTTTTCTTGTCATTTCAACCATATATAGCAGACGCAGTACACAGTGAAATGAAACAACGTTTCTCCAGGACCCCATGGTGCTACACAAAACAACACAGAATTACACAAAACAATAACAACACATAGCTAAATACTAAAAATAAATTGTCTTAGCAACACAAAGTGCATGTGTGCAACCCATTTTGTGTGTGTGAGTTGAGGCAGTTTTAGTCAGTTCAGTGTGTTGAGCAGTCTGATGGCTTGGGGAAAAAAACTGTTACACACTCGGGTTGTGAGAGCCCGAATGCTACGGTACCTTTTTCCAGATAGCAGGAGTGTGAGGAGTGTGTGGGGTCGTCCAAAATGCTCTTGGCTTTGCGGATGCAGCGTGTTGTGTAAATGTCCGTTATGGAGAGAAGAAAGACTCTGATGATCTTCTCAGCTGTTCTCACTATCCTCTGCAGAGTCTTGCAATCCGAAGCGGTGCACTTCCCAAACCAGGCAGGGATGCAGCTGCTCAGGCTGCTCTCAATGGTCCCTCTGTAGAATATGGTCAGGATGGGAGGTGGAAGATGGGCTTTCCTCAGCCTTCTCAGGAAGTAGAGGCGCTGCTGGCCTTTTTTGCTAATGGAGCTGGTGTTGAGTGACCAGGTGGAGTTCTCTGCCAGGTGAACACCAAGGAATTTGTTGCTCTTGACGATCTCTACCGAGGATCCATCAATATTCAGCGCAGAGCGGTTGCTCTTTTCTTTTCTAAAGTCAACAACTATCTCCTTAGCCCTGTCGACATTTAGAGACAGGTTGTTGGCTCTACACCAGGCTGTTAGCTGTTGCACCTCCTCTCTGTATGCTGACTCGTCGTTTTTACTGATGGGACCCACCACGGTTGTGTCATCGGCAAACTTGACAATGTGATAAGAGTTGTGCAATCTCTGGGCTGACCTGCGGGGCCCCAGTGCTCAGTGTGATGCTGCTTCCTATCCAGACTGGCTGAGGTCTTTTAGTCAGAAAGTCCAGGCTTCGCAACCTTGCAGCATCGTTTACCTAGAGGTTTGCAATCATCCTTTTCTTGCAGCTCCTGTGGTATATACTGGGTAGATACCTTTCAGATCCCATTGGATAAGCTCCCAAAGAGGTTTTTGAATGAGAAGAGAGATGGTCTGGGTTGTGGTGAATGAGATGATGTGAAAATGAAGCAATCTACAACACCTAAAATAAGAAAACAAAAGCATTGTAATAATAAACATCAGTATGATGAATGTATCGATTCTTTTAGAACAGAGAGCAGAAGGTTTTGTTTGTTACTATTAATCAACATGAACGTACGATTAACAAAACTTCTACTGCATCTAATAATTGATGTTACTCAGCATTTTTAAATTCATTTTAAAGATCAAAACTGTATCATGTTAACAAGTAATGGACAGTTGCATGATACAGATTTTAATTTTAAAAGTGTATTAGTAAAAGATAAGTTCATTTTTTAGTTGTTATATTATAATTAATGCAAATAAACTTGACTAAAAGTGTTACTCAATCCTACTTTTTACTGGAATGATTTATGTTTCATGTGTGTGTGTGTGTATGGGTGGGTTGGTGTCTTGAAACACTGTACAAGACAACATTCCCTTCTTACATTTCCCTGTGCACGGTGTTTTGGAGCTATTATTGCTTCAACATCTATTACTCAGAGGTAAGTTTTTTGCGGATAGGTTTTGTACAACACTGAACTTGGTCAGATGCAAATGCAAAGTTCATCTGACCAATTTTATTTTTTTTTTTGACGTGGCTTATATGTTTAGGTTTAATCATCTCAATGGACAATGACAATAAAAAATATTATTAGTCAGTTATTATTTTGCAAAAAAACACAAATTTTTCCCCGTAAAGTAATTACATTTATTAATCTTTTTAAAAATGTTAATTTTTTTTTAATTAACCCAGAGATGTGCACCAAAGTAGAGAAGATAAACACAGCCCATCCTCATGTGAACCCATAAGTCTCTACCTTGATTCATGTCTGAATATGGATGATGTCAGTAAGTTTTCTGACATTTAATGAATGTGTCATATTGCCAGTTTGTGTCAGCTGCTATGCTCCATATCGCGTTCAGTTTGTAAACAACTGTTATTACGTTTATTACTTTGGTATTTTTCCGATTTGCATTCTGTTTGTATTGTACATTTTGTTCAAATGTGTTAGGAAGACCTTACTATTGTTTATTTTAAAATACTTTGTACTGAGAACTGACAGATTTTTGTTGACTTGTTTAAGGATAATTAATGCTTTAAAAGGCAAAATATTACTGGATTTCCAAGTCTTTCAGTGCAGTTCCTCTTAATGCATTTATAGCTTTAGCGTTTTATCATTTCGGTCCCTAATCAGTGTACATTAACCAGAAATGTGCATAAACAACCCAAAGTGTACAGTTAATATTTAATGGTTTACAGTTAACATTCATGTAAATGTAATTTAGTCTACATTTTTGCAACATTGATCAATTTGAAAAAAAAAAATGTGTTTAATAAAAGCCTGGTTGTGCTATTTCTAAAAGAGATTTAATAGTTTAAAATGTTTGGTTTATATAAATATTTTCTACTAAGATTTTTAGTTCTATTCTGTAAAGTTTACTTTAACTTTATTAAAATGTTTACTTTAAAAAATGGTCACGTTTTTTAACTGTAAATTTACTACAAACTCTTTGGGATATGTTTTGCTTTTTACATAATTATTCTATACATTACACAGTTTTAAAATGTAAACATAGTTATTTTTATGTATTTGTACAGAATGATTCTGAAACAAAAGATTTTTTTTACAGTATTTGATTATGACACTTGACAGCCATGTTACTTTTATTTACTGAAAGTATTGAGCAATTTTATCTAGGATTATATTTCATTTTACAAAAAGTTATCTGAACTTTACAAAAAAAGTATCTACAAATATTTAGCCCTGTGAAGCGCATACTAATATTCATAACTTGTAGGTGTATTTATTAAGGTTGTATTTAAATGCAAACAATTTGTCAAAAGATTTTGCTTGTATGGATTTGTTGGCATGGATTTACATGAAAGTTTCTCAGAGTTTTATCAAAATTTTGAGGCATGCAAATATTTCTCAGAAACTGCATAATGCTGAAATTTTTTTATGTGTAAAAATTCATGATTGCTTGCTTATAAAATGCTAGTAAGCCATGCAACTCACTTAAATAGACCAATGAGTGTGCTGTTTGGGGTTTAACACATTAAAGAGAATATCTCTTGTAAACCTTTGGCTAAACAATTAACACTTAACTGAACACGTTTTGGACCATCAGCCACAGCCATTAAAATAAATTAGGGTATTAACAAATGATAAAAGTAGACAATGATGTGATTAATTAACTGCAAAACTATATATATATATACATATATGGATTTGGATATGGATTTGGTTTGATTGTTTAACTTGGTTAATGGATCTGTACGTTTCCCCCTTATTTATTACATAAATGGGTTGTTTTGTTTTTTCAAATAACTTCAAATTGCAGCATTTGAGTTCCTTTTATTAAAGAAAAATGCAGTTACACAAAGACTAAACTGGTTGGAAGTCATATAAACAGTCATAAAGAGTCATATATCCGTTGGACAAGCAGATATTTCCATGTACTGGCCAAATACTGCGTCTCTGACATGTTTGCGCTAAATCGTCCACTGCTTTACATCCGGGCTACGACTCATGAGCAAAGACGTGGAATGTTAGATTTTTTTTCCTCAGCCGCTGTAATGATGAAGTAAAAAGCCCCATGATTGGTGGATTGCGAGGAACAAGAAACATAAAACCGGAGGATTAGCGTTAGCATTCGGGTCCAAAATGCGACGTAGGTGAAAAAACAGCAAATCCAAACTTCGCGAAGATCAGCTGACGGCAAACGGCTTTTCAGTTGCATCTGAAATATAGAAGGTATTTAAAAGAAAATACAACGCTCAGCATCCACACAAGTAGCTAACACTGCACAATGGTCTCTTGCAATATTTTGCTCTCATACAAACGTAAAGCGGCGCGCCTTGCTTGACAGCTCGGCATCCAATAGAAGGTAGTGCGAACCGGGCTGCATGAAGCCTCGGCCAATGGATAGGCTTATAACACGGGCCCAAACAAGTTAGGCTGTTGGTTCAGGCGACCAGCGCTAAACTTCGCCAAATAATAGCTGTTTGTGTTTTGGGTGATGCAGTAGCCATTTTAGGTAAGTAGGTCTTTTAAAATCCCACCCTTTTTGATTTTGTGCTATATAAATTTGTGTTGTAGCAATAGCGCGTTGCTCGGCCCGGGCTCCAACTCCTGCATCCCTCATGAATGAAGTGCTGAGGTCTTCTGCTTTAATAACGATTAAGACATTGTACTGGCCTCCCACCCGTCTAATATTTGATGCAACTGTCATGGCGTTTTTTTTGCGTCCTTGGAAATTAATGCGGCGACGGAAAAGCGGCATGGTGCCCGGAGCCGGTGTCTGAAGCTCAGGTAGGCGAGTTCCTGCTGAAAGAGCCGGGCTAGTGGAGTTTCAGTGTCGCTTCACACGTGGAATGTCTGCGATATGTACATAGATATCTAACGGTGCCGTCGCAGTCATAACTGATTTAGCAGCATAGGCTAAAGTCGCTAATGTATGTGACTGTCGGCTTTTCTGATGGCCGTCCGAGCAATCATGTATTTACCATTATTTATGTTTTGCAATAAACACTAAAACTACGATGAAACAGGTGAATGAAAGAAAAGTAGGTTTAATTACACTGTAGTTACTTACAATTATGCCTCATGTAGTTGGCATCTGTGCAGTGCAGGTAAATTGCCAGAGGGTAGGATGTTCAGCATGGCACCTGACAGGAGCAGGTAGACTTCATCATATACACTCTTGTTAAATTATTTATGTTTCCTTATGTATGCAAACACAGTGTTTCCAATATAGACGGACTGGACTGCCTGTTTTAGAGGTTAGAAAGTTACAACCAAAATGACTTCAAGTATTGTGTTATCCATATTGTGTGCGATACTGTTAATTTGAAAAAAAAACAAAAAAAAACAACTAATTTACCTACTTTAATATTTTATTGGACCACCTTTGGCTTTGATTACAGCAAACATTCGCCATGGCATTGTTTTGATACGCTTCTGCAAAGTCACAGCATTTATTCCTGTACAGAGTCGCACTATTCTTTCGCTAAGTTCTTGTATTAATGATGGGTAAGTCAGCAAAGTCTTCTCCAGCACAGACCAAGGATTCTCAATGCGGCTAAGGTCATCTTAGAATATTTCCTGTGCCATCAGGCAAGAAGAAAAAAATCCACTGATGGAATTTAATATATTCGGGTAGTCAGCTGACCTCATTCTTTGGGCACATAACGTTGCTGAATCTGACCAACTGCAACAACCCCAGATCATAGCACTGGGGTTGCCCCCAAAGACACTAGGCATTGATGGGAACATCCACCTTTTTTTTTACCCTGATGCACCCATCACTCTGGAACAGGGTAAATCTGGATTCATCAGACCACTTGACCTTCTTCCATTGCTCCAGGGTTCGATCTTTATACTTCTCAGCTATTTTTGTCCCGATAAGCCTCACTGATAAGTGCTTTTTATAAGACTACACAGCTGTATAGTCCTATTTCTTTGAATTCCCATTAAAATGCTCTTACTTTCACTTTTAAACATAGCTGTAAGTTGTACTGTTGTTTTTTTACAATTTGATTTCAACAAACATTTAAGTGATCGCCGAACACGATCGTTCAAGGCCTACTGGAAAGTCTGCCGTCTGCAGACCACGCGTGTCTAGCTCAAAGTCAGCACTTCGGTCGTCCTGCTAAACCACGAGTCTGTTGTCATAGCGTAATATTCCACCTCAATTTTAACTCTATATTTAGTGTAAAGTTGTGGGATTGCAATGTGCCATCTTAGTGAGTTGGGGTCAGAGCACAGGGTCAGCTATGATGCAGCGCCCCTGAAGCAGGATGGGTTATGTGTCTTGCTCAAGGACCCAACAGTGGCTGGCTGGCTGGCTGGCGGTGGTGGAGCTTGAACCCAGGTCTTCCTGGTCTTTAGATTAGAAACTAACCATTTAATCATTTAAGCCACCACTGGGGGGGAGGAAAGGCATAATCCCACTTCACCGTGCTTTACTTTTTTGTTTTTTAATTACACGCACATGGACAATGGTGATTGGCTGTGCACACTCAATTGGCTAGTATAACTGTCACTCAGAGAGGGTAGTCATGCATTTGCTCTGGGACTTTTGCGATTAGCTACTTGCAGAGTTTTAAATCACTATTGCATTTCAAGTTTGATTAATTATTCAGCCCTAGTGGATGGCGACGTTTGGTTGAACATCGATTTAGTTGTGTCAGTCATAGTATGTTAATTGAATTGAGGGTTTGTTTATTATTAAATACTTAGTGAAAGTGAAGGTTTTGTGAAATCACTGACAAAGGTCGGAGGCAAATCAATGCTCGTTTAGTCAAGTAAAAATCATGCAGTGTAAATGATCAAACGTGTGATCTGAGTAAATCACTGGCATGCTAAATATCTAGACCTGTCAGCCATTCAAAATCCTGACTAAAAGTCCTGACTAAAAAATACATCGGCGATGACCTGCCGCCAATAGCAGCGCAAGATACAGGGAAGCAGCAACATTGGGGAGGAGTTATAGACCATGCTTGCCATGGCATGGTTTAGGTGCCTTTTTTTTTTTTTACTTATTTCCCTTCTTGCTCTTTCACTGTGAATCAGTGCACAGACCAGTTTCACTTATCGTGTGCATTTGATTGTAAAATGTAGGACCAGACCTTCTACTGTCACGCATGTAAACAGCAGCAACTGAGTTTCAACCCAGACTGTGGTGCATTGTGAAAACAACATTGATCAGACGACTTTGAAAATTGTTAAATTGCAGGACAGGGTCAATTCAAATTATACTAGACTCTTAAAGGAACATGGTGCTGAGCAGGGATTGGTAATCTTCAGTTAAGGCCAGACTTTGGCCCTGTATGCAAACATCAGTGTTTTAAAACTATTCTTAGAAAACTACAGGAAGCTGATTAAGAAAACTCAGCAATTTGTCTAATTTCATTAAGCCCTATTTATTTGTTAAAAATCTATAAGCCTAAATTCCATACATATTGGTATATGTTATGATGTTTAAATGGTATATTTAATGAGATGTGTATAAGATTGACCTTCACACAGCCGTGTCAGTAAGCATGGTAATTAAAACTAAGCGCAAGGTACAGTATCATAATTTGTATGCTTGCAAGAGTGTTTATGAGCATGAAGAGGTGATGCAGTCATGCAACTTTTTGGGAGCGCTTCACTTTTGTGAAAAGTGAGACATGCATAGATCATTTAAAAGATTTCTTGTTTGCAGGGTCTTTTTAAAAGTAATTTTCCATTGCTTTAACAAAATAGTGGAAGTGCAGTACAGTTTTGCCGGAAGACATAAATTAAGCGAAAGGGATGCTGAAACATGATATTGTGGCCTCACCCAGTTTGCTTCCTATATGTCCTTGTCAGAAAAAGGCCTGTGTGAATGCTCATGGTAGTGCTCATGGTAGTGCTCATGGTAGTGCTCATGGTAGTGCTCATGGTAGTGCATTACTTTACATGGATTTGAGCCCGATTGGCATACTTGTTGTTGTGATAAATAAATCAAAACACATAAGGATTTAGTAACAATAGACAAATTTATTTCTGTCCCAAAAGTTATATACATAAAGCAAAGTAGTAATATTTGATACTCTTTACTATACACACATCTGAAAATATTGCTGTAGGTTTAGGGACTTCGGTTGCTATTGGATTCCAAAAGATGTTAAAACTATTCCCTTGAAATCCTTGTCAGTGTTAACATGCTGTAAACTGCCTATTTTCTTTATCCCAAAGGTGTTTTATCAAATTATGATTTTTTTTTAATCAAATCATTGAACTTAATGTCTTGTTTATTAAACCACTTAGAACTGACTTTCTTTGTGACATGGTGCATTATTATACTGGTATGATTGGTACTATCATGCATGCGACGATTGATACTAGCAGGCCAAGTGCAAAGAAACAGCCTCAAAGCAGAAAAAAGCATTCCCCACCTGCAATCCAGACAATTTTTTTTTCATATTGATTGATATGTATTTCAATATATATATATATATATACACACTGCTCAAAAAAATAAAGGGAACACTACAATAACACATCCTAGATCTGAATGAATGAAATATTCTTATTAAATACTTTGTTCTTTACATAGTTGAATGTGCTGACAACAAAATAACACAAAAATTATCAAATCAAATTTATTAACCCATGGAGGTCTGGATTTGGAGTCACACTCAAAATTGAAGTGGAAAAACACACTACAGGCTGATCCAACTTTGATGTAATGTCCTTAAAACAAGTCAAAATGAGGCTCAGTAGTGTGTGTGGCCTCCACGTGCCTGTATGACCTCCCTACAACGCCTGGGCATGCTCCTGATGAGGTGGCGGATGGTCTCCTGAGGGATCTCCTCCCAGACCTGGACTAAAGCATCCGCCAACTCCTGGATAGTCTGTGGTGCAATGTGGCATTGGTGGATGGAGCGAGACATGATGTCCCAGATGTGCTCAATTGTATTCAGGTCTGGGGAACGGGCGGGCCAGTCCATAGCATCAATGCCTTCGTCTTGCAGGAACTGCTGACACACTCCAGCCACATGAGGTCTAGCATTGTCTTGCATTAGGAGGAACCGCAGGGGCAACCGCACCGGCATATGGTCTCACAAGGGGTCTGAGGATCTCATCTCGGTACCTAATGGCAGTCAGGCTACCTCTGTGCGGCCCTCCAAAGAAATGCCACCCCACACCATTACTGACCCACTGCCAAACCGGTCATGCTGGAGGATGTTGCAGGCAGCATAACGTTCTCCACGGCGTCTCCAGACTTTGTCATGTCTGTCACATGTGCTCAGTGTGAACCTGCTTTCATCTGTGAAGAGCACAGGGCGCCAGTGGCGAATTTGCCAATCTTGGTGTTCTCTGGCAAATGCCAAACGTCCTGCACGGTGTTGGGCTGTAAGCACAACCCCCCACCTGTGGACGTCGGGCCCTCATACCACCCTCATGGAGTCTGTTTCTGACCGTTTGAGCAGACACATGCACATTTGTGGCCTGCTGGAGGTCATTTTGCAGGGCTCTGGCAGAGGTAGCGGTCCTGCTGCTCCTGCAGTCTCCTGGTAGCGCCTCCATGCTCTGGACACTACGCTGACAGACACAGCAAACCTTCTTGCCACAGCTCGCATTGATGTGCCATCCTGGATGAGCTGCACTACCTGAGCCACTTGTGTGGGTTGTAGACTCCGTCTCATGCTACCACTAGAGTGGAAGCACCGCCCGCATTCAAAAGTGACCAAAACATCAGCCAGAAAGCATAGGAACTGAGAAGTGGTCTGTGGTCACCACCTGCAGAACCACTCCTTTATTGGGGGTGTCTTGCTAATTGCCTATAATTTCCACCCGTTGTCTATTCCATTTGCACAACGGCATGTGAAATTGATTGTCAATCAGTGTTGCTTCCTAAATGGGCAGTTTGATTTCATAGAAGTGTGATTGACCTGGAGTTACATTGTGGTGTTATTTTTTTTGAGCATTTTATATATATATATATATATATAATATATCTCACACTGTCTGTCCTAGAAAAAAAGTAACCAACCACATTTAATCAGGCAAATAGCTTGGATAATTACTGCATGGATTATAAAGTTATTTAACCCAAACTGATGCAGTGAGTAGCTACTCATTCCTCAACAACCATATCAGAACACACATCCTGTGGTCATGAAAATGATGTAAAGCTGCTTCAGAATGGTCAAATTAGTAGCATGAAGCAAATAAAACATCTAAGTAAATTACTGAATTTACTAAAATTGGGTTAAGGACTGTCCAGCTCATTATTAAAAACTGGAAGGATCGTGGGAAACCATCATTGTCAAGGAAGAAACAGGGTCAGAAAAAAATCTTAAAAGATCATGTTTGGAAAACGTCTGGTGAAATTAAATTGTAAAAAAACAACAGCAGAACAAGATTCAACAACGTTATGTGCCCAAAGAAAGAGTTCAGCTGACTACCTGGATACACTGCCTTAAAGTATTCGTACCCCATGAACAGTTTCACATTTTGTCACCCAAACTTAGTGCTATTTTGTGTTGGTCTGTCACCTTAATTAAATACATTTGTTTGTGCTATTTAAGTTTTTGGTTGTAAGGTGACAAAATGTCAAAAAGTTCAAGGGGTATGAATACTTTTTTCAAGGCACTGTATATTAAATGATCAGGTTGTTCCATCAATGTATTTTTTTTTTCTTTCCTGACGGCCCAGGCACATTCTCAATCGTCTGAATAAATTGTGAAAAAAATGGTTCAGGGAGCATGAGACATCATTTTCGCACATGGATTGGACACCACAGAGTCCAGAACTTAACCCCATTAAAAATCTTTGAGATGTGCTGAAGAAGACTTATTTCCCGTCATCAATACAAGATTTTGGCGAAAAATGAATGCATTTCTGGATGGGAATAAATATTGTGACATTGCAGAAACGTTTTGAAAGAAATGTGTGCTGTAATCAAAGCCGAAAGCGGTCAAACACTATATTAGAGTTTGTGATTTGATTTTATTTTTTTGGACGGTGTATATTGTTAACGCTGCCAGCTTTAAAAGCATTTCACAACAATGACTAAAGGCATAAAAATTAGAGGGTTCATTAATTATGTTTTGAAGTATAGTTTATTAACTATTAATTACTATTAACACTATAATGCGACACAAGTTGAATGCAGCTGACATTTTTGTTGTTTTGTGTAATGAATGTCTTGTGTTGTGCACAGATGTTATGATTCGGATTCACATTCTGAGCTCAGCTTCTGATGCATTTGCAGATTTCAGTAATGGAATCTTAGAGGACAGCGGAATCATAACAGGTTGTAATCCATATTTGAGTAGTGGGGGAAAATTAAATTTTAAAAAATGAATAAATTGAAATAAGATCACGACGCTGCGGGCCTGCGTAAGCGTACATCGCAGGTTCACCTAAACACCTGAATTATAATAAAATGAAGGACAAAAGCGGTCCAAAATGTACTGAACTGATTTATTAGATACAGACATTGTATTCACAACTTTTTCTTCTGTCTCACACCCCTGTGTGCATGCACTCTCACCAAATTACGGAAAGCCCCAAAGGGAAAAATGCATTTACCCCCACACACACACACACATACAATGAGTGCTGACACAGAATTACCACATTTAAACTTAATAAACAGTTTAGTCTGTTACATAAACACTGACTGACGCACGTACGTATGCTGGTGAATTTGCTTAATTTGAAGAAAAATGGACAACAAACTTTAAAATGAAAGTCAAAAAATCGACTGTGGTAATTGTTATAATAATCTGACGTTTCGATGTTTCATTAAAAAAGTTTATGAAACCGAATCATCTTTTTAAAAATGTAATGTTTGTTGTCTTTCAGCTAGAACTATTCTGGCTATGTCTGTTGACCTTTCTCATTAACAATGGGGTTTCTGTTTGCTGAACTGCCACTAAGATCATAGAATATATCAATATTTATATACATGTTTAATGTGATCTTTATCTGTAGCTGCTGCCATGTATGTGTATGATTTATGCATTACATTGTCACACATTTGCCTAATTAACTAGTTACTAATAACACTTTACAACCTACAGTTGGCTATGCTCGTGTTTGTCTGTGCTGAGACAGGTAAACACTCAGGATTTTTACAGTGCAAGTAAAAATCTAATCATTAAGGGCTACGTTTAGGAAACGATTAATGCTTATGCTTGCAACGCAGATTTTACACACTAAACCATGGCAAACGGTGAAGTAATAGCAAATTTATAAGGACTCACCGCTGGTTTTCAAATCTGTGGTATGGGGACATTTCAAATTTTCTGTTGGCTAGTTATACTCGAATGGTTCCAACACAAAAAATAGTAAATGCAGTAGGGGTGTTTATTGCTAACGATTTGCTTCCATTTTTGGTTATGTCTGCTTTTGACACCCTATGTAAGTGCTTGACGCATGTTACAGACTACTGTCACTTTTTTTTTTTTTAGAACCGAGGTAATTTTGGAAATCTACGAAAAGACATGCAGCAAAATCTAAAACGATCTGGCTAAAGCACAAAGCCTTGCTCTAACAACAGATAGTTGGACCTCGTGGGCATGGACACATGGTACATAGCAGATAAAGGCACATGGACACCCTTTATATTAATGTGTTTGACAAAAACATGACAAGGTCTTGAAAATCTATTAATATAATATTTTTTAATTTAATGTACCAAATAAAATAAAATGAGTAACATAATATTAACATTACCAAGTGACTTTACCTTTATGGACTGTTATAAGCCTATGCTAGCTGTGAAATGTGGGTTGGGTTGCAAAGGTATGAGTGTGTAGTTTTAGTTTCTTTCAAATATTTCTCATAAACAATTTTTAACAATGTGCCCCTCCCCAACAGATTTTCTTTACAATTACCCAAAACAAACAGCAGGGAGGTGGAGGAATAGTCAGGTCAATAAGAGAGAGAGAGAGAGGGCAAAAAAAACAAGCATGCATACGCAAGAGAGAAGTTTATTCCCCCTTTCTTTTCTTTTTTAGAAAAAGCAAAAAAGCAGCTTGCTGCATCAGCATACATGCAAGAGTAAGAGAGAAGGTAAGGGATTCAGAATTATTCCTCGGAAATTTCTTTGGCCTTCTTTTCTTTTTCTTTTTTTAAAAAACAGGGATGCTGGTGGTATGGCCACGTCATGCAGTCTCATTCCCCTCATTGAACCGAGGTTACATAGAACCCTTACAGACTTTATTCTTTTAAAAGGAAACACTATGGAAATTAGATTCACTTGCCATCATAACGCCTAGTCACTGTGTCTGTGGTAAGACGGCGGTGCACATTGTTGAAGGTGCTTGAGCCAAGGTATAGTGTGCCCTTAAGGTGTTATTTAATTGTTCTTCATAATTGTTATAATAATCTGACGTTTCGATGCTTCATTAAAAGCTTGTTCATTCTGACACAATTTGGTTTAATGAACACAATTTGGTTAATAAAAGAAAATTTAAAATGAAAATTTAAAGTATCACAACCAAATGTTTTGAAAATAAAGAAAAAAAGTTATGTTTTGTTTTCCAGCTAGAAACTATTCTTGCTATGTCTGTTGACCTTAAGGGTTTAGGGTTGTTTGTGAAAACTACCACTAGAAAAATAGTATAGTTATATCAAAAATATCTATATAATATATATATATATATATATATCATATATATAATATATATATATAATATATATATATATATAACACTACACTGATATATGTATCATATATATCTATAGCTATATATATAGTATATATATATATATATATATATATATATATATATATATATATATATAGATATATATCTAATATATATATATATACACACACATGTTTAATGTGATCTTTATCTGCTGCTGGCATGTATGTGTATGATTTATGCATTACATTTTTACACATTTGCCTAATTAACTAGTTAATAATAACACTTTACGACCTACAGTTGGCTATGCTTGTGTTTGTCTGAAGTGCTGAGACAGGTAAACACTTGTGATTTTTACCACGGAAGTAAAAATATAAGGTTCTGAGGTTACATATTACCCTTACAGACCTTCCCCTTTTAGGAACTGAGCTGCTTCGCAACACTATGGAAACTAGATGCCCTTGCCATCATAACGCCAAGTCACTGTCTCTGTGGTAAGACGGGGATGCCAGCCGTAAGGTCCCATGCCTGGGAGGTGGTCACTTCTCTTAGTGGGCTCTGAGTGATCTGCATCTTTGGGAACGTCCCCCCGTAAATGGGATTTTCTCCTTTTTCCCTTGTTTTCTTGTTTTTTACATGCTTGTGGACTTTTAGGGGAGCTCTTGGAGGTGTGGAAAGCGCTTAGTGTTTTCCCCCTTCAACGTTATGTGGGTCAGCATCTTTTGTTTGTTGTTGTGAGCAATCTTCACCTAGCTCCTTTACCTAACTGCTGGACCCAATAAGCTTTTTAGCTGCAACGAGTCTTCTGAAACGGAGGATTCACTCTTAATGGATTTAAGGTACACTGCAGGCAGTCATTACTTATTTATGTAATGACATATACAAGCTGTGCCATTGTGTCGGTATTCTGCGTCTGACAAGCTGTTTACATCTTGCATCAAGGCGCAGGTTTACTCTCTCCTTTGGTTGATACCAAATTTCTCCGCTCTAAATTTAAATTCGTTGGTTAAACTTGTTTTACTAATGAAGGCCACCACCTCCATTGTTGATCCTATACCGACTTGTTTATTTAAAGCAAGTTTTGCCTGCCTTAGCCCTGCTGTGTTAAGTATCATTAATGACTCTCTAGGCTCTGGTATAGTGACTGCTGGCTTCAAATTCGCGTCAGTTACACTAGTATTAAAAAAGCCTAAAATGGATTGGGTTACTGAAGGTTACTAGCTGCTGACTTAGGCTGCCTGTCTATCCTGATTCATCTTGATCTCAGTGTGGAGTTTGACACAGTTGATCATGAGATTTTAATCTCTCTGATAAAATCTGTGTTTGGGATTACTGAGACTGCATTAAATTGGTTTCAGTCTTTCCTCTCGGACAGCAGGCTTTGGTCAAATTCGTTGTTCCTCAGGACTGCATGCTGAGTCCATTATTTTTCAGCATGTATATATTTCTGCTTGGTCCTCAGATTTCTGGGTCTGAACTTTACCTCTACACAGAAGACACATTCACATTCACTCCAAGTCGGGGGACCTCACAGTTGCTGCTTTCCTGGAACATTGTATTTTTGGATGTAGCAAAACTTCTTTTGCCTTAACAGTGATAAGTCAAAGGTTATACTTATTGGTTTATCTCACCAGCTATGTAAAACTTAAGGGTGATATTTGATGTGCATTCAACTTTTGATCCTCATGTTCATAACATAGTTAAAACCTCCTATTTTCATCTCAGAATTATTGCATGTATCTGCCCCATGCTGTGCTTTCCTGTGGCGGAAAAACTAATTAACATTTTTGTTTTCTCCTGCATACTCTGCTTGCAGGTGTCTCAAAGACCACTCTAGTTAAATTGCAGCATGACCAGAATTCAACAGCTAGAATCCTGACAGGGACCATATCTCGAGATCACATCACTAAATTTCTGGAATTCTTTCATTCGCTCCTTATCAGGTTCCGTATTGATTTTAAAATTCTTATGCTGATGTATAAGGCCTTTTGTTGTTTGGCACCTAATTATTCGGTGGAACTTTTAAGAGTATACATTCCCAGGCATGTGCGCCGCTCTGTGACTCTGACCTGCTGACATATTTACGCTCCTGTGTTGACCAGGCATTTTTGGCATATTCTCCTAAACTCTGGAACTCTCTACTCTATAATATTAAACCCTTTTTTAATATCAGTGATTTAGACATGTTTTTTTTTTTAGTTTCTGGGCAGTGCGGTATAAGCAACTTGCTGGGCAGGGACAGCCCCAGAGGTGCCTTCTTGGACGCCCCCTGAAACCTCCTGAAATCGGGGACCGCCCTATCCTGGTCCTCACTTTCAGTAGCTTCTCGTACCCTCTTCCTGGTGCAGTCTCCCTGGTGCTTACACTCATCTGCTCCACCTCGGTGCTAGACCACAGCAGGGAAGACGCTGTAGTGTGTGCTTCCAACTTCGTTAGCACCAAACTAGCAGGCGGTGGCTTAGTGGGGGGAATGCCCAACTCGGACCCCTCTGCTAGCTCTACCTGTGAAACACAAGCTCAACTTGAGCGCGCTCAACTTGAGCTGGCTGCTCTCCTCATAAAGAGCGAGTCTAAAGCTGAGAGTGCGTACCAGCAACTGCTACACAACCAAACGCTGCTTGTGTGCGCCCAAGCCCAGAGTAAACCGCATGCATAAAAATACACCTGGCATGTAGCTTGTGTCCTTGCGCTGCGACCGTTTTGCTATCCTCCTGGGCATTATGCTTGCCTATGTACTTCCTTGTCGATGACATTCTGTTTTCCTATTGGTGTAATTACAAACTCAAAGAGGATCTTTCATTTTTCCTTTTGTCATCTAAGCTTGTGGTGTTGCGAAATATAGTCTCTGGTTTCCAGCCCATTCATTTAACTTAAAAGACCAGAAATATCATTCTGTTTCTGGTGTCATCTTTTACACTAGGTTTTTGTTAAATAATTAGCCTAACTGATCCAAAACTAGCCTAAATTCTGTACACGCACAGTCAAAGTCAGAGCCGCTCAACTGGGCAACACTGCTGGCTGACTTGAAATGGTGGAAGCAAGTGTGCATTGAGCCTATTTGCTTGTAGCCTATTTTCCATTGTTTGTGTTAGCATTGAAGCTGCCTGTATTATATATTTACATTACATTTATCTTTACAGCATTTTGGCAAACGCTCTTATTCATAGTGACTTATCTTTTTTATATAACTGAAAAATTGGGGGTTAAGGGCCTTGCTCGAAGCCCAGCAGTAGCAGATTGGTGGTGCTGGTAATCGAACCCCGATCTTCCAGTTTGTACAACTGTACAGTAACTGCATGGTACTGTAATAAAGCGTGTTAATGTAAAAAAAAAAGTTGAACAGTTCGCTACAGTAATCATTAATTTTTTTCACTAAATATAAATTAGGTTTCAATAAAATTGAAAAAAAATTTCAAAATTATTATTTTACACTAATAATAGACATTTAATCGAGTCACCAATGTGTAAAATAACATTCTTTATATAAACACTGCAAATTCTCACGAAACGTAATCTAAAACTGTAGACGTTACCTTGTATTGCATTCCAATACTTAAAAATAGGATACATTAAAAATGACACTTAAAAATGAACATACAGTAGATGTACAAAACTAATTCAAGTGCTTTAAGAGCTATTCACATTATAATTATATTTATGGTACAAAGTACCCGGACTGCATGTTTTTTTAAGAAAGCAAATACAGTGCTGTTAATGGTTATTTGTCTGTATTCCACTGCACTAGATTTAGATCACCTTTCCTCTGTGTCGCAGACACAAATGTTTTCCCTAAAAAACAAGTACAGATCACACACTTAAAATGCAGACCCCAAATGTAAAAACACAAAAGTCTTTTATTACCATACTTCATCAGTGTTGGCGAGGCTGGCAAGCTTACGTAAATCTCAGTTGATTTCTTTGATGCAGTTTACATTAAAACACAAAAAGCAATAGGTTAAAAAACAGCCTATATAAATAAAAACATAATTAACACAGAGGTACAGCCAATATAAATGGGGCAGCATTTCGTTACGTGAAGTTACCTCAGTTTGCCGTAGTGAAATGTATGTTACTCTAATGCTCAAGAGCAGTAATCTAATGAGCAGTAATCTAGTGTGGTAAATTAGAATTAGCTTTAAATTAAGATTTCAGTAAGAACCAGCACATCAGTGTTGCAGGTCTTTTAAAATAAATCCTATCAATTCAAATTAAAATATGAGGGAAAAAGCAAACATATCTAAATGAAAAAAACATTGTTTATAGCATAATAAATACAATTTAAACTATAAACAATTAAAATATCGCGGTAGTCCAACTGTGAACGAGTTACCTCACTTTGCCATTTAAGCTGATGGTCAGTCTGTAGTCATAGACTGGAAAAAATTAACTATCCCTGATAAGTGATTTCACAGTTTCTTGTAACAGTAAATAATTTCTAAAGTCTAACTATGGAGAATTGGAAAAGAACCTTTTATGTACTTTACAGACGGAAAGTGGCATAACAGTTAAGTTTTTGTTTACATCCAGTTCTTTCTTGTTATTTAGAGTTGCTAGAATGATTCTACAGTAAACATCAGATATTTTATGGATTGTTATTATTATGACTACTGATATTATATAATGTTATAATTGGTTTCCCTTTTTCCTGTTCCTGTCTGGCTTATATCCTTTTCTCCTGTTTTTTACCCCTCTGCATCAATTATACGCTATACTTTGTATTCGCAGATTATTATATTTTATTATCACGTATTAAACAGAAACAACTGGAATTTGTGGTTTTTTGGACATATACATTTAGAAAATCTAATTTTATGCTCAACAGTCATAAATTAATGAAGCATAACATTAAACTATTTTAAAATTGTTTCTTATTGGGCCTAATCACTGCAGGTAAATAACTGTATAGTTGATTATCTAAATAAAAATAATAAATATCTTTTCTGCCTTCTTTGTAAAACAATACAGTACATTCTACAGTTTTTTAGCATTAAAAATACAACAATTACTAAAGAACTATGATTAAGCCCCCATGTACTCTAAATGAAATCCAGTGCAATCATTTGCCTTCAGAGGTCACCTAATTAGTTAAAAGAGTCTCAGAATAAGTACACCTGTTCTGTGAAGGCCAGTGGTTTGTTAGAGAACACTAGCGAACAAACAGCATCATGAAGACCAAGGAACTAGTAGGAACTCTGAACGGTCAGAAGTAAAGTTGTGGAAAAGTTTAAAGCAGGGTTTATTTAAAAAAAAAAAAAAACAAGGAAAAAAACAAGCTTTAAACATCTCAAGGAGCACTGTTTAATCCATCACCCAAATTGGGAGAATTGGAAGTATGCCACAACTAAAACCTACCAAGACATGGCCGTCCACCTAAACTGAAAGACCAAGCAAGGAGAGCACTGATCAGAGAAGCAGCCAAGATGCCCATGATCACTCCGGAGGAGCTGCAGAAATCCACAGCTTAGGTGGGAGAATCTGTCCACTGGACATCTATAAGTCATATATATTTCAAAAATCTGGCCTTTATGAAAAAGTGGAAACCCTACCCTACATTAGTGTGAAAGGGCCTAAAATCCATCACCAACTACAAGACGCCACACCCGCTATTGAGTTCAATCCACAACCGAGTTCTACTGCAGGTTTGAAAGGTCCTGTCTAATACCTCACACTCACTCTGACCGTCTCACAACACAGCCATCAACACCACCTTCTGCTTCTTAACCCGTACTTAAGTTCTATAAAGATGAGTTGCGAAACGTCTTCAGGAGACAGATATCAAAGAAAAGCCAAAGGCCCAAACGGTGTCTTTCCAGCTTGCCTCAAAACCTGTGCTGTCCAGCCGTCATCCATTTTCACATTGATCTTCAACAGATTACTATCCTTTTACAAAAATATCCAAAATAACAGGACTAAATGACTACAGGCCTGTCGCTTTAAAGTCTGTGGTCATGAAGTCTTTTGAGAGATTGGTGTTGACCTACCTGAAGGACATTACTGGACCCTTCGGGACCCCTGCGAATTGCTTACGACCACCCTGTTACTTAACATGGCACATCTTTCTGTTCCTACATCCATCTGTCAGTGGATCATCAGCTTCCTGACAGATGGGCAGCAGCTAGTGAGGCTGGCAAAACTCACATTTAACACCCGTGCCATCAGCAGTGGAGCTCCTCAGGGGTGCGTGCTCTCCCCACTGCTCTCTCCCTGTACACAAACGACTGCACTTCTAAAGAGCCTCTGTCCAACTCTTGAAGTTTGGGGACGGGACGAGTCTGCTTACAGACAAGAGTTTCAGCAGCTGGCAGTCAAAACAATTTGGAGCTGAACACGCTCAAAACTGTGGAGAGGATCGTGGACTTTCCCCAGCTCTCCCCCCCACTCGCCATCATGAACAGCACAGTAAATGAAATGTTAACTTGGATTAAATTTGCTATTCCTTATTTTTATGAACTTTACTCAGATAACATCTTTTCACATGTAGAAAATAAATAACACTTAAATAACAAGGAAAATATTAAATATGACAATATAAATATGTAATTACTTAAAACAAATCCTCATTTGTCTGTTTTTCGTTCTTCATGTTTTTAACTAACTTGAGTCTTTAGGGCTTGCAAAGTTTTTAAAATTTTTGATAGTCTTGTGTTACAGCACTCTTTAGTTTTTGTTAATTTTAATAATTGGCACAACTTTTCTAAGTAACAGGTCCTGGAGCCTTATAAATATTGTTTAAACTCAGTACCCTCCGCCGCTCCCTATACACAGTTTGTGCAGTTTAGGATTTTAAGTAAAACCAAGCACGCATTTGGGCGCAATCTTAATACCCTGCATACTGATAGTGACTTCCTGATGCCCAAGAATTACAAACAACATAATTTATAACTGTATTTTTTTTCCTCCCTATGAGAGTCCGATGAGCAGGGCGAGGATACGTTTTTGTAACCCAGCTGCAAGACACAATAGCCATGACACATTGGGCTAGCAATGTTGTGAGCCCTGGTCATGTGCTATCCTCGTCCACTTTTTTACATGTCGTGGTATACAAGGAATTTAAATAATCTTTTACGGTTGACATTTATCCCATGGTACCGATATGTATCACATCCCATCCAGTCCTAGGTTCAACCAGTATTAACAAAGAGTTCACTTTATTAGAATCATCTGAACTCCTGCACATTCCTAAAGTTGTCTAATAAGAGACTTGTGGTAACAGTGCAATACAACAATTCAGGCAAGTACAGCTCAAGAGTGTCAGCATATACTCACATCAAACCTCTGAAAAAGTGTCATTTCTGTGACTTTAACTGAAGCTTGTTTAATTGCACCATAAAAGAAGTCCAGAGGAAACCGGCCAGTCATCATTAGTTTACAGGAAAAATATAGTAACACAATCACTATTTATGTAATAAACCCCCATTGAGGCAGGACTTATAGAACCCAAGCACAGTTTATGTACAACTATTACAAAAACACCAGACAAACAACAAACAGGAATTAAACTAAACATAGCATAACCAGAAGCATAAACAAGATCTCACTGCAGTGGTACATGAACAAACAATAATCCACAAAACACAAGGGCTATAAATGAAGCCCCGCAGAACCCCAATCCTCGGTCCACAAGGAGGCCGTGGAACCCATAATGGAATGGTAATGGAAAGCGGAAAGCGGATGGTAGAGCCATTGTGGGGTGGCCCCCGATTCGGCTCAGTCTCTGGGACAGTACATTCCGGTCCTGGTCCCGGCTCAGCCAGAGAGTCACTACTCTTACCCATGAGGGGGGACAACAAAATCCACTACTAGCATGGGATCAGGCTGGGCTGGCTCCAGATCAGACTTTTGGGCAGGCTTGGGAGCGTGGACCAAGCAGTATGTGGCCCAGAGGCGTAGGATGGCTACCCCCATTACAGGGAGCGCCTCAGAGATAGGCATCGTCTTTCTAAGGGCCAGAGCTGAGGCCCTTGGGAGTCATGGTGCCCTAGTCGATCTCATGTCTGTGGATCAGCTACACCGGACACCATCTTGGAGTTTGGCTGGGGCGCCTCAGCATGCAAAATAGGAGTAAATTGAAAGTACACACATGATCCATCCATCCATGCATCCATTGTCCAGACACTTGTTCCTAATTGGGGTCACTGGGATCTGCTTTCATTGATAGAAAAGACAGGGGTACACACTGGACAGGTCATTAGTCCATTGCAGGGCCACAAACAACCAAACACATTCACACTCACTCCTATGAGCAATTAAGAACCACCTGTCGACCTAGCATACATTTATTTGGACTGTGGAAGAAAACCGTAGTACCCACCGGGATATTATCATAACCCTATTTGTATAAGGTGTTTGGTTGTATAAGGTGTTGCTTTTAGCTGTTTAAAGTCGTAATAGAGCTATTGGAGAGCCTATATGTGTCTGTCTGTTTTTTGTTTGTGTGACTAGATTGGCATATTCTCCTGGCAACCATGTTTTTGCGTGCATTCATTATTACGGATAGAACTAATTCTAATTTCTTGTGTCTGCAATAAATGTACTATTTTTTAGGGGTGGGAATCTTTAGGTACTTTCCGATCCTATTGTGATTCTGGGAGTCACAATTCGATTCCAAAATTGATTTTTAACCTACACACTTTTTAATTCCTCTACTGTGTAAATACATTTTCACATCTTTGAATTTTAAACAGAATTAGAGTTTCTATGCTTTTTGTTTATACTTGGAATTTCTGTAAAAATATATTATCTCAAAAAAGATGATTTGGTTTCATAAATTTGGTTTAGGAGGAACAAGCTTTTAATAAAACACTGACTCGTCAGATTACTATAACAATTATGAAGAATACTTATATAACGCAGTAAGGGCACGCCGTACCTTGGCTCAGGCACCTTCACACCTTCAACGTTGTGCAAAAAACCCTGTGTTATCCACAACTGAGAACAGGCACAAATCCTTTGGCAATAAAACTGACACTAACCAAATAATTTGCTTTTTTTTTTTTTTTTTTTTTTTTTTTTTTTTAAATCTGGTGAAACCGTTGCCACACAGTTGATTTTAAATGTTCAGAAAGGAAAAAGAAAGAAAGACAATGTTCAGGACATTTTGAACTGATTTCATTCTTTAATTTTTATTAAATTCGAGTTTCTAGGCGAACCTGCGACAATTACACAACATTTTTCTGTGTCTTGCACGTGCACACACAGTTGCGATCTTATTTGTATTTAGAATCGATACAAAAATTGTTAGAGACAGAATTGTGATGCATTAATTGATCGATTTTTCCCCCTTAACCCCTACTAATTATACATTTACAGAATTTTTTGACTATTTCTTTTTCAAAAATGCTTCAACTAATTTGCAGGATTTTTGCTGTAAAGCGCTTTATTGAGGTCATTCAGCAGCATGCTCACGCCGGTCTAGGGTAGATTTACTTTTGATGTTAAGGTTAATAATTATCCTGCTGCATCACCTAGCTTCCACTAAGCCAGTTAGCTTATAATAACCAGTAGGATATTTTGCTAAACTTAAGACTTAATTCTCCACTTGTTGACGGAAAGTGGTCCAGGCCCTGAGGCAGAGAAGCAAGCCCAAAGTTGCTTTTGGCAAAAATCATTCTTGTGTTTGTCAATTAAAGTAGCTCACCTTCAAACTAATTTAATTTATTGGAGTCCAGTTGTGCAAACTACATACATAAATTTGCTTTTGTTAATGTAATTAGATGTGGGTCTTTATTAGGTATTTAAACCAATAAACATTAACCTCTGAGACATCTGTATGGTAACGTTGCACAATTCATAAAGTTAAAATTGGAATCACATTTTTATACAGATGTGGCCATAATGAATGCAACACAAAAATTGTTCCTGCGATGTGCCGTGGCATCAATACATCACTCAACCAGTCACTCTTACCATCAACAAACCTTTTTTTTTTCCACGTCCGTTATTATTTTGTGTGGTGGCAGCTGTTGAACTCCAGTGAAACAAAACAGCCATGCATCTTACCCGGCTGAGCAAAGAAGCGACACGAGCAACGCCAAGTCCAGCTCATGTAGCAAGGTTTATTGTGTGTGCAAAGCATTTTCTGTGCGGCTCAAATCCTTCGCGCACAGCCACATCTATATTCTGTACTATTGTCTGTCACAATAGTGATGCAGATTATGTTAGCAGAGGTGTCTGGTATTTATTTCTTACAATGTTTACATATTGTCTATGTCATGTCTATCATTCTCTCAAACTAAACCGTTTATTTGGTTTGGACATGGTGATTTTGTGCCAGCACTCATTCTGTGTGTGTTAGTAAATGCATTTTTCCCCTCTGGGCTTGCCATAGTGTGGTGAGAGTGCAGACAGAAGAAAAAGTTGTATATAGATGTCTGGATCTAATAACCCAGTTCATTAGATTTTGGACTGCCTCTGTTCCTTATTTTGTTGAATTCAAGTGTTTAGTCAAATCTGTGACAAATGCTCGGTTCCACTTAATTCACCAGACAACCAAAATGTTGCCACACAAACATTACATTCTCATTTTCATGAGACCAGTCGGATCATGTGAGAGACATTGGATTATGTCATGAGATCCCTTCATACCCCTACTATCTGTGCAAACTTCATATCTGGTGAATAAACAAAGCAATTTTTTAAACTTTTCCATGACAGCACATCAATATAATGAAATATAGACCTTGAGGTACAACTTAAAGATTTTGGTGTTTTGGTAAAAACTTTTATATTTTCATGGCAAGGTGGACATTTGCATGGAATTGGCCACAAGGCTAATTATTAAAGCAGAATTCGCTAAGCAGGGTGGTCGTGGACTAAAATGCTGTGATAAGTAAAAGAAATACAAAAAATGTATACACACATATACATATACACACATATACATATACATACATATATATATATATATAAATATATATATATATATATATATATATATATATATATAGTTTATATCTATATTTAATAATATATATCTATCTATATATATATATATATATATATATATATATATATATATATATATATATATATATATATATATATATATATATATATATATATATATATATATATATATATATATATATATATATATATATATATATATATATATATAAATAAAATATACACATGCTTTATAGTGTACACCATAGCCTGTGGTGACCAAAGGGATTACGTGTTTGCATTGCTGCTTCACGCGGCTCGGTTGCAAGCCTGTTGCCCCGACGACGACCTTGATTCAAGTGGAAAGCTTGTGATTTATTGATATACCTATACCGGTCTGCAGACACATACTGAGGGTACCTGAAAGCATATGTGTTTGTGCATTATGGTGTATTGTAATGTTTAAATACAATGGGTATTAAAAGAACACCCCCCCCCAAAAAAAATATTTTGTTGCAAAGACAAAGCTTTTATTTTAGTTAGTTAGTTTTCACTTGGATGTTATAAGTTGAACTATAACTCCAGAAAAAATTAAAATATTAAAAAAAAAACAGAATCCCTGAGTTGGACCACCTTTTTTTTGCTTTGATTACATCCTCTTGCATCCTCTTGACTTTGCAATATTTGCAAAACTGCTCACATTTGGTTAAATTTGATGCTGACTTTTTGTGGACTTTAGTCTTCAAGTCAAAGGTAAACATTCTTCCCATTTGGCAACTTTTTGGCAGAATGCAAGAGACTTTTCTCAAGAATTTTGTCCTATTTATTTGTTCTTCTCTCCTGACTAATGCTTCAGTTCATACTGCAGTAACACCCTTATAACAGGATATTACCACCTCCATGCTTACCGTATGAATGGTGTGATTTGGTTGGTGAGCTTTATTTAATTTTCACCAGACATTTTGTTAAGGTCCAATAATTAAGGCCTAAGGTAGTAATAGTGAAAGACCCTACTGTTCTCTGTTCAATTTTTCTCTTTATTGTAATTGTTATTTATAGATTTATTTTTTGGGGCACTTAACGTGCATCAAGGCCGGGCAGAGTGAGCTTTTAATAAGCAACAAGAAGTGTCTAATAGTAGTTTTGCACCATCCTATTTTAATCAAACTTAATCGGTTGTATGATGCTGATTGCATAGATGTGACAAGTAGGAGTCGAAGTTTTAGAGCCGCCAACTAGCAGCAGGAAGTGGGTCATATTAAAAATGCTCAATTTGCTTCTAACTTAATCAGAAAATGTTAAAACACATTAAATGTAAAACGGTGAAGAGATTCCTGATGTTTTAAACATATTTAACAGTTAAAGTAACATTTGTTTCTGTTTTTTCCAATCTATTAGACATTCAGTCTGACTAAGGTTTTCCACTAGAGGGTAACAGATACATTAGACCTAATTCCTTTTCTGTTCTGTCTGCAGTTTATCCAACTAGATTGAACAATACATAGAATAAGTTAATATTTGATGTCAAATGATCTCAAACTTGTATGCTATTACCATGGCAATTTAATAATGTAACAGTAAAAAAGACACATTATCTTATTTTATTTTCCATGTGCAAGATTTAAACATTTTAAAACTTTTTACATACTGACAAAAAGTCATTCGGAAGAAACATGAATTGAAAATAATTGTAAATGTTTTGTGGCTAATAGGAAATTAAAAACTGTCAGACATGTTAAACATGTTAATGTTTTTGATGCCACTGGGGTTGGGTTGACACAAAAGGTTTGGCTCTGTGATCGCTGTTTGCAGCTATATTCTTTTAAAACTCATCTGACAATAACACATTTTTCCATGTGGGCCCAGAGTATTCAGAGCTCAGTTGTGGCTGCATGTGGCATTTCTTGGGAAGGGGCTTTTTTGTAGCGCTTGCTTTAAGTCACTTTTTGGAGAATTTGTGATATTGTTGTCACATGCACTTAATAAACACTGTTTGTCATAAATTGCTGCAACTGCTTCAGAGTTGCTGTAGGCCTCTTGGTAGCCCCTATGACCAGTTTACTTCTGGCTCTTTTAACCAGTTTCGAGTGACATCCTGATCCAGGGAGGATTTGTGTTTTACCAAATGACTACCTTTTTTAATAAATTCTTAATAAAGCCTTCACTGTGCTTCTTGGCACTGATAAAATCTTTGCAATTTTTTAACTTGTGCCTGTCCGTTGGAGTCCCTATTTCCTTGCTTTTCTTGGTTTTTAATTAGCTTATAAACCATACTTCAATCTGCCCTGACTCACTTGGACAACCCCAAAACCTATGCCAGGATGCTGTTTGTCGATTTCAGTTCAGCTTTTAATACAGTTGGCCCTTCTAAGCCAACCTTGAAGCTGGGACAGCTTGGCATCAGCACAAATCTTCGCAATTGAACCCTGGACTTACGAACAAATCACAGTCTGTTAGATTGAATACCATCACCTCTAATCTCACCATCAGCAATGGGGTTCCTCAGGAATGTGTATTGTCCCCTCTCCTATACTCCCCTTTCAACCATGACTGCGTAACTGTCTATGCCTCAAACAGCATTAAGTTCGCAGATGACACCACTGTGGTAGGCCTGATCTGAGGTAACGATGAGACCGCACCTAGTAGCATGGTGTGAGGACAATAACCTGGAAATTAATACTGAGAAGACTGAAATTGTAGAATTTGAGATGTCAATCAAAACTCATCCTCCAATTCACATCAACGGAGCTGCTGTTGAGCGTGTACCCAGCTTTAAGCTCCTAGGAATCCACATCTCTGAGGATCTCACCTGGTCTCTGAACTCTTCTATCCTGATTAGAAAGGCACAACAGTGCCTATATTTTCTTAGTAGACATAAAAAGTCCCGTCTATGCTACAGGATACTAAAGAACCTTTACCGCTGTACCATTGAGAACGTCCTCACAAACTGCATCTCAGTGTGGTACAGCAGCTGCACTGCCTCGGACCGCACAGCCAAACGAATCATCGGCACTCAGCTACCCACCTTAAAGAACATTCACAAGAAACGCTGTCTGCAAAGGGAGAGAGACATAATCAAAGATCCCTCTCACCCCAACCACATACTATTGACACTTTTCCCATCAGGCAGACACACTGATGCCTCAAAGCCAACAAACAGACTGAAAAACAGCTTTTTTCCTATGGCTGTTTCTGCACTAAACAGCTAATTATACAGTGTTAACAATCACTACTGCACTGCCACTTTCTGTACTTTGCATTACTTTATCGTTATGCATGTTTGCACCATCCATAACTATCTATCGTTACACTTCTGTATATATTCCATCCATATTTACTGTATCATACATCCATAACTATCACCGCCAGCTGTTGATCTAAAGACCATAAACACCTGAGTTCAAACCAACCACTGTTGGGTCCTTGAGCAAGAGCCTTAACCCTTCCTGCTCCAGGGGCGATGCATAGTTGACTCTGCGCTCTGACCCCAATTTACTAAGATGGGATATGCGGAAAAAGAATTTCACTGTGCTGTAAAAAAGTATATTTGACAAAATAAAGGCACTTACTTACTTAGAATTACATCCATCATTACACTTCTTTATATTCCATCCGTATTTACTCTGTATTTACTGTATCATACAAACACTCATATGTACATATTGTCAAACCTGTAGATAGGTTTGACAATGTCAAACCTATCTACAGGTTTAACATTGTCCTTGTAGATAGGACACTTATGCAATTCTGGTTAGATGCTAACTCTATTTTATTGGCTCTGTGCCTGTACCTTGCACAATGACAATGAAATTAAATCGAATCTAATCTAAAAGACCATGCACATTTTACTTTCACTTTTCTGGTGCGATGGGCAAGTGACATAACTGGTGTTGTGGCTTACTGTCAGCAACACAGTCGATACTGACAATCTCAGCAAGCCTACATCATATAAATACTTCAAAATTTGAACAAAAGTAGTGGGTCATCTAGGAGGCTTTTGCGTACTGTAATACGCATATTAAGGATTCTGGCATACTAACCCTCTTGCATACTCAGTTTCACCTATATAGAAAATATAGTAGGGAACTATTCGGTTTCAGACAGAGCCAAGGTATTTTCTTTAGAGAAATTGCAAAGTAAGCCATCCAGTGACTATAGTTTCCAAGGTCTAATTTGTGTCAAATTTTTTATTTGCTCTCTGCTTTGATTTCAGAATACATTAGAACATTAAACTGATTTTAATTGTAAGGTAAAAATATAGCATTGTGGAGTTGTTTAAAATTTGAACTGTAAACTGTAAATCTGTTTTTGCATTTTTATGAAGGCTCGTTTTCTTGTTTTACAGATGTCTGCCACACACATTTTAATGCACACTTCAGCTACTTCAGCCAATACTGCTTCTGAGCAGAGTACACAAACCACTTTTTCCATAGGCCCCTTCGGGAAAGAGCAGATCCGCATAATTGATGGGCCATCTAACCACTGTGTGGCTCATGCAAAAGTCTCTGGGATGGGGGAGGTAGTCCAAGGGTCTAGTAGCACCAGTCCCCACCTTTCTGTTTCACCAGTTAATAGTGAGGAAGATGATGGAGGAGGTGGGTCCAGGGTGAGGAAAAAACGCAAAAAAAAAGACAAAAAAGAAGAAAAAGAGATTGACATTAAACCAAAGAAAAAGAAGGTACAGAAAGGGGAGAAGGGGTTTCCCCTGAAGAAATCAAAAGCACTGAAGGAATTGAAAGACACAAAGAAGATAGAGGGCAAGGCATTAAAGGATCCTAAAAAGTTCAAGAAAGTACAAGAGACCAAGCCAAAAACCCAGGCAAAGGATGTGACCTTCACACCAAGACAGCGTGGGAGAAAACCAAAGTGAGTTTTAAAAGTACTTTTAATATTCAAGACAGGGATACAACACCACCTGGAATTTCTAATTTATAATAATTCGCATTATAATAACTTCAGATTATGCAATAAGTTTAAATAAACCAACTTTTCTCCAAATCTACATATTTTAATGGTATTATAAGTTTATAATGGTATTATAAATTGTAAAAAATTATCTCAATAGCCCTTCTTTTTCATTGCATTATTACAGATTTTTTTGTATAGACCTAAGATTTACAGCTGCCCTAATAAAAAGCTGTGTTGATATAAAAACGCATGACAGTAAAACCTCAACATAGGAATTCAATTTGTTTTGGCAAGTTTTTAATGTGAGAATTTGTATTGCAATATAAATTTAAGTATAAGAAATAATATAAATGCAGATGCAGTTCCAGGCAATCAAAATACATTTACCAGTATTACTAAATGTCAACATCATAAACATGTTTTTAGTTTAGAAACAATCCCAACATCATAAGACAAGTACATTATATAAATAAATAGACCCATGCCACCAACTTGTCAAAAAAAAGCGCAAAAATGTATTCGTTTTTTTGGCGCATACCAAGAGGGGTCATGGGTTAACTCTTTCGATACAGCGTTTGGTGACTGAGGTTTTACTATATATTGAGCAGTTACTTTCAGGAATTTGTGGTATAATTACCACATTAAAACTAAAATTAAACAATTTATTTGCCTTATAATAAACTACCCTAATTCTGTGTCTCTAGTTTGATGTGACATTATAGTATATGATTTGCTAACCCTATATTAGTAAAGTGAGATTTTATTTAAATGTAAAAAAACATTTCAGTTCTAATGGATTTCCTCATGTTCTACAGAGAGCAGTGCATTGTTCCACTGGAGAAAAAGAAAAAAGGAAAGCGGAAAAGCGATTCATCACATGAGGCAGCTGAGAGTGATGATACAGCCTCACTCTGTACGCTCACTACAGGAGGAGAAGAGAGCACAGACCATATGGACAACACTGTAAATACTTCATTTAAGTTTTCTAAGTATTTCCTGTGCATTATATTTAATGCTCTTTTAACTTTTAAAAATGTTTTATTCTCCCTCACTGTTTTGCATGGTGCCTCACATTTATTTAGCTTGTTTTTTTACTTGTCTGCAGAAGAGGAGATCGGGGCGTCAGGTGAAGCGTAGGAAGTACAATGAAGATCTAGATTTTAAGGTTGTGGATGATGATGGTGAAACCATTGCTGTGTTGGGAACAGAGCGTATTCCTGCTCTCGCCTCATCTATGCTTGCTTGGCAAGCAGAGGTAATGCAGTTTCCCCCCACTATTCACGTCTCTGGTCTGTAATATGCATACATGCAATATGTGCAACCAGTGCTTGATGAGCGGTCATCTTTGGTTCTATAGTAACAGGCTCTAAACAGGGCATAATAGCTACCAGGAAAATGGTGGCTCATAATAGATTGGATACTCACATACAACTCATGATGCAGTTAAAATACTACATTGAAAGTGTTAAAATTAATTGACTTATTTATTTACCATCTTTTGGTGTTCCTAGGCCCATAGATAGCATGTATATGCAATTGGTTGGTAGATTAGCTGATCAACCCAGATTAGTTGCTTCTAAAATGACTAAAATAAATTTGCAGTTCCCCAAGTTGAGATCTTGGTATTGTTATCGCAGTGAAAGTTTGAGTTTAGACATCATACTCGTATATCATTCCTGTTGTCACTGTCAGTGTTTTATTGTGTGTGTTTTATTTGTTGCTTTGACTTTGTCTAATCTAGTAAAGTAATTTTCTTTGTTTCAGGAACCACCTGAGGATGAAGCCAACATCATTGAAAAGATTCTCTCTGTGCGCACTATTAAGAAGGAGGTCGTGTGAAATTTTCTACTGTGTTAATTAGTGTGAAGTGTAAACACCATCTGCACCTATTTATCAACTATATCTCACATTATTTTAGACATTTCCTGGAGAACCAGTTGAAGAGTCAGAGGAGTTTTATGTGAAGTACAGAAATTTGTAAGTCTAATTTCTAACCTTAACAATAATTGTGTATGTTTCATCTTAAAGCAATTCAATATTTAAGGTTAAATTTAAATTAATGCAAAAATAGTAATAAAAACTAGCATTTAAAATAGCTGCTCTTGTATCCTTTTAAATGATATAAAAGATTAGTATTTCACTTCAAGCAGCATTCTTTACCAACCGTTGCAATGTAGTGCCTACTGTACAGTGCCTATGCAATTTAATTGAAGCAATTTCCAAAAGTAAAAGGAAGCTGTTCGCAATATAAATGTAGAAACAGACTATTTAATCATTTATTAGAGACTCTCATAAAATTTGTTTTATATTATCTGATAATGTAATTTGCACATGTCCCCCGTGTCCTATAATACAATTGTTAGCATTTTGATGTACACAGCCTTAGCCATGAATTTTCTGTAGCAGATATGGTTAAGGGCCATATTCTTAATTCCGTGGAATAAATTTTTATTTTTGTTGCTAGTTCCTACCTTCACTGTAAATGGGCAACATTGGAGGAGCTAGAAAAGGACCCTCGCATTCACCAGAAAATCAAGCGCTTCAGGAACAAATATGCACAAATGAAGCACATTTTCTCAGAGGTAAGGATTTCTGCAAATTCCATTAAAAATTAGTAATTCATTACATAACTTTGTAAACTAAAGTAGCATAAATTTGTTAATTAACAGGTTTGTGTATCTATATTTAAATCACTTGCAAGTGTTAAGCTGGTAGGCATGGTTTAGGGTTCGTACAGATGCTGAAAATCCTGAAAAAATGCTTGAATTTTAGTTTTCAAAGTTAGAAAAATGCTTGGATTTTGGATAACATCCTTGAAACTGTATGAAATCGTTGTAGTTTCATCGATACGCTTCAGGGATATTTTCTATCCATGCAATCATGATCTATCCACTGATTTTTTTTAAAGAAGTATATATAAGTTTTTCTTTAGCCCTGTAACCATTTGACATGCAGAATGAATTTGCCAGTACCTTAGTCTTACCCTAAAGTAATATTGACAAACTATATATTATCATTGAAAAGCTTACAGACCATAGGTTATATATAGGAACAGTAGTTCTTTCATTTGTAACAAGGATATTTATTTATAAGGGGACTTAATTAAATGGATTTAAGTGTGAAAAAATGTACACACAGTTTATGTAGGTATGTAATTTGCTGCACCTTAAAAGTACGTAAAAAGTGCTGAAATGTGAAGTTGGAAAAGGTCTAAGAATTTATTTGGTTGTTGTTTTTTTTAAATTTAATTGTATCTTATTGTGTTAAGTATTAATAATATCAGTTTTGATCTTTGTAGCTAGATGAAGACCTCTTTAATCCAGACTATGTTGAAGTAGATCGGGTGTTGGAGATTGCAATTACTACAGACACAGAAACTGGAGAGGAAAGTATCATTCTAGTAATAATAAAATGTACATATAATCTGTGACTTAGACTTTAGAATTCATTGCATGTGTACTAACAGGAGGTGACACACTACCTGGTGAAGTGGTGCTCTCTATCCTATGAGGAAAGCACCTGGGAACTGCAGGAGGATGTAGACCCTGTGAAGATTCGTGAGTTTGAAGAGCTCAAGAAAATACCAGAACTCTCACCTGTTGTAAGATCTTGCATTTAAATTATTGAAAATAAATGGATTTTTTTCCTGAGTATATTAGCGGGATCATCTTTATTGTTTTGTGTTGATTATTTATCATTTCACCCGAAATAACTAATTTTAATTTACAGCATTGTTGGGATTATTATATAAAATGCTATAAAATGTTTTTTATAAGTTCCATATTATCTCTTATTGTTTCACTGTAGGAGAGGCCTGCACCAGAGCAATGGCAAAAGCTTGAACAGTCTCGTGATTACAGAAATGGAAACCAACTCCGAGAATACCAACTAGAAGGCATGAATTGGCTTCTTTTCAATTGGTACAATAGGTAATAATGTACTGGTTCTACAAAAATCATGCTTGAAATAGTAAAGAAAACAAAAAACTGATTGTTAATAGTTTGACAGGATAAGAGTAAAAAAGAAACTATCTACATTTACTTAACAATTTGATAGAAAAACTTTAGCAACATTAGGTGTAGCAGTGCTTGGTATTCCTTTGTTAAACTGACCTGGGTAGTTTTAAAGGTGCTCAGACACAGTGACTGGGCAGGCCACTGAGGGACGCTTAAAAGATGATCATCTTCATAAAACCAGTTTAAAATGTTTGTGCCATGAAGGGATGCACATGGTAAAAGAAAACATTTCCCAACCATTGTGGTACCTTAGCCGAATATGAGAGTTAGCTGAGCAGGCTAATTTTTTCCAAACATGTCCAGTTTGTAAGCCCAAGCACACTGCAGCCTTAGGTTTTTGTTCTTACTTGACAAACCTGAAACTTGACAAGGTCTTGTGCTGTTGCAGCCTGTCTACATCAAAGTATAAAGTTCTGCATTCGGAAATACAACCTGATGGCATTCATCTGGTTAAAACACTCACCATTCTAGTTTAAACTCTCTTATTAACAAGGTGTTTCCATCTGCAGTTCTTCTTCAGCCTGGACCTTTTTTATTTTAAAATCTGAAACCTGTCTGTGTCTAAGCAACAATCATGCCATGGTCAAAATAACACAGATCATATTTTTCCCTTTTAAAGGTCGAGTTGTACAGTTGGGTTTTCCTAATAAAATAAGAGTGTTAAATAAGAGTGTACCTTATAAAGAGTGTTAAATAAGAGTGTACCTTATAAACTAGTAAAAACTACTTTACCATCAAATAAATTTACAAAGAAACAAACACAAATTATTAATCAGATGTACTTTTTGAAAATGTATATACTATTTTCTTTTTTTTTTTTTTTTAGAAAAAATTGTATCCTAGCTGATGAAATGGGTCTTGGCAAAACTATCCAGTCCATAACGTTCCTCTATGAGATCTTCCTTATGGGTTTAAGAGGTCCCTTTCTAATCATCGCCCCTCTTTCCACCATTACAAACTGGGAGAGAGAGTTTCGCACATGGACAAACATCAATGTAATTGTATATCATGGCAGTCAAATCAGCCGTCAGATGATCCTACAGTATGAGATGTATCACAGAGATGAACAGGTATGTTTAACAAAGTTTTATTTGTATTTTACGTTTAACAGCATACATTGTCACAACTCAGCTTTGCAGAATTCTAAATGTAGATTTATATTTACATTTATAATGAGAGAGCTGAAAGTGAAAGTAAAAAAAAAACCTTAGACAACATGAAGAAGAAAAGACACTCAAAAGGAAACTCATTGTTTTCTTGGCAACAGACAATTATAGGATTAGTCTTTAATTCTCTTAAAATTTGCACAGTTGTGTACTTACATTTATCCCTTGTATACAACTGTGCAATCGGGGGTTAAGGGCCTTGATCAGGGGCCCAGCAATAGCAACTTGGTGGTGCTAGGAATCAAACCTCGATCTTCCAATTAGCCGTCCAATACCCTAACCACTGTGATATCACTTCCCACTGTACTATCTTTTCTAACCAGTGCTGAAAGTTTAGTTCGGAATGTTTAGTATACAAATCATATTTTTTAAGATTACAGTTGTGATTTTTGCTGTGTTCAAGTGTACAGTATTTAAGTAAAAAGCTTCTCACATTAGGCAAAGGCGTGCATAAGCACATGGCTTATTTTTAGATAATTGTGTTCCTGTTTTAAAAAGTTGTAACATAAAGAATGTCTAATGTACTTTCTGTGTTCCACAACATTTCTTGCTAGTGTTTTCTTTAAATTCGAGTGTATGTGCTTTATATCAATAGTGAGAGCCATTAACATTTATAAATGACTTCAACTGAATAGGTAAATTATTAACTAGTTGACTGAGCTGACTGTTAATATGTTAAACAGGGTGTGAGCCAAAGAAAAATTTTACACCTATGGCACATGAACAGTCATGTCACCGGAAAGCATAGCAGAGTTACAATTAAATAATTAAATAGCAGATTTACAGTTTTAATATATGGGTGTTTCGAATATGGGACCAGAAATAATTAGACAAACTAACATAAGCAAATATCAGTCAACAGTTAAGCCACCTGCCTAATATTGTGTAGGTTCTTCTTGTGATGCTTAACAAATCAGGCATCACAAGGAGTCACGATCTGTCAAAGTATAGAGTTAACACAACAGAACCTTCTATATGTCCTGTAATTTGCAAGGTAAGGTTTGTCCATATTCTATTGACTCTATATTGATAGCTATTAAATGTAGAGATCAAATCAACACACAGACTTTTTAATTTATCTCATACTATACCTGTGCAATTTTTGCTGTGTGGCAAGATTCATTATAAAATAGTTCACTGCCATTGCCATAAAAGAATGTAGTGCAGCAGCATTTAGGTAGGTGGTATATGTATTTATTTTCCCACATGAAAGATATGACTTCTTAGCAGCAAACAAATACAATAGAATACTTTGTTAAAGTAAACAAGGTAAAGATGTGATGTTGCAACTAAAAGTTTTGTTTGTTGGATTTACCTAATGTAATTGATATAAGTAATATAAAAGTGGTGCTGAATAATGCTAAGGATTAATAGAAATTTGTTTGTTTGTTTGTTTTTGTACTTCTATGCAGGGAAATATAAAACCTGGTCTGTTTAAGTTTCATGGCGTAATCACCACATTTGAGATGATTATGGCTGATTGCCCTGAACTGAAAAAGGTTAATTGGCGCTGCGTAGTTATTGACGAAGCCCATCGACTGAAGAATCGTAACTGTAAACTGCTGGAAGGACTCAAACTCATGAACTTGGTTGGTTTATTAGCTGCCTATATTTTTCCCAATAATCTGTTAAAACTATTTAAAATGTTAATAGACATTTATAAATATGTTAATAGTATGCTATTTGTTTCCCTTCAAAATGAGGTATGATCTTGGCAAAGCCAAAAATGAAGCCAGTCATTTAATTGAATTTACCTAAAGTTTAATACAGACCTCAGACTGCACTGTTCACCATTCAGTTTCAATGTATAAGTTTACTGTTCTAACCATAAACGATTGCCCAGACACGGTTTCCAAAAATATACATTTTTTAATTTATAAGTGTCATTCACGTCTGTTTAATATATAGTGCTGTGAGATTTGTCTTTTACTTAAGGTTTGTATGTTTTAAACAGCCATGAATAAAAACTTTTATTTTACTACTAGTGCTATGAATGATAATTAAAAAGAAAAAGCTTTTACACATGTAAACCCATGTGCCTGCTGTGCACCTTTTTTTTAAAGGCGCTACTGACGGCTTGGGCCTGTGATTGCTGCTTACAGCTTTATTTGGTGTTGTTCCTTTTTTATCATGTATCTCCTCTACCAGTGCCAGGAAGTACAAATTGCAGTTGCAAGCAAAATTGACACTTCTACAGTTTAATATAAAACATTTTTGTTGGAGAAATTACTAGTTTGTAATAATGATGTATATAATTGTGTACAATTAAAGTTGCATGGTTTTTCACGTGGAAAAAGCCAGTCTGGGTCTTTCTCTGATCCCATTTTCTCCCACTTTATATCTGTCACCTGTTTTCGATAAAGGCCTAAGGTGCCCATGAATATATCTGTGAAAATAAGGTTAGTGAATTGCAATCATGTAATTCAAACATTAGTGCATATCTTTATAGCACACGTACAGGTCATAGAAAACAGGTGCACTCAGTCACCTACAAAAAGTCAAGGCACATGGAATGCTGACTCACTTTACATTTATTTTCTTTTTTCTTTTCAGGAGCATAAAGTGCTTCTTACAGGTACACCTCTACAGAATTCTGTGGAGGAGCTGTTTAGTCTTCTTAATTTCCTGGAGCCATTGCAGTTTCCCTCTGAGAACACATTTCTTGAGGAGTTTGGAGATCTAAAAACTGAGGAGCAGGTGGGTTTTTCCTTCTTGTTTTAACAGTGTAAAATCTTATAAAATGTCCACAAGGGGGTGTGATTACTCTAGCTGTAATGGGAAAACAGTGGGGGGAAGATGGGATATTGTGTGTACAGGAGACCAGGTGGAAGGGTAGCAAGGCATGTAGTATTGGATCGGGATTAAAGTCGATTATCATGGTGTGGATAGAAAGAAAAATGGGGTAGGGGTGATCCAGAATTTTGTAAGTGGTTATGCCCCACAAGTAGGTTGTGAGTTAGAAGAGAAAGAGAGGTTCTGGAGTGAGTTAGATGAGGTAATAGTGAGTATTCCCAGAGGAGAGAGAGATTAGTGATGGGCACAGAATTTAATAGACATGTTGGTAAGGGAAACAGAGGTAATGAGGAAGTGTTGGGCTGGTTTGGAGTCAGGGAAAGAAACAGTGAAAGACAAATGATACGCCACATATAGCACTTTGCATTTAGGCCAAAAAATTCAGCACCTTCTTCTTGGCAAACTGCAAATGGGACTTATGTCTTTACATTTTGAAAACTTAGTATCATTTTTGTTCCCCCTCACAGTTATGTGCTACTTTGTGTTGGTCAAAATAAAAATAATTTGGTACTACAGTAGATCACCTAGGAGCTAAAGAAATAAGGTTTGTCCACTAAACCACATAAATGCCAACAGGTTAAGAAGCTTCAAGCTATTTTGAAACCTATGATGTTGAGGCGGCTAAAGGATGATGTGGAAAAGAATTTGGCCCCAAAAGAAGAAACTATCATTGAGGTGGAACTAACCAATATCCAGAAGAAATATTATCGTGCCATCTTGGAGAAGAACTTCACCTTTCTGGCAAAGGGAGCCAACCAGCACAATATGCCCAACCTCATCAACACTATGATGGAGCTGCGCAAATGCTGCAACCACCCATATCTCATCACAGGTGAACACACATACCTCTTAATAAACAATATAATTTGTGTCAATCCTTGGCCTGCTCTGTAATGGGGTTTTTTTAGGTGCTGAGGAAAAAATTCTGGATAGCTTTAAAAAAAAACACAATCCAGAAGCCCCAGATTTCCAGCTTCAGGCTATGATCCAGGCAGCTGGAAAATTGGTGCTTATTGACAAGCTTCTGCCAAAACTCATTGCTGGAGGACATAAAGTGTTGGTGTTCTCCCAGATGGTTCGGTGCCTAGATATACTAGAAGACTACCTCATTCAAAGAAGGTAAATGTATATTTAATGTTTTTAATAGTTTCCATAGAATTTTTCCATATAAATTTCAGATTCAACTGATTTATCAGTTTTGCCGAGTACTTGGCACCGATAGGGGATTTCTGGTGATTTCGGTTTTCTGTAACAAATAAACCCAGCCGGTTTCTTGGTTTGTGTCGTTTTTTTATTTGTAATTATTGCAGAAATTTTTTTCTGAAATTTTTGCACATTGAAAGATAAATACGGTTTCATGTTGTGTCATACTTACAAACTGCCTTTGAAACTTTTATCTGTCACAAAAAAAATTCAGAACATGTTCGATTGTTTGCATGTTTCTATCCATAGCAAGCATTTTAAGAGGTGTTTAATTTTTTGGTTTTTTTGAGAGGTATTGAATTGACTAGCCAAAATTCACAATGGTGACCCACTGCTGTAGCTTATTGTATGATAGTTTCAATCCCTGTCGCGTCCCTTTCCGACGCTGCTGTTTCGTGTGTATGTTAAGTGTACGTAAGTCTTTGGTTTACAGAAATTGGTGGTATTCTCTTTTAATACGTGGCTACAGTATCGCTAGCAAAGTATCAAAATGAGGCACTGACATCTGAAAAAAACTCTGACGAATTATTAGGATATAAAAACACATGAAGTTTTTGAACTTCAGTGTTTAAAGATCTTAAGTTTAGTTTGTATACTGTTCATAATGCCGATAACTGCATTGTATGTTAATATTTTTAAGGCCTGTGGTATTGTGCGGTTGTTTTGAGCGATTAGCCATTAGCATTGCATCTTATCTCAATAATATTCTATATACTTTAGTGTGTTATCCTTGTTCTGTTATGTTGTGAAGCAGTGTATTTTATTACAGTTTAATGTTTACCTTGTTACGCTGTTATTGCATTATACAGCAGTTCTTTACTAATAACACAGTGAGTCATTGTTAATATTATATTAGCATTTCTTATTTATAAGACCGTATTTATTTAAAAAAAAAAAAAAAACTACTTATGTTTTGTATTTTAGAAATGACCTTAGATACACTTTATATAGTGAAGATCATCCCCTAATGATTTTACTAACTGATATGTTTACTAACTGACAAAGAAATAATCAGTCTATATTTTTATGGTAGGTTTATTTTAACAGTGAGAGGCAGAATAACAACAAAAACATTCAGAAAAACACATTTTTAAAAATGTATAAATTGATTTGCATTTTAATAAGTAAAATAAGTAATTGACCCCTTTGCAAAACAAGACTTAGTACTTGGTGACAAAACCCTTGATGGCAATCATAGAGGTTAGACGTTTCTTGTATCTAGCCACCAGGTTTGCACACATCTCGGACGGGATTTTATCCCACTGCTTTTCCAAGTCATTAAGGTTTTGAGGCTGACGATTGGCAACTTGAAGCCTCAGCGCCCTCCACAAATTTTCTATGGGTTTAAGGTCTGGAGACCGGCTAGGCCACTCAAGAGCCTTAATGTGCTTCTTCTTGAGCAACTTCTCTGTTGTCTTGGCCGTGTATTTTGGGTCATTGTCATATCTATCCACAACCCATTCTTAATGCCCTGGCTGAAGGAAGGAGGTTTTCATCAGAAATTTAATGGTACATTGCTCCGCCCATCGTCCCTTTGATGCAGTAAAGTTGTCTTGTCCCCTTGGCAGAAAATCACCTCAAAGCATAATGTTCCCACCAGAGGAGAACTGGGTGAAAGTGTTGTGGCCAGAAGAGATCAAAATTGAGCTCTTTGGCATTAACTCAACTTGTCGTGTTGAGGAGGAGAAATTCTTTCTATGACCCCCAAGAACACCATCCCCAGTTCTCCTCTGATTTAATCAGATGTTCAGTGCTAAACATCATCAGAGGACCTTGTGGGCGCTTCAGGATTTTAGTCCTTCATGGAATTGTGTGTTACCAATTGTTTTCTTGGTGATTGTCGTCACAGCTGACTTGAGATCATTGACAAGATCTTCCTGTGTAGATCTAAGCTGATTCCTGACCGCTCTCATGATTATTGAAACTCCACGAGGTGAGATATTGACAGTTAATTTGTGTTTCTTCCATTTGCAAATAATCGCACCAATTTTTGTCACCTTCTCACCCACCTGTTTGCAGATGGTCTTGTAACTCATTTTAGACTTGTGCAGGTCTACAGTCTTGTCCTTGACATCCTTAGACAGCTCTTTGTTCTTGGCCAGTTTGGAATCTGATTGATTCCAGGTGTCTGTTATACAAGTAACAAGGTAAGATTAAGAGCACTTCCTTTAATCTCAGTCCATTAATCTCAGCTCGTTACCTGTGTAAAAGGCACCTGAAATCTTGCTGATTGATGGGGATTAAAAAGTTTATTTACTACTTAAAATTCAAGTCAATTTATAATTTTTTTTAAATGTTTTTTTTCTGTTTTCTCTCACTGCTGGAGAGAAACCATTAAAATTACAGTGCCTTAAAAAAAGTATTCATAGACCTTAATTTTTTTTTTTACAATTTGTCACCTCACAACCACAAACTTCTACGATTTTCAAAAATGTTATTAAATAAAAATCTAAAAATTGTGGCATGCATTTGTATTTAGCCCCCTGTACTTTGATACCCCTAAATAAGATCCAGTGCAATCTATTGCCTTGCAGGATTAGGTTATAAAAAAATCCCAAGCTTTGAACATCTAAAGCAGCACTGTTCAAAAATGGAAAAAGTATGCCACAACTTCAAACCTACCAAGACATGGCTGTCCACCTAAACTGACAGACCGAGCAAGGAGAGAACTGGTCAGAGAAGCAGCCAATAGCCTATGGTCACTCTGAAGGAGGTGCAGAAATCCACAGCTCAGGTGGAAGAATCTGTCCACAGGACAACTAAGCGTCGTGTACTCCACAAACCTTCACAGACACTCCCCATCCAATCTCACTGAGCTTAAGCTATTTTGCAAAGAAGAATGGGCAAAAATGTCAAAGCTGGTAGAGGCCAGCCTGTGTAAGCTAATAAATGCAGGTACAAAACACATAGATGCTTAGAGCAAAGGCTAAAGTAGGAATCGCAAGGGATAAAATCTCTAAGCACCAAATTTAACATTCATCTCTTTTGAGTCTAATTAACTTCCACAGATGTCATTTGGATCAAGTTACATTTTGTTTTAAAATTCGTGGCTAACCAAGTGCTTATAATAGATCAGAAAGTCATTATAATGCCATAGATGACTTATTTCATATAATTTTTATATAATTCACTTAGTTATTAAAATTGTAATTTATATGATAATTGTAGCAAAGCAGCTTTACTAACTACAATTATAAAGTTTAAAATATAGATTCGTCTACAAGTCAGAAGCAACGGTAGCGAATTAAAACTCCCTGAGATGGTATTATAAAGAAACCTTGAGAGGTGAGACTGAATAGTGCAATTGTCAGTAATTTCTATTTAATAACAGTGAACGATATATAGTCAAGTAGAATCGTGTAACCAGATGCTTTTGACCAACTTAAATGTCCAGCATAATTTTGCATACGTTATAGTTTTGGTTGATTACAATGTATAAGTGTGCAGAAGGACTATGTATAACAGCTTAACTCAATGCGCAAGCAGGATGACTTTATGGGACATAAAGCGGCCTGCCCCCCCAAATGTCAACAAAAGTGCAAAATGCAAGAGAGTAAGGCGCAACAGATACTGCCTTGTTTCTTTTGCACATTTTTCTAATATGTTAACCTGATCAGCGATTGTTTCATTAGCAATGGTAATCTGTGTTGTGATGAGATTGTCGTCAGCACACTGAATTGCCAGTTGCCGCTAATTAGAAAGTAAAAGTAAAATGCGCAAGGGGATTTACGAGATAATTCTAACTCTATCGAAAATCCGCCCCACACCCACAGTAATACTAGTATTTACTAGAGGTGGGAATCTTTTGTGTAAATACATGTTTACATATTACATTTAACAGAATTTGAGTTTCTATGCTTTTTGTTTACAGTTTGAAATCTCTGTATGACAATATCGTCTATCTTAAAACAGATGATTTGGTTGCATAAATTTTCCTTTATTAACAAAACTTTGTTTAGGATGAACAAGCTCTACATTAAAATCAAAACGTCAACGTTATTATAACAATTATAAAGAACACTACATAACGCTGTAAGGGCACACTGTACTTTGCTGAAGACCTGCACTGGTGCGCGAAACCCTGGGAGAGGAGGCACAAATTCCGCCACTGACAAGTAATTCGATTCACCTTTTTTTTTTTTCTTTTTTTTATATCTGGTGAAAGTGTTGCCACACAGTCGGTTTTAAATTTGATGTATACATATGTGCGTCAGTCAGTGATTATGTAACAGACTAAACTGTTTATTAGGTTTAGACGTGGTAATTTTGTTTCAGCGCTCATTATGTGTGTGTGTGTGGGTAAATGCATTTTTCCCCTTGCCGTAATTTGCATGTGCACAGGGGTGTGTAAAAAGTTGCATGTCTGTATCTAATAAATCAGTTCAGTACATTTTTAACTGCTTTTGTTCTTTATTTTATTAAATTTAAGTGTTTAGATGAACCTGCAATGAACGCTCGGTTACACTATACCCGCACTTTCGCGACCTTGTTTGAATTTAGAACCGGTTTTGGACTTTTCAGAATCAATTCAGGAATCGTTAAAGAAAGAATCACAATGCATTTATGAATCAAATTTTTTCCTCACCCCTAGTATTTATGGTGTTGTCACATGTTGATTAATCAATGGGAAAATATCCTCACGTAACAATCTACTAACAGATTTAAAAAAGGGAAATGTTTTAGTACATTTCCACTGAGATTAAATAAAAAGCATTCGCAGGGCTTTTTAAAATTAAGCTATACTGTGTTTCAGGTACACATACGAGCGTATTGATGGGAGAGTAAGAGGGAATCTGCGACAAGCGGCTATTGATAGGTTTTGTAAGGTGGACTCTGATCGCTTCGTCTTCCTACTGTGCACAAGAGCCGGAGGACTGGGCATCAACCTCACCGCTGCAGATACTTGCATCATATTCGACTCTGACTGGAACCCACAGAATGACCTGCAGGTCACTAACTGTTTTTGACTGACTGACATGTCCATATAAAAGGTGGTCAAAAATGTTTCTTTGGATAGTCTAGAGGTTTACAAACTGCATATTAAGGTATAGTCCCACCACTGACATTGATTGACAGGTTTTAGTTTAAGACTTAAGAAATGCAAACACAAAAGGAGTTCACCGTTCCTTTTGCATTTTGGCAGTCGCAATGCATTTAGGAAACAAAAATACCAACAGTTTGCAATTGCATTTGTATAATGTCCTAATTTATGCATCCAAATTTTTAAAAAAAACAATATACTTTCATAAATACCTGCTGATCATGATAAAACTTGATTTACTTGAAAACTAGATTTACTACTTTTGTCAGTAGGCCCAAGATCAGTGGTGACGCTTACCTGATACATTTTTAAAGAAAAAGAGGGTGAGGGAACAGGTCTAAAAAATTGATCAAGCAGCAAAGAAGAAGCCAATGTTTTGAAGTAAATCAATTGTGTCATTAAGGTATAGAACAGTCTTAAGTGACCTATAAAATGTCTCTCTTCTTTTCAAACTCTTAGGCCCAAGCTCGCTGTCATCGGATTGGCCAGAGCAAAGCTGTGAAGGTTTATCGCCTTATTACACGCAATTCATATGAAAGGGAGATGTTCGATAAAGCCAGTCTGAAGCTTGGTCTGGACAAGGCAGTTCTACAGGATATCAACCGCAAAGGCAGTCTAAATGGGGTGTGTGCTTATCTTTAATACATTCTACATCAGGGGAAAAGGTGTCCTTAACTGGCTTCAAAAAGTGTGGAGGATATTCGAATAAACCTGGAGATTTGAGCCTATTCATTATTCTGGTGCCACAGGACTGTAGTTTTTTTTAATTCCCCTCGGTTATCCCGCCATGGTGGAGGCTTGGCAACAGTCTTTAAAAAAAACTTGTACCTCTGCCACTGCCTATGGACTCGTAGCTGTTTTGAAATTCTGCTGTTTTAACTTTCACTAGTAAACCCTGTGGTTTTTGCTGTCTAATATTAACTACCTAAAGCAAATAAAGATTTTCTTAATGCATTTGTTCAATACTTGAGTAAAGTTGTCGCTAGATATGATACTTTAACATCCAATTTATATTCATTTTAAACAAGCTAATTAGCAAACCACTAAGACTGTTTTGGATTGTTTTAAGAAACTAAAACATGTTTGGTTTGATCAAAACCTCATATTCAATAAGCAGATAAGTGCTGTGATTAAGTCCTGTTTTTATCATTTAATCTCTGAAAATTGAAGTTGTTTTTATTTTTAAAGACACATTTGTAACTCTATCTCTGCTATATTACTATAACCCTTTATAAGTCCTATGTTTCCTGTTTGCAGTAAGCTCAGTACAGAGATTGCGTTCTTAATGGAAAGTGCAAATATGAGACTATCACACCGGTTTTACTCTCAATACGTTGGCTGCCAGTTGAATATAGAATAAATTTAACATATTTCATTTTCAATGTTTGTTTTTAGGCCTCTTTACAATCTGGCCCCACAGTACTTAACTGATCTGTTACAACCTTACATTATGTCAATATTACTAAGAGTTACACATTCTAATCTGCTGCAAGTTCCTCGGCCAAAAGGAAAACCCCGAGGTGATCGTGCCTTTACTGTTATTGGCGCTAAACTACGGAATAGTCTCCCATCTCACATCAGAGCTGCCTGACCTTGTCTGTTTTTAAGTCCACTCCTAAAACCTTTTTGTTGGCATTTAACACCCCTTGACCTATTGTCAAGGATGGTACTGGTCTCCACAAACTTAGCTATATAATTTACAGTATATTGGGAAACAAAACCCCTGAAACCCCTCAAGTAATAACATTTACATTTCCTGCATTTGCCACTTTTATTCAGAGAGACTTACATTTATCTCTTTTATACAGCTGAGCAATTGGGGCAAAGGTCAGGCTGCATTGTTTTAAATTATTTTAAGCAGTGCGTGTATGTACAAAAATAGTAATTGTTTGAACAGCTTCAGACCAACTTTCGCAAAGTAGTTAAAAAATACTACCTTATAGTTTATTTTTTTCTCATCAAACCTTTTTAAAAAGCCTAACACTGCATGTTTTATTCTCATTTTTATGCTTTCACAGGTACAGCAGCTATCTAAAATGGAAGTTGAAGATCTTTTGAGGAAAGGTGCATATGGTGCGCTTATGGATGAAGAGGACGAGGGCTCAAAGTTCTGTGAGGAAGATATTGATCAAATTTTGCAACGCCGAACACAGACCATCACCATTCAAACTGAGGGAAAGGGATCTACATTTGCTAAGGTTTTTGGGGTTTTTTTCCCAAGTTTTTGTATCTTATTTTCAAACATTTCAGAATTGTCTTGTCTATTGAATATGTAAAACTATTTTTAATATGTATCTACTGTTTTAGGATACCTTTCCTAACCTAACAACATGGGCCATACACTTTTATTAAAGTTCCTCAAGCGGAATTTAACAATTCTATAAATTATTTTAAAAATAATTCAGTATCAGCAGTTTCAAAATATTCCTGGGCTGATGACAAAGAATAAGTGGGAAACTTTTCATTTTCCAGTGCTACAAGTATTTGAGCCTCAAGTTTAAAGATCTAAATGGCTAGCAAGGTAACAAATTTTGTACTATTAATAGTGTGAGTAGTATATTTACACTGGAAATTCTAAAAGAAAAATAGTTGAAATATAAAACCTTACCAATCAATGTTCACAGCCTTTCTTGTTTAACAGAAGACAGGCAGGGCTTTAAGGGACTGTCACTAGATTAGTGACACCCACCTTGTGTTACTGTATCAAAACACATTTTTAAAAATTCCATACCTTTCAGATTTTAGATGTTGGTCGTTCACCTATAAGGGCATGGACGAAATAAAGAACGGTGGAATGTTAAACCTGTTGTGGTGGTATGGTCCCAGAATGAGTAGACCTTTTATTTAAGACGCTGCTGTGTTTTATCTACTGGCTAATGTGGTCTTTTTGTCATTAAAGATGGAAAGAATGTTCTTGTAAAAATTAAGCACTAACCATATTTAAACATTTTAATAATAAATTATGATGACGTTCAACACGATTGGTTGTTTAAACATGATAGTAATTAAAATGTTGGTTTAAAAATATATTTTAAATTTCCCCAGGCCAGCTTTGTTTCTTCTGGAAACCGAACTGACATTTCTCTGGATGACCCTAACTTCTGGCAGAAATGGGCAAAAATTGCTGAGCTGGAGATCGACTCAAAGGAAGAGAAGGTAAAAATAACGTTTGTCCATTTGTTTTTATGAGAAGAATGCCTCACTGCCTTAACCTTGGACACAGCATTTATGAAAGAAGGATTAACGGATAAAAGAAAATGTAAAATGTAAGTCGCTCTGGATAAGCGCGTCTGCCAAATTCTGTAAATGTAAATTGAAATATCTGGCTCATCATTGTTGAAATTTCTATATGTAAGCAGACTTGGCAATAAAGCACATAGAGTAGCTAATGGAGTAAGACGCGTTTTTACCTAGATTTGTCACACTTGTTGGAAAAAACATTTAAAACTTCGTTATTCCTAATTCATTTTAAAGAGATTTTTTGGGCATTTTTTGCCACCGCGCCGGCCCGAATATCAAAGTTAACACATTAACGATAAATAAATCTAAGAAGAGCGTCAGAAAGGCTCCATCCCCAACTGACAACACGGTGGGAGACACTTCAACTACCCCGGAATAAGTAATGCTATTATTTTCAATCAAGCTAGCGTTAACATTGCTAATAAGATTACAGAGATCGTGGCCTCACACTCTTCTGAGGTTGATGATGATACCTGGCCCAGATATATAGATAGATTTCTCTATGAATGCCCGATTTAAGGATTTGGAAGCTTTCTTGTCTGTAATGCAGTTGACCACTAATTCATCTCGTATCACTGATCTGGAAGAGGTCATCAATGATTAAGTGCCATATTTCTCACCTTGAGCAGCTTTGTTTCAGCCTATCACAGGAGAAACCATCTCTAAAGGCAAAGGTAACGGAAATCTAGAATCCAGCTCTCGTAGGCAGAATATTATAATAGCTGGTCTTTGAAAGAGCGTCAAGAAGGGCAACCCCACTCGATTTGTTTCTGAAATTTTTCCTTGTTACCAGGAGATTCAAATTTTTCGAGCAGTATAAAGATTGATCTTGTGTTGGCCCGATCGAAAATAATGAGCCACGAGTTATGATTGCCAGAATACGTCACAAGTCCGTTAAGACTGAAATACTACGTCTCTCCCGTAACCAGAGCCGACTATCTTTCAAAAGCGGTTGTATCAGCATCTTTACCAACTTTGCTGTGGAGGTGCCTACACTACGAAAGCAGTTTGACAGTGTGCGGGAGAAATTAAGAGCCAAGGGAATAAAATATGGACTCCTGTACCCTGCTTGTCTCATTCTTATGCATGAGAATACAAAGAAAGTATTTTCGTCTCCACAGGAGGCTGAAGTTTTTTGACATTGTCAGCCTGTCCCCTAAATGGAAGGGGAGCTATATTGGAATCCACTGTGATAAATAAGACTCAAAAAATATTTTTTCATCTTTAACTCCAACTCGATTTTGTAATGTTATTATTATTTAAAGGGTTTATGTAACTCTAAAGCAATTTTTTTGGATACCCAACTTTTTTACATCTAAAATAGTGTTAATACAAAATTAGAAATGTGTAAAAAAAAAAAAAACACTGTGACAAAAACAATGACAAGGAGTTTTCATATATTAAGAAAAAACTGCAATTTTCCCGAAATAATTCAGTGCAGGTGCTGTGAACGAATTTGGAAACAAAAACAATGCAGTGTATTTAAACACACAAAAAACAAAAAAGAACAAATCAAGAACAAACCTACAATTTAAAACAACTTAAGATAAACCATAACTCGCTGACTTCAAATAGTCAAGTCACCTTTATTTATATAGCGCTTTCAACTATCAGGATTGGTTCAAAGCAGCTGTACAGAAATACATCAGAGACGACAATATTAAACACAGTCAATTTGATTGATATCCATAAATTTGGAGTCCCTAACTAAGCAAGCCAGAGGCGACAGCGGCAAGGAACCAAAACTCCATCGGTGACAAAATGGAGTCGGGGGGTCAGTTCTCCTCTGACCAGATAAACCAGTAGGTTACCCATGCTGCAGTAAAGTTTCTGTGGTCTTGTCCAGATGGCCGCTTAGAAGACAAAAGAAACTGCCTTATTGTCTCCAAGTGATGGTGGCGACGACGAGCTCGGAATAACAAAGAACAGACATACTGTATGTTAGCGTAGATGCACTTCAACTGGCGATAAACAAATACATTATGTGTTATTGGTGGTGTTTCCCGGTTCCGGTTGACCTGACTATTGCAGCCTGATAATCCTTTAACCGAACTGAATAATAAAAATGTGTGTATGATGTGTAGGCCAGGTTAAAGAGATGTGTTTCTAATCTAGTTTTAAACCAGCAGAGTGTGTCTGCCTCCTGAACAGTGCAAGGTAAGTTATTCCAAAGTTTAGGCGCTAGAAAAGAGAAGGATCTGCCACCTGCAGTTGATTTAGTTATTCTAGGTATAATCAAATAGTGCAGGCCACCTTGCCATAAAATTCTCCACCACTGGAAGTTGTTTGTGATGCACCAGTCTTCTATGTGCAAAAGTCTTTCCCATCTTGAGTTTCATAACCTCTCTGTTGTTCCTCTTCTTTACAAGAGAGTTGTTCCTCCGTCACAGAACGAATTAAACTCGTAAATCAAGGCACCACTGTATAATACAATCTTATCCACTCAAACTCTTTCTCTTTTGTTAAAACTTAGGCAAAACATTTTAAACTAAGTGACAAAACTAATTACTTCTTAGCGCATCAGCTCAGGTGCTCACATATCCTGCCCAATAGCAAGCCTCCTTGCTTTACTCTTTGCAGAAACCAAACCTATAAAATCATCGGAAAAAAAAATGAATCCCATTATTGTAAACTCGCTCAGGATCTGGTATCAGATCAGGAAGATTTTTAAGCTTCCCCAGACCTACTCTCTTACTCCTTTAGCTGGCAACCAGGCATTCTCTTCCTCACAGCTGTTAAGTGCCTTTTTATCATAAAAAGAGAGAGGAGTCCTATCCATAGAAAAATAATATAAAGACAATACATTAGCTTCTTTCACGCAGCTCAGACAAAGGTTTGGGCTACATTTATCTCACTTCAGATATTTGTAAGTGCGAAATTATGTTCAAAGTATTATTCCTGATTTTGAAATCTACAAGTGCCCTGAATATCTTTATAACTGTATGACTACTAAATATATTAATGATTATAGAACCCCTTTTTCGCAAAACTTAAAGATGTCTTAGGAAAAGGACTTCAGATTATATATTTTAAAAGGTAACTGGACTAGATATCAGGTCCTGTTCTATTAATTCTAACCTCCAGGTGATTCAGTGTAAAACTGTCAATAGATTACCATTTCTCTTAAACCAAACTATATTCCCTGTATCCCTCTGTTTTACCTTTGTGTATCCAATGCAAGTCTTATGATGGTGCACTTTTATTTTGGGCTGTAGTGTTTTGCTTCTACTCAAAGGTACTTAAAATTGATTTCCCTTATGCTCCTCTTGTCGCAATACAAGGCTGGGCCCCTTTCTTAGAGAACTGTAACTTGAATCCAGATCCAGGCACTTCAATATGACCATAGCAAAAAAGATAATTTTGTTGATGTGGAATAAAGAGTTTGCAATCTGTCATATATATGGAAAAATATATATATATGAAATTGCTGGTAAACCTAAGAGATTCATGCAGATTTGGAAAGCCTTCACTGAATACTTAGGTGGTTATCAACGATAATTGAATTTAATCTTCTTTAGGTGGGGTGGATAATTTGATAAAGTATAAGGGGTAATATTTTTTCATAATTGGGTGGTTACTGGTATAGGTATTGGACTATTGTAAGAAATAGGTGCAAGAGTACCTAAATGATGTTTGTATATGTATCAGATTGCATTTTGATATATGTATACATGTTTTAGGGAAAGTGTCATACTATTAGAACGTAAAAGCAGTTTAATTACTGTTTGTCATGAATATATGTGAATTGCTGACTATATGTGACTTCCTTTGACACATGCAGGAAAGTCTTGTGATTGATACACCTCGTGTGCGGAAACAAACACGACACTACAACTCATTTGAAGATGATGAGCTGATGGAGTTTTCAGAGTTAGACAGTGACTCAGAGGAGCGCCCGTGTCGGTCACGACGCCTTGGTGACCGCAACAAACGATATCTTCGAGCAGAATGCTTCAGGGTGGAGAAGAACCTGCTCATATTTGGGTCAGTCTCTGTCACAGTCACTGAAGTGCTTGCTAGGACGCTTCTTCATATGCTCTGGAGCTGTCTAGCCCTAAAGGCATTCATATCAAATTATCCTATTGATCCTGATCCTAAAATTTGGATAGTGGAATTCTTTCAGGATGCCTTTAGGGCTGAACAGTTTCAGAGCATATAGAGAAAAGTCCCAGTAGATATTTTACATTTTGGACACATGGCCTCACTGTTGTTTGTTTAGTTTATAGAGGGTGTAATAGGATGTAAAGTTAAATTTGTCTGTGTTTTGGTGGACTCCTATGCAGTTTGTCACTTTTCTAGAAGACAATTGCAGCATTTCTATTAAATCATTTTGAATATCATTAAAAATCATTTTTCATCAACATCAACCAAAATTATCATTTTTATACAGTAGTTCACAATTAAAAACGAATGTTTAGCAAACTATTTGGCAGAAAATTTCTTAAACTTTACTGCTTATTATACAGATTTTAGACTTTTCCAAAAGCCTTACATGATATTCCAAGTATTATAGAATATGATCCCTGGTAAATTAATAAACTCTGTTATTTTTTCCATATCATCCCAGGAAGTGTTTTCTTTGCCATCATTTCTATCTGGCATGCTCTATCAAGTGAAAACCCTGAATTTATGCTTCTCTATTAAACTGATAATGTCTATCATTGAAGGGGTTAGTAAATAAAACAGAATTAAACTTTTGTCATTTTACTACTGCTAACAGTAAGTGTAGGAAATCCTGTAGAATCCAGCCAGAATCAGATGGTGACTTTAAGCTCCTGAAGTGTTTCCGGTTTTGCATGTGGCTGAGCTTAAGGCTAGACAAAAGAGTGTAACATATAAGGCTGTGTATTGGCAAGGGCACAATGTGATGGGTATAACAATACATGGGTCACGATACAGTATATCCCGACATATTGCAATTCATTGTAATACTTTGTTAATGTAAAACAAATAGCTAAAAATACAACAAATCCAAAGCCGGAGGCGCCCATGCTTGCCTCTGAGACGCAAACTTATGTGTCAGCAACAATTACAGGAGCAAAGGAGGAAGTCGTTTGACACAGACTAAGAGTTTGAATAAAATATTAACTTGAATGTAAATCAGTTTAAATTTAATTTAAATATGTAACAATACTAGGTGTTGGAATATCGGTACACTATTCTGAAAAAAAAAGTAATATTTAGCTATATAATATTTTTACACAGCGGCATATGTCAGGGAGGTAAACATTCAGTTCTTAAAGTTGCTGTGAAAGCAGGAAGAAAGCTTGCTGTGTATGGGGCTTTGTAGTTGCAGACTAATTAGAGTGTCCATGCTGAGACCTGTTTACCAGCAGCATGTTCAATAGGCTCATGAGCATCAGAACTGAACCATAACACAATGAAAGGGGTTGACCTGGTCAAATGTTTTCTTTTACATCATATTGTTTCGAACAAACTACATTCTAACCAAACGTTATACGAGAAGAATGTATGTGTGACAGTGACTTTTCAGCATCAATTGATTCAAGTGTATGACTGGTCCTGCCAAGGTTTACAGAACGACAATTACTACCATTATTTACCATTTAATATTCTAAAAACAATTGTAAACAATTACATTTTCTTATTATAATATTAGACGGAGACTGTAATGTTTTTTAAACTCGTTGCATTTTTTAAAATAAGTTGATAACATAATTTTCAACTGTATGTATAGATGGGGGCGGTGGAAGGACATACTGAATCATGGACGTTTTAAGTGGCACCTTACAGAAAGAGACATGGAAGTCTTATGCAGAGCCCTGCTTGCCTATTGTGTCCGTCACTACAGAGGTGATGACAAGATCAAAAGTTTTATCTGGGACTTAATCACACCCACTAAGGATGGGCACAATCAAGCATTACATAACCACTCAGGTAACAGAATCTACATTATTTACCAGTCTGTTGAATAAAAGCTCTGTACACTATGGCACAATGTGGTATATTGTTACAGTAAAAAAATCTTTTTTGCAATGAAAGTAAAAGAACTGTGTTTAAAAAATATGCATACATTTAACAATAAAATAAGCGTTTAATTTTCAACTGGGTGTGTGGACTATGAGAAAAAGCAATTCTTTATGTTTTCTGTATATTTTGCAAAAATATCAAAATCATATCATATAAACAAATCATATAATCCTTGTGTTCATCTGTTTCTAAATTATCAAGGGTTGTCAGTAGCACTTGAGGTACTCATCTTAATTCTGTTTGACCTTTGCGTGATTCCACAAGTGAAATTTTCTTTTTCATTGCGCAACAGAATCTGTACAGCTTTTTAAAAATACTTTAATTATAAAAATTAATTAATTTTCAATACCATTATGTGTTCATTATTATTAGCATTCTTTTTTGACACATCCTGTAATGTGACTATTGCAGATGCACAAATGTTGATGCAGGTATGTTGCTCATAATTTACATTTTCTTTGCAGGTTTATCGGTTCCTGTACCCAGGGGCCGTAAGGGTAAGAAAGTAAAAAACCAGTTAAGTCCTCCAGAGCTAAAAAATGCAGACTGGTTAGTTCACTGTAACCCAGAAGTAGTACTCCAGGATGACAGCTACAAGAAGCACCTTAAACAGCACTGTAACAAGTGAGACCCCGTAAAAATCTCTGCTTTTTTGTAGACATTATATTTAAAATGGTTTATTTTTCTTAGAGGTTTTTCTGAGACTTTATGCTTTTCATCTAATTTCTAAGATGAAATATATTTAGAATATCATATTATTTATTAATACACTTTAGTGTTGTCCAATGCTTGAAGTCAAAATACAAAACTGCCGGTGTTGCCTTTATTCCGGGATTATCAATGTAATTAGGACACTGACAAATTAAGTAAATGCAGTGTGGCATAGCCTATATTTTCTTCTTATATTCCAACTGTTTTTATCTTTCTAAATTTTGGTTCATCCCTGTAAAAATCTGCTGATTTCACATTAGTTATTCTGAGCTCCCCCTTATTATAACTTTGCTCCCCCCAGGGGTCACGCCCCCTAGTTTGGGACCTATTGTCTTATAGTATGTTTTTGAAATAGTGTGGATTTGTAGACTTGGTCAACCTAAATCATCTGCACATCTGCAGTTTTCTCTTTTATACCCATCTTTACAAAGTGCATTATATATAACCATACACATCACACCATATACATCACACATCTACAGCCACATTGTGGCCACTCTTATTATTTTACAGAGACCACTTCCGAACGCATATATGTATATGAATATATATAAAATGCAAACCAATCTCTGTCTATGTATAGAGTGCTCTTGAGGGTGCGGATGCTCTATTACCTTAAGGCAGAGGTACTTGGGGACGCTGCCGGTCAGGCTCTAGAGGGAGTCCCAGCCAGGTACTAAATTTTACAATCTACTGGCTTCTTTGCCAAATTAAAAAAATTGTAAAGCAACTATGTGAACTTTCAGTGGTTCTCACAAAAAGTTTTGTCTGAGCAGCAGCTATGTTTCTATTCTCTGGTTGATGCACTGTGGGTTTTTTTTTTATGTTTGCTTACTTTAAATGTGTGTTTGGTAGCAAACTAGAGGTTGCCCTTCCAGAAATTGACTACATTGAAATCCCTAGTGGTTGGTGGGATGTTGATGCAGATAAGTCACTGCTAATCGGGGTACACAAACATGGTATGCTTTTTACTTTTTATGGATAAGCATAGACTAGTAATATTATTACAATAATCATTTATTTGCCGTCGTCTGGTATATGTCATTTTGTAGGGTATGAGCGGTACAATGCCATGCGCGCAGACCCTCAGCTTTGCTTCCTAGAGCGGGTTGGCATGCCAGATGTTGTTGCACTTACAGCTGAACAGAGTGGTGCTGAAGTTGTTCCAGATGTACCTGACAGGTATATTGTGTTAATAAGAATGATAAAAAGTTAAATAAAAAATAATAAAAAAGGAAAAAAATACAGATTAATTAACATAAACGTTTTCTTTTGGCTGAATTACATTGACTTTATACTTTGAAATTAGTTGTAGCTGCCGGTGTGTGTTATTTGATTTTCTTGCAGTGTAAGCAAAAGTAATGATATGAAAGAAGACGAAAGTGGTAAGGAAGAGGAAACAGGGGACAAAGAAGAAAAAAACATAATAATTAAATGTCAGGTGAGTGAATTTTTCTTTAATTTAAAATTGTCCGTAAAATGGCATTCATTTTGATAACATGCAAATTTTTCTAATATGCTTTATTTCAAAGCAGACAAATGCTTTCTTAGAGGACATAATGAAACTGGATGGTTCTGCTGGAGGTGGGTTTCTTTAAAAACAATATGCAAGCTTTTGCTGGACACATCAAAATGTTAAATATTAACACATATCTAATTTGTCTTGGAAGTTGCACAGACTAGTCGACTAGTACATTCAGACAATAAAGAACACATTGCATTTAAAGAAGTGAGTTGCATGTAGCTATCCATTCCCAATTCAATTACTCTAGAGTGATGCTTTATTAACTCACAGAGGCCAGTTTACCCTTACTTTTGCTACTAAAGCTGATGCTGAACATGCAGATAAAGCTAATTATTAGGTTATTGATTATTGGCTTACAACATTGACATTGTAGTCTGACATTGAAGCTGGTTGACTAATACGAAATCAAGTCTTGCAACCCTTAGCGTGGCATATGTTACAATATTTATGATGTAAAGGTTGTAAGTTGTCACAGAATTGATGCATTTTTCATGTAGTGAGTCGTCCGGGAATAGCTGAGGAGGTAGTTGAGCCTTGTAAGGCACTGTGGCCAACTGCATCTGCTCTTACAGCAAGATTAAGACGACTTATCACAGCCTATCAGCGATACACACGCCGTGAACCATTTCGTCATGAAATTCTAATGCATGAGAGCATTGGGCCTGTCTCCTGGCAAGTGAATGAGGAGCTACGACGCTGTATGACTAATTCTGAGCCGCTTTTTCATGACCCACACAAAAGGTAAGGATTTTGAGAGGTTTCTTATACATATATATATATATATATGTTGTGTGTGTAAAAGATACTTTGTTACTTCGTTTCATCAAGAAGATACACTATAGTCACATCGCGGGAGGTATATATATATATATATATATATATATATATATATATATATATATATATATATATATATATATATATATATATATATATTATATATATAATATAGATAGATAGATAATGTGTGTGTTTATGTATATTTTTGGGTTTTGGTTTTTTTTTTACTATTTTTCACTATTTTTTGGCAATGTTGCAAAAATCATCTCTTCATATTGTATAGCACGTTTTTCTTTTCTTTTTTTTCCAAAATATATACAGTGCCTTGAAATAGTATTGATACCCCTTGAACTTTTTCACAACCACAAACTTAAATGTTTTTTATTGAGATTTTATGTTATAGACCAACACCAAGTAGCACCTAATTGTGTTCTCTAACAAACCACTGAGGCCTTCACAGAACAGGTGTATTTATACTGAGACTAAATTACACACAGGTGGACTCTATTAACCAATTAGGTGACATCTGAAGGCAATTGAATTGCACTGAATACAAATGCGGGCACACTTTTCAGATTTTTATTTAAAATTTTTAATACTGTATATCATTTTCGCTCCAATTCACAATTATGTGCTACTTTGTGTTGGTCTATTACATAAAATCTTGTGCTTGTAAGGTGACAAAATTAAAAGGGTTATAAACTGTCTTTTCCAAAGCACTGTTTATATATATATTCTAAGAAAACATTTATCAGTTCTCACAGCCATTGGTGCAAAGGATTGCACCCGGCCCATGGACTAATTGCTACATTTTTGTCTTTAAAAGATTGCGGGATAAAAAAAAAGCCAATTTTACTGCAAGATATTGTTTTTTTTTAAGTAATTTTGTAACTACACAGAGCAGTCATGTTCAAATGACTGGGGCACGTTAATCAGTTAACAATAGCTAGTGGAGGAGATTGAAAAAAAGATTGAAAAGCCTACCACATCATTCAATTTGCAGGTATTAAAGCATTTGGGCCTCACGGGCTAAAGCGATAAGCACATCTTTTGGGAAGTTTATCGCTTAGTAGGAGATGCGAAGTCCGGAGCTACAGACATGCCCCCTCTATCACACGAAATCAGAAGTTAAAGAGGCACAATATACATGTCCCGGTGATCACAGATAATACCAGAAACCAAATAAATGCAGTGACAGAAGATCCGACTAGCCACTTCAGTTTCATGTTTACACTTGACACGTTATGACTGAGGAGGAAATATGTTGTTTAAATTTTAGGTCATTAACTAATTTTTTTTTCTGTGGTGTATGATGTAAATTTTCTTGTAATAAATGCAAAGCAAATTATATTTGTCTTTCCCCTATTTTGCCGATCCGAAAAATGATCCGATCTGTGACTCAAAAACCGTGATGTGATGCGAACCGTGAGTTTTGTAATCCGTTGCACCAATATTTACAGCTCAGTTTATAGTATTTAAACAAAGCATGAAGATGGCCACATTTAGCATATGGTGTTGTATTTATTTTGTAAGTCTAAAACCTTGAAAAGCAATCACAACTAATGCTTATATTATCTAGCTTTAACTCAACAAAAACCATTAAAAAAAAATCATAACAAAAGAACTAAGCATAACGGGGGCTTTCGAATAAACTGACACTCATAACTATATTGACTACACATGTTTTAGGTAACAAATTTATGATATGTTTATATTACAGGTGGACACGCCGTGAACAGGCTGATTTTTATCGTACAGTGTCCTCATTTGGGGTTGTTTATGACCCAGAAAAGAAGGTTTTTGACTGGCACCAGTTCCGTATCTTGGCCCGTTTGGAGAGGAAAACAGATGAAAGTTTGGAGACATATTTTTGGAGCTTTGTTTCTATGTGTCGTACTGCCTGCAGACTGCCACCAAGAAAAGATGAAGGTAGAGGAGGATGTATAAAGAGATGACATGTTAAACGGTTTAGCTTTGTAAATTAAAATATATTTCTGACTGTTGTTTTCTATTGTAGGTCTTGTTGATCCCACTTTATGTATAGAACCAATTACTGAAGAACGAGCTGCTCGTACATTGTACCGTATTGAGCTTATGCGAAAGGTTCGTGAGCAGGTTTTGCATCATCCACTCCTAGAAGAGCGACTGAAGTTATGTCGTCCTAGTCTATACTTGCCTGTTTGGTGGGAATGTGGCAAACATGACCATAATCTTCTCAAAGGTGTTGCAAAGCATGGCCTCAGCCGCACTGACTTCTACATACTGAATGATTCTCATTTATCTTTCCTGGAGTCCTACCGTAACTATGTCCAGAAAGAAAACCCTGGAAACCCAGTGTCGATCTTGTCTCATCAACATTGCTATTTGGGGCAGTGTCATTCCCCACAGCTCACAGAGTATCATCATACACTCCTAGGCTCTACACAAATACACCAGCACATGCATGCACATGGTCATCACAATGCCTTAGAAGTAGCAGCGATACCAGAATCAGAAAGCACTTTGAACATGCATGTCACCTCTAGGGAAAGCTTCTTAGACTGCTCCCCAATTAATGATTCTTTGGATCTTGGGTCTTTACAACATGAAGGCTTGACCTCTGGCTCTGTCCATAGCAAAACTAGCAAGGAGCCTTTCAATGGATTTCCATTTAATTCTGCTTCAGCTGGTCAGAGTATGTTAAATTCCTACGATGTACAGGGAGATATTCCTGGGGCACAAGGCGACATGACAGATTCTATAGATGGGAAACTTAGAAATGATGTTCTTGTGGGAGAACAGGGTTCCTCTGAAGAGACTGGGTTAATGGCCCCCTCAGTGGAATTAGATGAACTTCAGACACCATGGGGAAGCTCAGATCATGCTGAAACCTCTGATATTTTCAATGAAGGTGATCCTATCTTGGGGGAACCCTCACTGGAAGCACAATTTCTGGACCCTGCTCAGTCTGAAGATGGACACGAAAGAGAGGATCCACTTACAAGTTGTTTAAGCATTCCCTGTTCTGACTCGCAGAGTGACCAGGTAGAACCACTAGCACCAAGCTTTATGTTGTTTAAGGATCTAAATTCTGGAGAGACTTCCATGGAACAGCCAGATTTATCTGTGAGTCCACCAGAATGTGTTTCTCCACAACCTCTCTCAAGTTTAGATGTAGGTATTGAACAAGCAGGATCCATTAGGGAGGAACTAGAAACAAAGATGTTTAATGCTGACATAAAAAACTGTAAGCATAGTGCAGACGAAGGAGCAGATCAAATTCAGGAAAAGGAAACATTAAAAGTTAGCCCTAGTAATTTGGAAATTAATCAGAAGGTAAAGGAAAGCAAAATCAAATTAAATGCTGTGCCTTCTATAGAAAAGCTGGAAAATCAGTTGGAGTGCAACGTTCCAACCGAGGAACAGTTGAAGGATCATTGTCAAGTATATTTGGAAGAAGAAAAACTGCTCTTGGAGCCAGATAAAGTGCCCTTAACAGAACCATATAATATATCATGCAAAGGTACCTTGGAGGAACTTCTTGAAGGGTCTTCCCAAGACCCAACTGAAAAAATGTTAGTAAAAGAATCTACTGGAAACCCCACTGAAAATTATTTGGAACTAGGAGAAAACAGTCCAGCCAACTCCACACTCTCGCCCCACACTTTGCCTTCTTCATTTCGTTTGTTTCCCACTACAGTATCAGATCACTCTGTGTTTCCGGACGTGGAGACTGATCATGACATAAAACAGGAGCTGCTCTTGGATTCTATGGACTCGGAGGTAAACTCCAAACCTGACAGCACTACAGTGATCCCACACCTGGAACAGACTGCTGACATGAAAGTGAAAAATAAGATAAAGGAGGAGGAAACAAAAACAACAGGTAAAGTAATCTTCACAGTTTCTATGTTCAGTAATAGTACAGTATAGGCCAGAACCATTACATAGTGTCATTGCATCTAGACAACATGTTCGTTTATTATTATTAGTTGGATAATATATACTACTGTAATTTTTTTAGAAATATTAGAGGACTTTTACACTTTGACATCATGTTCCCCTGCATAAAAACAATAAGCCAAATTGTTTTGTTTTTTTTGTTAACACTAATCTTGTTAATTTGTGTTTTTGATCAAATGCTGAAAATGAGCCCAACAATTTTAGCAGTGACTTTCTATTATTTGCATCTAGATCTAATCTAACAACCTAATAACAACTCAATCGCCCCGTCACATGCTTTTGTTTATGAATGAAATGAATGACCGAATTACTTCCGAATTACCGATTACTGAATGACCGAATTACTTCATTGAGTGCTAAAAGGGTAGCTCGGTTAAAAGCATGTGTCAAATGCCATAAGTGTAACTGTTAATGTTTAAAAATGTAACCTATATACAGTGCCTTGAAAAAGTATTCATACTCCTTGAACTTTTTCACATTTCACACAAAGTAGACAAAGAACAAAAATAAATAAAACTCTGAAAAGTGTGGCGTACATTTGTATTCAAATGTACTCTGATACCCCTAAATAAAAGCCAGTACAATCAGTAGCCTTTAGAAGTCACCTAATTATTTAATAAAGTCCACCTGTGCGTAATTTGGACTCAGTTCTGTGAAGGCCTCAGTGTTTATTTTTAAAGAATACTAGTGAACAAACAGCATCATGAAGACCAAGGAACTCACCAGACAGGGATAAAGTTGTGGAGAAGTTTAAAGCAAGATTAGTTTATTAAAAAAAATCCCAAAATTGAAAATCTCAAGAAGCACTGTTCAATCCATTGTCCAAAAAATGGAAAAAATATGACACAACTGAAAACCTACCAAGACATGGCTATTTACCTAAACTGACAAACCGAGCAAGGAAAGCACTGTTTAGAGAAGCAGCCAAGAGGCCCATGGTCACTCTGGAGGAGCTGCAGAAATCCACAACTCGGGTAGGAGAATCTGTCAACAGGACAACTATAAGTCGTGCACTTCACAAATCCGCCTTTATGGAAGAGTGGCAAGAAGAAAGGCATTGTTAAAAGAAAGACATAAGAAGTCCTGCTTGCAGTTTGCTCCAAGCCCTGTAGGGGACACAGCAAGCATGTAGAAGCAGGTGCTCTGGTCAGATGAGACCAAAGTTTATCATTTTGGACTAAATGCAAAGCGCTATGTGTGGCGGAAAAAGTAACACTGCTCATCACCCTGGACACCATCCTCACTGTGAAACATGATGGTAGCAGCATCATGTTATAGGGATGCTTTTTTCAGCAGGAACAGGAAAGCTGGTCAGAGTTGATGGGAAGATAGTTGGAGCTAAATACAGGGAAATCCTGGAAGAAAACTGGTTGGAGGCTGCTAAAGACCTGAAGCTGGGAAGGAGATTCACCTTCCAGCAAGACAATGACAACTAAAACTTTTTTATTTACTTAAAATTTTAAAACCTTGTATCAATTTTGTTCAACTTTACAATTATGTGCTACTTTGTGTTGGTCTATTACATAAAATAGTTGGTCTCAATAAAAAACATAAAAGTTTGTGGTTGTAAGGTAACAAAATGTGAAAAAGTGGTATGAATACTTTTTCAAGGCACGTTGTATCTATCTATCTATCTATCTATCTATCTATCTATCTATCTATATATATATATATATATATATATATATATAATGTATTGTATTTTAAGCCAGTGTAGAATTTATTTAGCATCTGGGTAGGACGTTTGCTGTTTTTAAAAAAGTCATGTTCCTTGCTCTGAGGACAGGGTCTCTGGAAGCACCTTAGTGGTCATCCACGGCTTCTGGTATAAGAGTAATGTTACTGTGTGCATGTGCTTTAAAACCTCAGGCTAAAACATCACTGCACTATTTTAGATCTGGATGTGCAATTTTATTTTCATGATCTGGAAGCCATTTTATTTTTCATGTCACTGTAATAATGGACTAAAATAAGGCAATGCAATTCTTGGGTAAGCCAGTGCAGGCATCTAAAAGCCTAGGCAGGAATTAGCCTTGTAGTGAATAACCTGTGAACTCAAGAACATTTGAAATTAGTCATCATTCTGTAATAAAAAAGTGGTAGCTCAGTGGTCAAGGCATGCTGACCGGAAGATGATGGGTTCAATTCCAAGTACCACCAAGTTGCTACTTCTGGGCCCTTGAGCAAGGCTATTAACCCTCATCTGCTCAGTTGGATGTGACAGTGAACAGTAAGATAAATGTCAGTCGCTCTGGGTAAGGACGTCTGCCAAATTCCAGAAATGTAAATGTATTTACACTGTTTAAGTTACCCTGAGTGTATTTCTGACCTCACAGGAAAAGGTAGCAATGATCTTAAATCTTCTCTAGTTTTAATTTGGACACAATCTGTCGGAATTTATATATGTGAGGTCCAAACTCTAATTCTAAATAGATCACAAGCTTTTATGCACCACTATATTTTGTAGTTAATGGATAAATATTAACATTTATTTGTAAATATTTTTATTATCTTTAGTGCTTAGTAAACCAGTTTTATATTATTGTAAATCCAGTTTTTATTTTTTTTTAGTTTATACGTTTTATTTTTTTTTAGTATTTACAGTACTTTTTTTTTTTTTTTTATGTATTTACTGCACACACAACCCTACAAAGTATTTACAGTGGTTGTCCATTTAACAAGTTTTTAAGTGTTGTATTTAATTATTTTTCATGATTACATAGTTTTTAAGCATATTGTAGATATGACAGAACAGACAGAACATAGTAAAAGGTGTGTGTATGTATAAATAAATCTTATTTTTGGTGTATAAATAAATCTTATTTTTGGTGTTTTCAGCATTATTTGGAGATGGTTATGTTGAGTCATCACAATTTGATCAATCTATATGTGAGGTGGCAGGCAGTATTCATGACATGAAAGAGCCAACCATTGCTCGTCTGCTGCAAGAAAAATCCCACTACTCATTTTCTGAGTGGCCCAAGGTTTGTACAGTCTATGTCTTTCATTTTATTAAAACATAAACATTTGTGAAAGTATTTTATTTACCCAGAATTTTGTTTTATTTGATACCCCAACACTTTTTTTGAATGTCTGGTTTTTTTAGGACAGAGTTATTCTTAACCGCATTGATCATATTTGCCAAGCTGTTATAAAAGGGAAATGGCCTGCCACCAGTCAGCAGTATGAATCTTCAAACTCAGTTCTCAACTCTTCCGTATCCAACAGTACCCAGCAAAGGGCAGGGTTTTTACCAGCAAGTATACCTCTACCTCAAGACCATAACTTAAACATTCCACACTCAATACCCCGTATACACAAGGTAACTGGTTACATTTTTGTATTTGTGAAATATAGGTTAAAGACACTACAATGACAAAGCATGCTATTTAAAAAAACTACAATATTTATGTCTTTTCTTTCTTTCCAGGAAGGATTAATAACACCTGCATTTCTTTCTGAACTCAAGACTTCCAAGTGTGGGTTTGAATTTAAAACAGAAATTCCTTTAAAACCAATGAATCATGGGAAAAAAATCCAACTTGGCATTCCCCACCATGGGGGGCTTCTCCTAAATGGTTGGCAAGAAGCTGCCATGGATCTGTCTAAGCCAACAGATGTTTCTTTTGGTAGGGAGGTTGAATCTATAAGGCATGGGACCCATGCTATCCAGACATCACCTCACAAAATGCAAAACCTAAGCTCCATGGAGGGCTTGATAGGATTGGACATGGCGGGTATTTTGCAAGCAGGACTTATACACCCTGTTACTGGGCAGATTGTTAATGGCAGCCTTAGTCATGATGATTCAATAATGAGGAAAAGACGTGGTCGAAGGAGAAACGTGGAAACAATTGAACTTGGATTAATAAAGGAACGTGACACGAACCTAAATAAAACAAATGTGAGTAAGATTATAAAGATAGTTGCTTTATTTTATACAATTTAGTCTTAATCTAAATTTAATCTAAATTTTTAGGGACAGCCAGAGACTACCAACCACAACATTGTGTCCTCCACCTCCTCTCCGCCTGACTGCTCCACCCATCCAAATTCTGCCACAGAGTCACTGACCATGAGTGTTGACAGAGAGGCAGCCAGTAAAGGTCTAATGGAGTGGCTCAGACAGAACCCAAGCTACAGAATGGAGCTTCCTGCTTTTTCAGTGGTTAGTCACAAATTTGGTTGTGTTTAAAAGTGAGAGAATAGTGTGAGTTTTTTTAATGGAATATTTCATCTAAATGTTAAACTGATTTAATGGTCAATCAACATTTCGATTATGTAATGTTTTAAGTGTTTGTATTACAATGCAGTTTAAAATATATGGGGACAAAACTCATACCAGCTGCTTTTACCAACACACTTTTGGTGCGCCAGTTGCTCTCAACTTAATCAGGAGAGCCTTTTATGTTCATTAATCAGAGGACCTTTTTACCTTTTGTCCCTCATCTATGGTGTCCACAAGCATGTCATATGTTTGCTGCCTTGAGCACCAGCTACACAAAAGTGCCACTTTATGCATATGCAAGTTTTCATCCTAATAACTTTAAATCTCAAAAGGATGTTTTAGACTTTTGTTACTATTTATGATGGTCTTTTTATTAAAAATTTCCCATAATGGTTAAAGATTTGTTAACCATTTGTTTCTGACCTTAGTGAGTCAATTGAAATACTGTAAATGCAATAATGATAATCTTGAAGAGACTTTCCTTATTTTAGTAAACATTTCACAGGTCTACATGTTTTGAAATGTTTGTCTTAGAGTTTGTGATAATAACTATGTATTATGCTGTTATGTGGTGTACACCATATGTGGTGTATTCATGCTTTTATTTATTCCACATTATGATGTTAGTTGTCAGCATATTAACATTTGAGACACTTTTTTTTCCTAGTACTGTTTATTTTTGGCTCTAGCCAATTCCATATACATTTATTACATTTTTTTGTAAGCTGATAGAAAAGAAAAAAAATGTTAGGGGGCTGTTGTCTCCTTGCACAGTAATAAAAGTAGGTGATTAAAATTGCCTTTCAATGAAAACACATGCACTACTGTTAAGGCTGTACCAACTGAATAGTTTAATCTAGTAAAAATCAGTTGTGCCTCACTGCCTCTTGGGATTTTCCATTAGAAATAAGTAATTAATACAAGGTTTTATAAAATTGGATAATTAATTCCAACATACATTTCATACTCCCGAAAGGATTGTTACAGCAGGTTTTAGTTTTTCTGTCTTTGCTATTAACTAAGTGAAAATGTGTTTAAGACAATATATCAGATGTTTAGCTTTAAATTCCTGGTATTTACATTTAAATGCGTTAAATAATTAAAACATGAAGAGTTTAGCTGAAGCAGACTCTTTATTAACAGATACAATTTTTTGAAACACTTGACTGAAAAGTGGGTTTTTGTGTCCTGTTAGAATTTTTAAACACTCGATGGTTCTGAATGCCTGGCCTCAGCATTGAGCTTTCCCTGAAACGTCTGCTGATCGGGCAGCAGTCTATAGTAGAAAAGCAAACCATTTTGAAGTTCAGGAAAAAGGCAAAATGCATCAAAGCCATTGCACAATGATGAAGCATAGCAATACAATCATTTGGAAAGCATTATTTAACCACTGGTGTACTAAAGCCTATGTATTAAAAGGGTAATCCAAGCAATCACCCCACAATTCAGGCCAGTATAGCTGCTTCTGAAGTCTTTATTGTAACTCATGATGTAATAGCAGAATGAATTAAGGAGTCATTTACAGTTTGTGAAATTGTATAGTTGTTTGGCCAAAAAATGTTCTTGTTATAATTCAGTCATTATCTATTAGTCTCAGACTGCAAGCATGTTGCACAGTTTTTCTGAACGTCCAAAGCAAAGGAGGCATCGATGTAAAGACCCTACTAAGTTGGATGTAAATTCCCTAACTGGTGATGAGAGAGTACCAGTAGTGCACAAAAACACAGGTCGCAGGGTAAGAACTTTTTTTTCCTAATTTTATGGTAAACACTGTGTTGCCACTGAATCTGCTAATGTTTGCTTCTTTTTTTATCTTAGCTGGGTGGTGCAATGGCCCCAGCCATTAAGGAGCTTTCACAATGGCTAGATGCGAACATAGAATACTTTGTGGCACCAGACTGGGCAGATGTGGTAAAGCATTCAGTGAGTCTTGCAAACTCTAATATATATTATATATATTTATTATACTTTCAATTTCAGGTTTCCTGTTCAAAAGTCGAGTATCCCACTAAATGTCAAATCACTAAAGTCATGTTTCATGTTTAAGAACTGGCTTGTCACAATTGATCTGAAGGACGTATCTTTACACATATCCATCTTTAGCCACAGAGGTAGTTCCTGAATTTCGCATCTGGAGCAAAGAGTACATTTTTGCATCCTTAATTTTGGCCTAGTTCTCCGGCACCTATAGATGGATAAAGCTTTGCCTCCAATGAGACTTGTGTTATTAGTTCTTAAGACTCCAGTCAATGGCTGGCTCATTCTAGTTCAGTCTTGAATACAAGCGAGATGCCGTCTTTGCTCATTTAAGGCACCTGGGGTTGAACTTATTGTAGCTAACAGTGTGCTTTATACAACTTAGAAAATAGCTTGGTTACATGTATAACCCTCATTCAAACTACTTTAAATGTAACTTAACAAGCCAGTGCATATTGGCATGCAATAATTGCATCCAGCTGCTACACCTCGCAGCATAAAGTATAAATGAGCAGCAGGTGCTATAATTTTCACTTTAGTATGACTTAGACCACGCCGAAAGCATGTCTTTTCTGCCGAAAAAGGGGGCAATGCAAAAGTCACATTCTCCAGAGAGGTGTTTTTTAAAAATATGGACTAATCCTGTAGGGCCGTGCTGCATATGAAAGTCTATGGAGCTGCTCACACCTAGTTGGAGTGGCTACAACTACCACAGGTGGACACAATAGAAGACACAAACCGAAATCTATACAGTGGGAGAAGAGAGTGAGAGAATCTTTTGCACATAGTACTGGTGCTACAGAGGTTGAAATTTGTTGTTGCACAGGGCAAAGAGTTGTAGGACAAGTGTAAAACATCTGTTATCATGTCTAAAAACAAAATTAATGGCATTCATCATTTAAACAGGCATTGATATCTCATACAGAGAACAAAAAATACAAATCATCACAAAAATAGTCTGGACCAAGTTTTTTTATTTGCAAAAAATGGAAATGTGCAGAAACAATTTTCTAGAATGTAACCTCCCTAGAACAGATATGTTAGCAGACATCACTAAATGAAAACTTGAGGTTGTACCTACATTTCTTTTTTGTTTTTCCTTACTATTATTTGCAGGCCCCTACACCTTTTCCAGCAGCTAACAACTTTGGTAAATTATATGGTTACATGCATATACTGCATATGACAGTCTTCAATATGAAAATATTAATGAACTAATGCAAAATCAGTCAACAAATATGAAAACTACAGTCAGTAACCTTTCAAATTATGTTATGTACTTTGTCAATATTACTACAACATTAGTATTTAAGACAACACTGTGGCAAATGCCCCAAGGAAAACACACGTGACTGTAAGTAGACTTGGAATCCTACATAACTTGGACACAAATGTATTTACATTTACATTTACATTTGCAGCATTTGGCAGACGCTCTTATCCAGAATTCCTTGTATTCCTTGCTCAGGGGCCCAGCAGTGGTGGCATGGTGGCGCTGGGAATCGAACCCAGGTCCTCAAGTTAATAGTCCAACAACTTAACCACTGCGCTACCACTTCCCAAAATATGCATAATAATATTTTATGCATATTTGGACTGCAGTAGTCACATCGCAGGATGTGCAATGTTAAGTGAAGATTGTAAGGATCTTTTGCCTACATTGGTTCAGGCTGTAGGTTTGTTAAATGACTAAAGAAACATTATTAGCACAATGGCATAAAACTATACATTTCTTGTCTATTACCACTCACTGCCACTTACACCAACGACAGAAATAAGCATAGTTAGAATAGCTAAATATGTGAAAGGCCGTTGCTATTGAGTGATTATATTGTATTGCAATAGGTAGCACACCAATGTTAATCTTAAGACAAGACTAGTTAGCACATAATGTATATTAAAAATTGTTTAATAACAATATTTTGTTATGTTTGTAATTTTTTACAAAACTGATGCAGAATGGAAAAACATACCGTTAATTAAAAATGATAATGTCCCCTAAAAAGCACTAGTTAAAATTTTCTTTTATCCCCTTCTTGACTAAGACGTGGGGAAGTGGTGGCTTAGTGGTTAAGGTGTTGGACTGATACAAGAAAGGTTTGGTTTCCAGCACCATCAAGCCACCACTGTGGGCCCTTAACCCCCAATTGCCCAGTTGTATAAAAGAGATAAATATAAGTCACTCTGGTTAAAAGGAGTCTGCCAAATGCTGTAAATGTAACCAAATGTGAGATATTTAAACTAACCAATCAGCAAATTATAGTTTCACCCACTGTGTAAAAGGAGTGCCCCTGACAGACCCCCAATGTATACAAATGATTGCTATCAGCACCTCTGTGTCTTCTGGAATACCAAATGGCCCTTTTATTACCTATGGATCATTTTCAATCTTGCAGACCCACAGTTCAGAACAGATGTGATTGTGGATTAGTTTTATTACAAAATGTCCTGGCTCTTCCAAACTTTATAATGACAGTGATTAGGTGTTAATTATCAACAGTACAAAAATCCATCATAAATACTGCTTCACACGAGTCAGGGTGAACAAAGGCCTCTTGACTGCATCACATGCATGCTACAGTGGTAGATTATTAATTACACAGACCATTTACTTCATAGCATGCGCGACATATATGTCACATTGTACAGCCCTGGTAGGTTTAGAGAACCTCTAGGCAGTGCAAATCTGACCACTTATTGATATGTTTCAGGGCCCCGAAGTAAGGAAGCCTAGCTTATAGACAGACCATCAGCAGATGTCTTGTTAATGTCAACATAACAGCACACTCCACACGCAGTTATCGCTTCGTAAGCATTATTATTACCCTCATAGACACTTGTAACGTGACAGGCTGGTCTTCCCTGCACACGTTTCTAAGGTTCTACAGCTTGAGACCTGTAGTTTAGACCTGCTTTGCACCCCAGGCTTCGCAGTGCAAATGTCCTGATAAGTGTGCCTTTTTAGCCTCTTTGGCTCTTTGCACCCATAATGTAGTGGGCATTTTGTTTTCTATAGTGCCTTCTTCAATGCGAGTTCCCTTGAGGGAAATGTAGTTCCATGGAAATTAAAAAGGTGCATTGCCCTGCCATACTTCTGGCAAGCCCTTAAGCTTTTCTGATGCAGAACTTAAAGCTGAGGCAGGGTGTGCGTGGTCAGCTTTTACCCTAGCCGTTTATGCCAACACACCCAGACTAGGACATGACACCAGTTAAACTGGATTCGTTCCATAGGCGCTATAGGTTGACACACATGTTAGCATTTTGTCTTGTCTCATTTTCCTTCTTGGAAAAATATGGTTACATGTGTAATACAAGACATTCTTCGAGAACTGTTCCAGAAAAGGAAGAGCTATCATAGTCCCCATACATGATTTTTGGCATATCGAAGCTTTGGACAACAAACACAATACTCATTAGATAAGTAAAAAACTGTTCTGAGTGCTGGTTTTTGGTTTTAACTGCTATGTCTGTGTTAAACGAAGAGAGGGTTGATGATTCCTAGAACTGTAAAGCAAAGAGGAGGAAATGTGAGTTTATGGGCACATTGCTGTTGATACTGTTATAGATATTGATTCTGATCGAATCTCCTGCTCTGTTTCTAGAAAAAAACTTTTTTTTAAAATTGCAGGGAATTTTCACAATGCTTTACTAATTCTTGCAGACACTAATTTTTGTTGTTCTGCGTTCCAGCTCTTTAGCAAACAATCTGCCGCCTGCTGCAGACAATTAATCGATTTTGTCCAGAGCACCTGCAGCCATTTTGCTGCACCCCAGTTACTATGTTTTTGTGCATACTTGAGTTGCTCATTTCATATTGGCAGTAAGGCTTTTGTTAGTAATTTTTCTATTAATACCACTACTGGCCAGACTGTTTTACACAGTGGATGGGTGTAACCCAGTCACACTGATTTCTATTTTTTTCCAATGTCAAAGAGATGTAAACATGTGTTTATCATCTGCTGCATTAAGTTTTTTGGCCAACAACTGTGTCTGCAGTCCTCAATATTGCCCAGCTCTGTGTTAAAATAGCTCAGCTTGAAACTAGGGCTGGACAATAATTCAATAGTGTTTATTCTCAAACACGTGTAGATGTACATCACAGCATTTGGCACTGAATGAGGTTCAGGGCACAGCCATCAAAAAAAAGAAGAACACAATTGGCTACTTGCATACTAAACCCCGCCTTCTCATTTGCCCCGTCCACCAGAGCGGCTAAGTAAACTCTGCTGAGCGCAGACCGGTTTCGGGTCGTGCGGCCATGAGCGGCAGCTACAGACGCAAAATCGTAGCACTTTGAAGTGTAGCCCGACAGCATGCAGGAGGGTAAGGGATGAAGAGAGAGGCAGAGACACGTAGCAGGGAGAAGAGAGAAATGCCCTAGCGTGGTTGCTACACAGTAGCATTACATCATAATCCGTCTAAAGTTCAAACATTAACAACAATCAGATTGTCAGCACGTGCAGTGAATAAGTAAGCAATGTTGCATTTTAAAATCAGAAGAGGTTTTGCGTTAACACCTGCATCGTGGTTTGGTGCAGGTGGAAACGAAGATAATCTTATTAATGCCTTAATGTCTTCTGTCCTTGTTCAGCTACTTAGTTTCAAAACAGCATCTCTGGGCTCTCTGTGTGTGTTTTACTAAGCCAAACACATGCACTGTTTTTCAGGGAAATGTCCACTATTTGTATACATGACATGCTTAACAAATGAGTCTCTATTTTATGGGAATGGCAGACTCAACTCTATTTTAGTTCCACTGATTAATAAAATCAAAATACAGATAATAATAAATAAATTATAATTTATTTGTAGCGTTTTTATTCCTAAAATATTGTATAGTTTTATAAGAGGTTTTATAGACTTGCCAAATTAATTTTTCAAATTATTTTTACAGGTACAGACATTCATTAGCAGTTTTTTATGCTTTTCTACTATTCAGATTAATATCAGAATTATATCATATTGACTGAAATTAAAACTATATTGTGATGTAATATCGTCCAGCCCTTCCTGAAACCCCTGCTGTCTGCTTTATAATCTAAAAGAGACCTTGTTGGTGTAGGCAGTTTTAATGCCTAGTGGTTTCTTCTTGTGCTTAGTCTTGTCATGGAGTTTGACAGTTGACATTAAACTGTGTCCCACTGAAACCCATGTGTCCCACAGCCTCAGCTTACAGAAAAATTTTGCTGACAGAAAAAAATGCTTTCTGTTTAGCAAAATTGTAGAGTGAATGAGTTACTGTAGTCTTACTGTTCGGTCTGTCAATCTGCCATTGACCCCTCTCTTTAAAAAGACTTTTATATTTGAAGACCTGCTATACACTGGATGCATTTTCTTTATTGCACCATACAAGTAAATGCTATAAACCGTGCATGAAATCTTAGGATTTGCACAAATGCTACTCCAACAAACCCGACTAGCACTGAAAATTATGTTACCATCAAAGAGAAATTTCTTTTCTTCACCATTCCTATAACCAAGGTGCTTGTTTTACCAGCATTGACTAATTAGATTAGACTATATAAATGAAATCTATACAAATAGGTGCAATGTAGTTGGATTTTTTTATAATATGTTAATATGCCATTAACCCTCAGTTGCTCAGTTGTATAACAAGGAATATTGTAAGTCGCTCTGGATAAGGGCGTCTGCCAAATACTGCAAATATAAATGTAAATATGTTATTTATAATTAATTGATCATTTTTGTCAATATTTAACAATAAAGTGAATATAAGCCGATTTTATTGTATATAAAATATGAAACCATTTTATTGTATGACCTGTTGGATTTATTGAAGTACCCAGCTTATTTATGTTATGCAAGTGATAAAGTAATACTTTTTTGTATTTAAGGGATTCCTTCCAGAAGGAAAATTCACTCGGATTCTCACAGAGCCAGTAAATCGAGATCCTAGCACACGTCGTAGAGGCAGAAGACCTCGCAGCGAGATGCCCAAAGCTCCTGAACTTTCACCTGGCATTGCACCACTCTTTATGAAGGATGGGCTCATTGGTATGGATTTGGTTAATTTATCCAATCTTCGCAATGTTTCAGGCATTCCAATAAGTGGGCTCATGGGCTTTCCACCTGGTTTAACCACAGCCTTACCGGGAGAAGATACTAAGAATGGCCTGAGCATGTTACCCATGATGCTTCACAGTATGTCATCAGTGCAACCACCCATGTATGGCACCCATTTAAGTGGAATGATAAACCAATCACTATCTGCTACCACAGTAACCACAGCTGCCAGCTCGTCCAGCACAGCAGCTGTGACTTCCATATCCTCTGCCACTGTAGCCTTAAGCCCTAACCCTGCAGCCGGCTCCAGCACAGTAGCCCTTAAAGAGAGAGCCAGTCCGGAGCCTAGTACTGATGAGAGAACTGTTGGAGAAATTGATAAAAAAAGGTCACCTGCTGTTACCTGCCCTACTGTTACTAGCAGTTCTGCTAGCATTACAAGCAGTGGGAGTCATTTGACCTTTAACCCCTTTTTGATTCCAGGAATGCCTCATGGATTACTGTATCCCCACATGTTTCTGCCACATGGCAGTATTATGGCACTTCCATCAGCAAAAGATAGCACTGGAATTACCAAGCAGAAGAAAAAGAAAGTCAAGGATGGAGCAATTGTGGAAGAAAAAAATACTTTATTAGAGGCACAGGATGGGGAGATGAAAGAGATAAAGGATATGGAGACACTGGAGTTTCATAAAGAGGACATACTAAAAAAACCTTCACCAGCTTTGGACACCAGTAAGGCTACAAGTGATGATGCTGGTGACCCTTTATCTGTGATTAACACAGCCGAGGCAGTAGAAAAAATAAAAGAAGAGAAAACAAAGTGCAACATGCCCGTGCCAAAAAACGATGGCCTGGATGTAACACAGGATGTTTAGTAGACTTTCTATGAGCAACAGTATCTTTGTGTGTTGTGCTGGTGAAAGTTTGTGTAAAATATTTGAATATCTTCTTAATGTTTATAGATCTGCTGAATAATCAAAACAGGTTAATTATATGACATAACCCTTTCCAATAGTTTGCTGAAATTACCATAAAGTGATAGCATGCATACACTTGCATTTCAGTACCACATGAATACACAATAATCACTTAAAACGTGAAGATGTCACACTTGCATCATGGAAACGGGCCCTATGGTCACCTGATTTGTTTTGGTAGTGCACACTTAGTTCAGTGTTGAAATGACAATGGATGTCATCAAAATAATCCTGCTTTTTTTCATTTTTTTACATTTTAATTGGATGCAATTCATACACATTTCCTGTGTTCCAGGGAAAAGTCAATGGCTGCAGTCACTGACAGGTGTTGTGAAATGACGATAGTCTTTAATTTATGGTGCTTACAGGGTTAAAAAAAACACGAAAGAAACATTTCCCTAATCACAACGTGAATTCACATTTAGAGGATTTCACAGGTACTTTTATTCAAAGCAACATTTATCTCATTTGACACTATACATACATTATATACCTTTAAAATGAGAAGTTGCTTAAAAGCCAGGGCAATCGCAGCTTGGTAACCCTAGGAAGTGAATTAATGACCTTCTGATCAGCAGTTGAACAAATTAACCACTGAGTTACAACTACCACCACTTAGATTGTTCATAGAAAAATGTTGAAACATATTTCATTTGTAAGAAAAGCCCACCGCCCATGGATGGATCGTTTGCAGAACTGCTGCTGTTACTTTTATTATCGACAACACTAGTTGCACATTGCTAGTTGCTTGCTGCTAAATTCTAAAAGCAAACATTTAAGAATAGGTAAAGATCTATACATTACTGCAGAATTTCCAAATGTGCAATTGAACCATAAGAATAGAGAGGAAAATAGCGCATAACATTTATATTTAGAACAATCCAAATATTTTAGTTGGAATATATTTCCCCAGAATCATTTTAAACTTACCATTTTGTTTTAACACTTGAGATGGATTATGCTGTGAGAATAATTGTAGGTAAAGTCAGAGTGACCTTAGATTCCATTAAGATTTCAAATGTTAATTCCTAGTGAATGCTAGTACCTCCTTTGATGGGGCTATTGGGCAAAGAGTGTGTTGGAACATCTCATTCACATGAACACTATAATTGTAATTAACATCTTTTTGTTAATTAATATCATTGCTGTGTTTTTTCTATTAAAGGTCGAGTTAAAGGGCCCAGAGTTAATGAAAACAGTTTCTGGGGCAGAAGTATCTGCTTAAACGCTTTTGTCTGATATGACGCATCTGAAAATAGTGTAGAGTAGGTAGGTGTCAAGATTTTTTTTAAAACATGTAAATTTCTATATTGTATATTGCTGTTACTTTTGTTTAAAAAGCACTATTTTTATCATCATTATGTCATTGGGAGAAACTGTAAATCAGTGCTTGTATTTCTTCTATCTACCCATATTGTACACTAGATTGAACCCATGAATTTTTCACCCAAACGTTTTTCTCTCCACATCCTACAGCAGGGTCTTTTTAAGTTCCTATTACTTTTCTATTTCCAACATTCTTAAATTTACTTTCTTAACATTAGTTGTTGATGCTGAGAAGTTTGCACGTTTCTTCTAGTGATTATTTATCTGGGACTGTATTCTGTCGTATGTAATTATTCTTTCTGTTTATTGTGTAGACATTTGTTTGTGTAGACGTGTACATTTACATCTGCTCCTGTAGAGGACAGTTTTCATACATGTAAACCTAAACATTATATTTCTCATCTATAACCAGTCTGGCTTTTGTGTAACCTTTTTTGTTATTGCCTTGTCACTCCTTAAAATTCTGTTTGATTTTTTTTTGCTCACCGATCACCAAATATAAATTTGCTATTTTATTTGATATTTCATATGCTATTTCTTTCGTATATACAAAAGTATGGGGCACCTGACCAAACACGAACGGGCACTTTCATGACATCACATTTCAAATACATGGACATTTATATGCAGCAAAATGATTTCCATAGGATTTTGCCTGTTTAATCACTAGAGTATTTGTGATCAGACACTGATGATTGGTGTGAGGTCTTCTTATACGTTTCTGATCGACTTAATCCCAAAATCAGGGCTTCCGCACCAGACTTAATAAGCTATCTATTTACAGACTCTGCTTCGTGCACTGACACATTATCATGCTAAAATAGTGAAGAGTCCTCCTCAATCTGTTCCCACAAACTGAATCCACTCATTAAAACGTGTCCCAAAACTTTTCCACAGAGGGCCTTTGTTACATTTTCATGTATTTGTTACTAAATTACAGGTTTTAGTGTATTAGAATGGAAAGCACTCTTACTACTCTAACAAAAGCTTGTGAATATAGATAACAAAATATTTTATTAATGATGATTGTACTGTAACTACTATGAAAAGTACTGATTTCTGATTAGCTACACACTGGGCTTTTGTTCTTAAATTAGGGGACATTTCTGCCAAATGTACTGTTCCAACTTTACAAACAATATCACAATTTGTCTAGTGTTGTATATGTAAGTCGCTTGTTATCTATTTGTTAAAATAGCAAAAAACACAAAATAGTCATAGCATTAAACTCGCATTGTGTGAGTATAGTTCTGTGTAGCTTCGCTTCTTTATTGAATCATATTATTTCCACACTGTTGATTATATCAACAAAATATAACTTTAATCCCACCATTTTTCTTAAATCAAAACCTTTTCTGACATTCGCTGTTGATGTAAAATCATCTTTGTAGCTTATCATCTGTTAGCTGGCTTGTTATTTGCGTTTACAGTCGCATTTCTAGTGCATCAAACAACAGTTGTAATTCGTAATTATTCATCATTTACGTAATGGCTTCCTCTTCTGCTATTGTTGTCTGCACCACTTGCCACTTCGGCGGTGAGGGCTTCACGTGTGATAAATGTAGGAAAAAAGGCCGGCTGACAGTAAAGGTTTTAGAACTAGAGGCACACATCCAAACTTTAATTGAGGATAGTAAGAATGTGAGGGCTGTAGATTCGGCAACTGGGTGACTGTGAGGCGGCATAGTGGTGGGTCAAAACACCGCTCTTCAGTTCTGACCAAAACATCAAACAGGTTCTCCCCACTGAGAAACCTGATAAAAGAGCTTAAGATTCTATTGTACAGAACAGGAAAATAGAGACTCCGGCTACTATATTCCAATTCCAGCGCTAATAATGTTTGACTTCGCCAGTCAGAGATCACAAAAGATCATTTTAAAGAGAGTGAATTTGCAAGTAGGATGTTAAACACTGTAATATGCTCTGGTCCCCTCCCTGCTTACCGTGGTGATGAGCAGATACAAAGCAGACAGTCATCACTCAATAGATGGATCCTTCCTGGGGTGGTGCCACTCTTCTTTCCAGAAATTTGGCACGTAGTCTTCGAGTTGGCATTTGACTAACTGGATCAACAAATATAAATATGCTATTTCATTTGCTATTGGGCACCTTACCTGATAAAAAGAGATGGTATTCATCCTTCTTTGTGTGTGTGTGGTGGGGGGGGGGGGGTTGTCGCCGCTCTTCTCTATAGAAATTTGGCACATAGTCTTAAAGTTGGCATTTGACTAACTAAAGCCTGAGTCAGGAAGCAAACAGACTGGCTAAACGGATCGTCTGATAGCTGTCTCACCTCACAGGCCTCACATTATTCAGTTAAATCTCACCCCCCCCCCAATAGATATATATTTACCGAGATATTACACTATAAAGACTGTGTCTGTTTCCCAAACTAGAAAATAAACGTGCAAACCAGCATAATAGAAATAATTCAATTGATGTTCGTCAAATAAAAAATTGTCCAAAAGCTAAAGGTGGAGGTGTTGCGTCACCTCCATCTATAATAATGTTTTTTAGTATTTCTCAGAGAGCAGGTTTCAGGTGTAACTCATTTGAAGTAATGATGCTTCATATAACATGCAGAGAAATAATGTGTTCATAATAAATCCTCTGTAATGTTTGTACTGGAGGAAAACTAAACTAGAGGTATTTGTATTGCATGGCAGGAAAGTAGCCTATCCTACAGAGAGGCATCAAAAACTGATCTGATTACTTTTCATCTTTCCTAGAGGAGAAGAAACAACTTGATCCCAAAGATCTAGTTAATTACAGACTGATTTCAAACCTTCCATTGCTACTTCCAAGGTAGTATTATCACAATTAAATTTCTTTTTAGAGAAAAATGGTATCTGTAAGGATTTCCAGTCATGATTTCAATCCCATTATGGTATGAGACTGCTCTAATTAGATCAACAGCTGATAATGATTGTCTCTCCCTGTTAAAGCTTTTGGACCTCAGTGCTGCGTTTGACACCATTGACCACAACATTCTATCGAATAGATTAGTAAACTTTGTTGGCATCAGCGGAAGTGCGTTAGATTTAAAGGTTTAAATCGTACTTGTAGCAGTGAATGGTATCATATCGCTGAGTTCTGGGGCACTTTATATGCTGGGAGATATAACTTGGAAACATGGTGTTAGCTTTCACTGCTGTGCTGAAGACACTCAGCTAAATTTTTTCTTCGCAGTCTGGTGAAACTTACCAATTAAAAAAACTAACAAAATGCATAGTCGATGGATGAGAAGTAATATCTTATTGCTAAATCCTGAAAAAACACAGGTGTTAATTATCGGCAAAAAGCCTCTGGATGTAATAATCTAAATCACTGTCTAACACTTGATGGCTGCTCTGTCAACCCTTCATCGTTAAGTAGGAACTCTTTGACAGTAATCAGTATTTTTTTAAATATATCTTAATTACGACCTATGCTCTCGAGGTCAAATGCAGAAATTTTAGTTCATGTGTTCATGACCTCAAGATTAGATTATTGTAACGCTTTATGAAGTGGTTGTTCTGCACGCCTAATAAACCAAAAATGCAAAAGACACATCTTTTAACCTGGCCTACACATAATACACGCATTTTTGTTGTTCAGATCTGTTAAAAGATTGTTAGGCTGCACTATTCAGGTCAACTGGAACCGGGAAACACCATCAATAACACACAAAATATAATATAAGTTGAAAGGTATCTACACTAACATGAACTAATTGTTCTTTGTTATTCCGAGTTTCCCAGTGATGATCTCATCTTCTAGATGGCCATCTGGACAAGACCACAGAAACTTTGCTGTCACCAAAAAAAACACTGTTTTTTCCCCAAGGTTTTTAGAGTTTTGGTTCCTTGCCACCATCACATCTAGTGGCATCACATCATTGGGGACTCTTTTTATTTTATATTTATATTAATTAAATTAAGTGTTTTAGTAATTGTTTAATATTGTCTTTTTTATGTTTAATATTTGTCTCTGCGCTACATAAATAAGGGTGACTTAACGTGATTAAACCACTTGCCGAATTTCACCCAGAACAGTTTTGCTCCATAGCTGCATGGACTCCACAATACTTCCAAAGGTGTGCTTTGGTGTCTGGCATCAAGCAGCAAGTCCTAAGGTGCATGGTATGGTCTTTTGTGTATTAGAAATGTTATCCAGCTCATTGAACATGATGCTGGGCTGAATGGAGACCTGGGAAAATCTGTGGTGTGCTGTGTGTTCTAACATAATGTTTAATGGTTTAACGCCATTTTATGTAAACATTTTTGTAGTAGTTGTTCTGTTTTTGTGAGATCAGACCAAATGGGCTAGCCTGCTGAGACCACAAGACCTGCTACTAGCTGTCCCAGTTGGGCTTTTGTCCAAGCCATTCAGAACTTTATGCCACAGATGCCACTGTAACAAGGTAATCAGTGTTAATCAGTGTTCAGGCGTCGTAGTTATTTATAAGAATGATTTCACTATTGTACAAAAACATGGACAAAAGTTTTTAATTCATTTGAAGCTCTCAGTAACCTTGTATCTGTAATAATAAGCAGAGTCACTCGACCTTGTTAATTATTTTTTACAGACCGGCAGGACCGTACTCCGAATTTCTTAGCAAATTTGCAGACTTCCTTTTAAACTTGGTTGTCTCTGTTGATAGAGCGTTAATTGCTGAAGACTTTAATATTCATTTTAAAAATACAGACGACCCGCAGAAAACAGCATTTATGTCTGTACTCGACTCGTCCGTACTGTGTAATAGGACCCACTCATAAAGCAGGTCACACATTAGATTTAATATTATCTTTCGGAGTAAGTATAAGTAATATAGCAACAATTCCTCAGTGAGATATTATTTCTGATCATAATCTTATTTCATTTAAAATGTGTCATCTCCCAAAATTATCCTCTATGATTGGATTGCCATCAGATCCAACAGAGCTCGAGCAGGCAACTGAATTTGTAGATGCTGCATTCCGTTATACATTAGATAATAGATAGGAGCTCCAGTTAAAAGAAAAATAATTAAAGATAAGAAACTCGCTCCCTGGTATAATGAACACAGGCTCTTTAAAACAGAGGGGCCGTAAACTAGAACGCAAATGGTGCCAAACTGAATTGTCAGTATTCCAGGCAGCGTGGAATGAGCGCATCCTGACATATAAAAAGCTCTTAGTGTAGCTAGGTCAATGTATCTTTTCAACCTTATTGAAAATAATAAAAATAATCCTAGATTTTTATTTGACACCGTAGCAAAATTAAATAGGAATAAGACCACTTCAGACTACATGCAGCAGTGAGGATTTCATGAACTTTTTTGATAACAAAATTGCAAACATTAGGCAGAAGATTTAAAACCAGACCATTCGAAATGGTTCTGATGATAAACTAACAACCTCAGATCAGAGCTTAGAGATTTTACTCCTCTGGAAGAGAACAATCTAATTTTAAACAACTCTTCTATATCAACTTGTGTATTAGATCCTATACAACACACTTTTTAAGCAGATAGTACCAACAGTATCAGAACCCCTGTTGAAAATAGTTAACTCTTCACTCAGCAGTGGGTATGTTCCCAAATCTTTTAAATTAGCAGTTATTAAACCATTAATTAAAAAACCTGGCCTTGACCCCAATGAGCTGTCGAACTACAGGCCGATATCAATATTCCCTTTATCTCCAAAATCCTAGAAAAGGTAGTGGCGCAGCAGTTATGTTCTTATTTACACAGAAATAACATACATGAACTGTATCAATCAGGATTTAGGCCTCATAACAGCAGAGAGACGGCACTTTTCAAAGTAGTAATTGACCTCTTAATGACATCCGATCAGGGTTGTGTCTCGTTGCTTATATTACTCAACCTCAGTGCAGCTTTCGACACCATTGATCATAATATTCTTCTTCACAGATTAGAAAAGGTAGTAGAAATTCATGAAATGGCCCTCGCGTGGCTCAGGTCCTATTTAACCGATTGCTATCAGTTCGCAGATTTAAATAGTGACTATTCTGCATGCTCTTATGTAAAGTATGGTGTTCCACAGGGCTCAGTTTTAGGCCCACTTCTTTTCTCTCTTTACATGCTTCCTCTGGGCAACATAATTCGTAAGCATGATATCAGTTTCCACTGTTACGCTGATGATGTAAGTACACACAGTTATACGTCTCAGCTAGGCCAGATGAAAAAGGCCAGTGTAAAAAATTGAGCAATGTGTGAAGGAAATAAAAGACTGGATGTTAGGCAACTTCATTTGCTTAGGCAAGTCAACCACTGTTGGGTCCTTGAGCAAGACCCTTAACCCCTCCTGCTCCAGGGGCGCTGTATCATAGCTGACCCTGCGCTCTGACCCCAACTTACTAAGATGGGATATGCGAAAAATGCATTTCATTGGCTCTGTACACGTACCCTGCACAATGACAATGAATTGAATATACTTATACTTATACTTATACTTATACTTAACCCTGATAAGACAGAGGTTTTGGTTGTTGGCCCACATGTAGCTAAAATTAAGCTTCTTGATCACACTTTAACCCAAGCCAGTCTTTTTGTTTCAAGTGCAACAGTAAAAGATTTGGGTGTGATTATAGACTTCAATCTCTCATTTAAAGCCCATGTCGACAATATTAGCAGGATAGCATTCTTTCATCTCATCGCTTAGATAATAAATATATAGTCACCAAATGAAGCAGAAAAATTAGTTCATGCGTTTATCACATCCAGGCTGGATTACTGTAACGCTTTACTGTCTGGATGTTCAACTAGGTGCATTAATAAACTTCAGTCAGTTCAGAATGCAGCATCAAGAGTCCTAAACTAGAAGACATAAACACATCACCCCGTTCTATCCACACTGCATTGGCTCCCAGTGAGATACCACATTGATTTTAAAATACTACTCCTGATCTATAAAGCACTATTAATCTTGCGCCGCAGTACTTACTTCGATCAAAGGATGCAGGCTGCCTGTCAGTACCACGCATTATGAAATCTACAGCCCTTGCCCCTCTCAGGAAACAGGGCATCTCTCAGACCCCACTGTTCAAAGTCAGGGAGGACAGGGAACACCTCTTGCAGGTTGGCCCTTCATGGCTCAATAGGACCTGGTTCTCTTATGGCATTTACTTCTGGTCCCTGGGCATGACCAGGAGGGCTTCAGAGATCTTTCACTAGCATTGGTGAATACCTTCACACAGGCTAGCGCCCCCTCGATGAGGCTGCTGTACAACCGAAATTGGTGCACTTTCGATAATTGGAGAGCGGAAGGGGGAACACTGTCTCCAAACAAAGGAGACAGTGGCTCTCTGGATAGTGAAGGCGATCCTGTACACTTATCAAGCCAGAGGCCTACCTTGCTCTCTGGGTAACTTCACCAGAGGCTTTGCGGCCTGGCGAATGGAGCCTCGTTAGCAGACATCTGCAGAGCTGCGGGTTGGGCTGCACCCAAAACATTTGCTAGATTTTATTATCTATGTATAGAAACAGTCTAGAGTTTTGAGAGTTGCTCCTGCACTATATAAATAAAGGTGACTTAACTTGGCTTCTGACTTAGGGGGAGATCACTTCCCTTTGGATAACTAGGATCTTATTCCGTCCAGGTCAGTTTCCTTCTATGAACTTTGGACCACTCCTCCATTATGTATGGCCTTCTTGCTTAGCCAGTTTGGCAGAGGAACTTGCTAGGGAACCCAGGAAAGATAAGTGACTATTGCAGTCTAACAATCCTTTAATGGATTTGAATAATAAATGTGTGTATTATGTGTAGGCCAGGTTAAGAGATGTGTTTTTAATCTAGTTTTAAACTGACAGAGTGTGTCTGCCTCCCGAACAGCTAGATAATCAATCCAAACCGTGTGATTACATTGTCACTTAACTGCTCTCTTCTTTTTGCCTTCCTTTCCCTCTCTCTCTTTCTCTCTCTCTCTCTCTCTCTCTCTCACTGTTGAGTTACATACGCCACAACGGAGCTGCCGGTGATCCAGACCCCACCTCCGACCCTGTCCTGTGGGATCCTTCCCTGTGACCTGCCCAGCGGATGATGCATCACCAGGGCGATCTAGGACGACCCACTTCGCCATAAAGACGTTCCGGCTGCTCGCTAAGGACTAATGATTATAGTTGGTTACACACACACACGATGTAACCACATACTCCCTGCTACCTGTTTTTCACCCAAATGAGGATGGGTTCTCTGTTGAGTCTGGTTCCTCTCAAGGTTTCTTCCTATCTCATCTCAGGGAGTTTTTCCTTGCCACCGTCGCCCCCGGCTTGCTCATCAGGGACAAACTGATTTCTGTTTAATTCTGTTTTATAATTTCTTCAATTGTAAAGCTGCTTTGTGACAATCATCATTGTAAAAAGCGCCAAACAAATTAAACTGAATTGAATTGAATAGATAAGAAAAAAATCTGCCACCTGTAGTTGATTTTGTAAGTCTATCTATTATCAGATTGTCCTGAGTCCTGAGAGCGCAGTGGACGTGGAGGACTATAGTAGGATAAGAGCTCACTCAGGTACTGAGGTGCTAAACCATTTAGGGCTTTATAAGTAATTAACAGGATTTTCAAATCTATTTGATATCCAATAGGGAGTCAGTGCAGTGTTGACAGAACCGGGCTAATATGATCATACTTTTTTAATCTTAATTTATTAAATACTTCAAGTTTATTTCCCCCACAAGTTTGTTTGTTGTTATTTGCCCCTTGAAACTTTCCAGCTTTCCCTTATTACTTGATATAATAGCATTTTTTTTTTAAATATGTAAAGTTAATAAGAATATAAACACAATATTTGTTGTGAAAATTTGTAGTTGTGTTTGTTGCGGTTCCTAAATTGCAACACTTGTTTGAAAACAGAGATTTGGATGCTACAAAAATACGGCTTTTTTTACAGTTAAACAAATACAAAAAAATTAAATATTTGGCCCGAAGTTGATTTATGTTATGGTAAAACTATGTGTTTCTGTCGTTCATTCTTCGTTAATATTTTATTAAATAGATTAAAACAATTAATTAAAAAAGTGTTTTCCCAATACCCAGTAGGGACTGGAATATTAGTTCTCATATTTTTTTCTGCTAGCATTTATAATCCTTTATATACATGTATATTAAATAACTGTATTAATCCAAGAGGGAAAAAGCTTTATCGTATAAAATGTTGCAGAAAATGCAATTAAAATTTAACAATGCTTGACACAAACCTGTATTAAGTTGTTAAAATGGGACTAGAATGTCTGTATTACTTCAGTGGACAAGAAAAAAAATCTAGCCTTTTATTTATCAGCCTTACAGTGCAGCCTAATTTAAGTAGTCCGCAGTATTTAATGCTTTCTAGAGATGCCAACAAAACATCTTTTATGTAATAAATAAACAGGTGGATTCTCTGTTTTTAAATTCTGAACATGGCGGTCATAATAAATCTATTGACACTGTCCAGGTACAATTTATTAGGATTGGATTTGTAATTAAGGTTTAAAAAACAACATTTCTGACACTGCACATTTGGTAAAACTATAAAGATCTCATAAATAGTGTACAGGGCAGTAAAAGACTTTAGAGAAGTCAAAGAAAATGTCTTATCTTGTCCTCAAAATCCATGGGTGAGTGTTAGTCTTTTTTTGTCAGTTAAACTCCTGTATCCCTGGTGGAGCAATCACAATTAAATCCATGGAAATGTGATCTTTCTTTAATGTGTTTTATTGCAGTCAGTAAATTTTGGTAACCAGTAATTAATGGCAACTAGTAAAATATCATATTTAAAAAAATCACCTGATTGTTTCTTGTGTATTTTACTTCAAGATACAACAATTCAGCTATTTAGTCCATCACAACCAGTCTAGACTTATTAGAGGTGGAGAAATTATTATAGGGTATAAAGGGTCGATTCTATTAAAAACAATAGAATATTGTATTTAAAATTACATTTAGATGGATTTGTTCTTTTTTGCCGTTTTAGGTGCTTATCCAGTCCCCTGAAGCTCAAGCCCACCTCTGCAAATGAATTAATGCAGCAAACTTTTCAGTTGATGAAGAGGTAGGAATAGTTTCTGCTTTTTGTTCTGGTACACAAGCGGTGGAATAAACTTCTGCTGATGTTATAACAGTGTATTAGGTACAGGGGTTAAGACCTACTGTTATAGGTTGGCTTATATAATATTTTATGTTTGCTGTATTTTTTTGCTGTTTTATCTGCCAGAGTTTGATCACTAATGTTGGCAGGGTGTATAAAGAGTAACCCAACACATTTTACATGTGACTATACATAAAAGTTCTAAATAAACTGACATGAACAATTAGACAATTAGGGGGCAGTGGTGGCTCAAATGGTTAAGGTGCTGAGTTGTTAAATCTGAAGACCAGAAACACCTGGGTTTCAAGCCCCACCTCCAGCAAGTCAACCACTGTTGGGTCCTTGAGCAAGACCCTTAACCCCTCCTGCTCCAGGGGCGCTGTATCATAGCTGACCCTGCGCTCTGACCCCAACTTACTAAGATGGGATATGCAAAAAATGCATTTCATTGGCTCTGTACACGTACCTTGCACAATGACAATGAATTGGAATATACTTTATACTTATATACTTAGACTCACACACCTGCATGTTTTGCTTTGCAAATAATAACAATAAGCCTTTTAACCAACAATTTATTGGCTACATGTTTACAAAACCATTTAAAATCTTCCAGACAACAATAGGTAAACAGCAACATTATTTACAACCCCCACCCCCCCCCCCCCCCCAACCCCCTTAACCCCATCTCTAGAAAAAATAATTTCCACTCTGAGGTTAATCAGGTCCAAAATCTGAGGCTGGTTCATGAGAGAATAAACCATACGAATAAATGACTGTTTAAATATTTAATCAACAAATGAAAATGAATAAAAACATAAGAATAAAATGAGCAATCAGAGACCACAATTAAAGACCAAAACACCGAAAGCTTAAGAATGTTGGATTGGTATGACATTATATACTAATGCTGTTAGTGACATACATCAAAACACAAATTTCTTTAACAAAGTGGAAAAAAAATTTCAAATAAAACAATACTTATGGATGTGTAGATACTACACAACTCTATACAGTGCTACATGAATCTGCAGCACAAAAACCAAAGCCTGAACATTCTCATGTGCTCAGTAAAAAAAAATCCCCATCGAGTCACCAATGTTTGGTGTTCTGAGTAGGGTACATAATGATTTTTATAGCGTAGCAGCAGGATTGTACGGGCGCTAGTTAAACAATGTGTGTTGCCAACTGATTTTGAAATTAATTCACAAATAATTACATAATTTAATAAAAAACTGAAAAATTAGGTTTCTATAACAGACCATCAATCATGAGCCACTGGTTCAGTACCCCGAACAGCTCGACGAGTTATTTGGTGAACGAGTGTGTTTACGTGTTACAAACTTTGGGAGTTGCAGCCTCGTCACTGATTTAGCCACACAAATCAGAAATGTGATTAGTCAGTGATTGGCTCTCTCAGTCACAACATCCTGCAGTCGTTTGAGCAGCACATCTTCACTCTCCTGGCTCAAACGTTTGGTGGGAGACTCAGTCTCATCGCCCTCCATTGTAAAAGCTCTCTTTTTGCTCACACTCCCCTGACGGATCATTTGGTTAATGTCATTCAGCTCCTGAGGAAAGTTAAAAAAAAAAAAAAACCAAATAAGCTCTAATAAACTGCTACAAAGAAAGTTAAAACAGTTATAAAAACAGTTACAAGTTGGTAGCTGTTATGTTATAGGGTGACATCACTGGAAACTGGCCAAAACTAATCTGGGGAAATGTCTATATAAAACTTCATACCTCAGCCCGGTGTACTGTACTTTAATATTTAACTATTGGATCAATAAGATTCTCAGAAATAGTCATCCAGGCTGGGCACCAGCTAACAACCACCATTACACTGATCTGCTTTAAGCGCTCCACTGTAACACCTGTTCCCCAAAAAAACTGCATCTCAGGATTGAACTCAGATCAGTTCTGATCTTACAGATCAGACTGATCAAACATTTGTTGTGCAGCTCAAATCCTGCCTCGCGCACAGCCACATCCATATTGCACGCATTGTGTGTTACAATAGCGATGCAGATCGTGTTAGCAGAAGTATTAATTTCTTACAATGTTCGCATGTTGTATATCATTTTTTCGTGCTTATTCCCACGGAAAATCAAAATGGCTGCATTTACACTGCACTATCAAGTGACCCAATTCCGATTTTGTTCTCCAATGTACCAAAGATCGGATAGCACAGATCGGATTGGAGTCATAAAAGTGTAAGCAGTAAAAAAGCACATGGATTCCAATATTTTCCGATCGGACTCAGGCCTCGTTAGTATTTGGTAATGAATTTGATACGAGCATTAGCATGCAGTGAAAGCAGGCAGATCAGATTTTCACCTGTTAATGCGAGTCGAACTTCAATGAATAAGTCAACTTAGGTGGACACCAACAGCGATATATTATAACTTACAACTGTGTATTTTGATATTTATTCATTTTGTTTACTGTAACAAATATTCTAAACCAAATATTCTAGATCTGTGCTCTATATATATATATAATAATTTTTTGCAATGTATATAAAATGACAGAAGAGAAATGCTGAACCTTTGATGGACTGCTGGTAAACTTGTATGTGTAGGCAGAGCTTTGCTTTAGGCAGGAGCTATTTTTGTGAGGAGACAGATAAACAGAGTGTCTCTGAGATATTCTGCGTGGCGATAGAGGCTGAGCTCGCAGTGAAGGGAATGGAGATAACGGAGGTGCATCTACCTGAATGACACAAAATAAAGAATAACAAAAAAATTAAGAAAAAAAAGTTCCATTTTAATTCACCAACTACTGCTAATCTCTGCAAGTTTCTATAGTTTTTATAAAAAAAGTAATTTTTTACTTACTCTACTTTCAGCTGCTGGATAAGTATATCTGAGTGCAAATGATTTCATTTTCAGAACATAAACAGAATTGTAGAATTGGATGAGGTCACCCCTGTCCTCAGCCAACTGGCTTTCAGCTAAATCTGTGGCATCCTGTTCTGACTGGACATTAGCTGATTTCAAAAATCAAAGCAACACAGTAGATGTTAGAATAGGATAAAACATAAAACATTTATGTATTTATATGCGAAATCAATCTTAAAAGTTGTTTAGGTGAAAATCAAGTTAGTATCAGTACCTTGATCTGTTGGTGGATCAACCTCCATTTTGTCATCAGCCTGCTGCTCTTGGGCTCTTTTCCTTAGCAGCACACTCCGGTATATCTAAACATGGGGTCACAGAGTTATAAACCCATAAATGATGTGCAGTTTAAAATAGTGGCTATGCTACTTACATGGCTGCTTGCTTGAGGCTGACTCCGATAACACTTCATTATATCCTGAAAAGTGTGCTCCTCTTTTGAGATCTATGAAATGATCAGAAAGTATTGTCTTTAAATTCATCATAAATAAACACGGCATGTCGCAGGTGCTACTGTTTGACGATGCTCTAAATTTCAACATGAATCGTTTACTATTTCAGTGAGACGGCTTGGTCTGGTTTTCTTCCTCAATGTGATTGTTTAGTGTTGAAATAGGTAAAACCTTTGTTTATGTTGAGCTGTTTGATTACTTGCCTTGGATATGATGTAGACCGCACACAGCAACAGCTGATCCAGATGTCTGTCCTTCATCATTTTTATACAGTGGACCAATGACTGCTCAAAGCATGTCCAGATTTTGCTCCTTAACTCTGCAGAGATGTCCAGCTTTAGACATAGGTCTCTGAGACGCACACTTGCTAAATGATATACCTTTGCAGAAAAAAAAATAATAACTGTATTTAGATTAGGAAAGATAATGTTAGTCAAGAATATATATGTAATACATAAAATAACAGGACTCGCAGCAGCTGTAAACTATAGAAAGTTAGACTAATTAATCAGTTTTTGCAATTAATCAGCACTGACACCCAACTGGTATTTTCAGAAAGAAAATATGAAATTATTTTATAAAATAAGTTTTAATTTTTATTTAATCTGATAACCATTTAAAACCAGTGAAAATCTAAGTACAATTGTACTCCTTAAATATTAGTAGTTCCTTTTTCAGTTTGAATGCATGTCTTCTTTTTACTTAAACAATTATAAATATAATTAATATATTCATAATTGTACATTATTTAGCACATTTTTATAGTTTGCTTATTTTCCTATTAGTTTTGTTATAAAGATTAGCAATACTTTACTTTTATATAAAATACTTAATTGAGTATTTTTTTAAACTGATTAACTGGTAATCAACTTTAAACAGCAAATATGATTCAAGCTAGATCCCCCTTTAGTGAAAATCCCAGAGACAATACTCACATGTAGTAACTGTTTGTTTGGCTATTGGAGAAAGAACTTAATAAAAACACATTTACTTATCAAAACAGAGGAGAAAAAACAGTCAGTTACTGTGCTTTTCACCTCACCTTACGAAAAAAGAGTGCAAGGGATCCTGTGCGGCGGGGTCTGTTTGTTAGCTCAGTGGCTTTGTTTGGGGAGGGAAGCAGCACCTGGGCAGTGAGGGGGTTCAGCTGGTTTGCTTGTACCTGGATAACTGTGATACTTCCCACATCATTCTTCATCACTGCAAAGAGAGCAACAGTCTTCATCAGTCCTTGCAGCTGGTTATCTTTGATCCATAGCTCCAGCAAACTTGAATTTTTTTTTTTTGCTTTTGCACTGGATTTGTTAACAGCGTCTTATTTCTAAAGTGTGAATAGTTGAACTAAAATAGTACAATTTTGTAGCAAACAAACAACACAGTTGAGCCGAGTTGAGTTACACACTAATACAACTCTCCAGGTAAATTAATTCAAATCGAAACATACAACAAATATATAACAACATATACACACACACCTGGCAAAGGGAAGTTTAGTTGTTGGCCATTAGTAGTAGCCATTGAGAGGACAGTTGCTGTGGTTGAGTTGTGGTTGCTTTCTGTAGAGGTGCTGGGGATGATCTTTAAAGGGGTGACAGCTAATCGTTTTACTGGAGACTGAGGTTGTGGATCATCACCAAACAATCGCCTTTTGGCACTGCCTGCTGCTGGAGAACTGAAGCGATCATGAAGGGAGATTGGAGATGGAGGAACATCTAAAACACAAGAAAATTATACAGTGCCTTGAAAAAGTATTCATACCCCTTGAACCTTTTCACGTTTTGTCACGTTACAACCACAAACTTAAATGTATTTTATTAGGAATTTAACATTTACATTTGCAGCATTTGGCAGACACCCTTATCCAGAGCGACTTACAATTTCCTTGTTATACAGCTGAGCAATTGGGGGTTGGGGGCCTTGCTCGGGGGCCCGGCGGTGGTGGCTTGGTGGGGCTGGGGTAGACCAACATAATTGTGAGGTGGAAGGAAAATTATATATAATGTGTTTAAAATTTGAAGCAAATAAAAAAGAAGTTTAAAGCCGAGTTAGATTATTAAAAAAAATCCCAAGCTTTGAACATCTCAAGAAGCACTGTTCAATCTATCATCCAAAAATGAAAAAAGTATGCCACAACTGCAAACCTAGCAAGACATGGCAGTCCACTTAAACTGACAGACCGAGCAAGGAGAGAACTGGTCAGAAAAGCAGCCAAGTGGCCCATGGTCACTCTGGAGGAGCTGCAGAAATCCACAGCTTAGGTGGAAGAATCTGTCCACATCTGTCCACAAGACAACTATAAGTCATGTACTCCATTTGGCCTTTATGGAAGAGTGACTAGAAGAAAGCCAGTGTTGAAAAAAAGACCCGTTTCCAGTTTGCCACAAGCCATGTAGGGGACAGGAAGGTGCTTTGGTCAGATGAGACCAGAGTTGAAGTTTTTGGACTAAATGCAAAGCGCTATGTGTGGCGTAAAAGTAACACTGCTCATTACCCTAAACACACCATCCCCACTGTGAAACATGGTGGTAGCAGCAGATGCTTGTCTTAAGCAAGGACAGGAAAGCTGGTCAGAGTTGATGGAAATAGTGATGGACCTAAATACAGGGCAATCCTGGAAAAAAAACAGTTGGAGACTGCAAAAGACTTGAGACTGGGAAGAAGATTCACCTTCCAGCAAGACAATGACCCTAAACATACAGCCAGAGCTACAATGGAATGGTTTGGATCAAAGAATATTCAGGTGTTAGACTGGCCTAGTCGAAGTACAGACCTAAATCTTATTGAGCAAGACTTGAAAATTGCTGTTCATAGACACTCCCTATCCAATCTGGCTGAGCTTGAGCTGCTTTGCATAGAAGAATGAGCAAAAATTTCAATCTGGAGATGTGCAAGGCTGCAGAAAAAGGTGGCTCTATAACGGGGTGGGCAAACTACCGCCCACGGGCCACATCGGCCTGTTGGTCTTTCAATCCGGGTCGCCGAATATTGGTAGAGAATTGCCCAAATCAAATCATATCATAATTATGACTGCATTCATTTGACCTAGTCCTGTAATGCCTGGCGTTCCAATAACACCCTACAGTTATTGTGTCGTCCAGTATGGCTATCAAACTTTATCCCCGCCCTGCCTGTCAGGCTTTCTCATGGGAATGAAAAATATATCTTGATGCTTTTGCCTTCTTTCACAAATATATTTGGGCAATTATGTTGTATGTTATTTCTGATGAAGCAGGAGGCCACTATCAATATGTGGGGTATTAAAATCGTGATTAAATGCAAGCTAGTTTTACTTTTACTTAATCTTCCCTCGGTTGCACACCAATTCTTGAGATATCATCCTGTTACTATCCTCACATGGCAAGTGAAATTTTACACTGCAAGCCTAAACATGTGATAGAGATTACATGCACAGTGGAGAGAATGATAATTTGTCTTTTGAAAATGTTTTTGATTGCTTTGTCTCCTTTACAATATTTTACAATTAAAAAAAGATTTATTCTATCTGGGATATTTAAATTACCAAAATACCATATTTTTGTAAATACTGTCACTGTAGCCTGGTTTGAAGTACAATTATTGGCGGAGTTTGACATTAAAAGCATGACTCCATGAACTAAACCTGTATTGTGTTATCAGTCCAGGCTGATGCAGGTTGTATAATGCTGTGAGGAATGTTTTCATGGCACAATTTGAGCCCCAACATTTTGTGGAATCCATGCCAGAATTAAATGAGAAAGCAAAGGGAGAAATTACATAGTATTATTATAGTGTTCATATTAAAGTGCACACTAATAATAAAAAATTCTTAGCCAAATTTATGTACTTAATGCTAAATGTGTATGAACTAAAATGCTGCACTCGTATTGCCATTTTGTGTTTTGTGTGGGTATCATACCTTTGCGAAAACTGGAGCCCATGCCAGTGCGTACCTCTCGAAGACGAGGGTGCATGATGGGTGACAAAGACACAAGAGGAAGGTGGGTGGGTCCGCCAGTACTGCTGCTGCGGCCTGAATCAAGACTACTGGGAAAATTTACCTAAATCAGGACACATATGCATGCACACAATCACAGACATAAACTTAAATAATAATCATAACTTAAGTGATTTATTTTTGTAATGTAAAAAAATTAAAGTCATTGTAAACACTGATACATCGCCTTTAGAATAATCTTGTATAACAATAATGTTTATTGCACTATAATGCATGTACCCATACCTCTGCTACAGTGGGCACTGCAAAATTAGCTTTTTTTAATGCCTCCCACAGTACAGAGTCTTTGGTCCAAGCTCTGCTTTCCAGGACCTGCTCCTCTATGACATTTAAGTGCTTTACCATGTCTCTAGAAAGGCCTTCTTCAGAGCGGATGAACACCTCGATCACCTGCAGGCATATACATATATCCATTATATACATTGGTACCCATTGGTATTTTATGATCCACTACAGCTCATTAATGACAGTGTTTTAAGCTGTTTACAAATATTAGAATAACACTGGCCTAATAAAATAAAAGAATATTAACAGTAACTTCTTGTTTAAAATTTTAGGTTTCTGTAATAGGCTGGATTTGTAACCATGTTTTAAGTAAACATGTGACACATTATACAGTTTTATGAAAATTTAAGTAACGATACAATCCTCACGGAAACACATTTCCGGTATACATCACAATAGGGGTGTGATAAGATCTCGTGGGAATGTAACGATAAAAGATGCTCTGCTACATTTAAATCATTTGTGTGGCAACATCTGGTGGGGGCAGTGGTGGCAAATTTGTTTCTTAGCACATTTACTCTCTGCTATAAAGAGTACATGTGGCAAAATAAAGGCATTTACATTTTGGTTTCCCGGTAAAACTGGCGAAAGAATGATGGACAAGACAAAGACAATATGCAAATATTGTAAGAAATTATTACCGGACACGTCTGCTAACACGATCTGCATCGCTATTGAAACAGGCAATGCGTGTAATATGGATGTGGCTGTGCGTGAGGCAGGATTTGAGCCACACATCAAATGCTTTGCACACACAACAAACCTCGCTACACAAACCTACACCGGAGTTCAACAGCTGCCACCACAAAAAATATTTTTCAATGTTCTTAATTAATGCATATAATTAAAAAAAGTTTCATTTCATAAAGTACAAATTGATTTCAAAATGCCATTTGTGCATTTGCATTTTGTGACTTTCAGTTAAATAAAAGACTATTTTCCCTGTATTTCATCATTGAAAATAATTTTATTAATGCCATTCCTCTATCCTCGTGCAGCAAGGATAGAAACCTAAGCTTTAAACAGAGCATGCTCTCAGCGCGTGGATGTGTGTATTTTACTAAGCCAAAACACACACATGCACTGTTTTTAGGGAAATCTCCGTCCGTGACATTATTCGTATACATGACATGCTTAACAAATTAGTTTCTGTTTTATAGGAATGATAGATTCGGATCTATTTCAGTGCCACTGATTAATTAAATCAGTCTAAATACAAATTGAACATTTATTTTATTTCTAAAATATATAGTTTTATAAAGAGGTTTTATAAACTCGTTAAAATAATTTTTCATATGTTTGTAGGTACAGACCTTCATTGGCAGTTTTGCTGGGCTTTTGTAGTTATATCACATTGACCGAAATAAAAAAATATATTGTGATATAAAAATTTGGCCATATTGTCCAACCCAAGCATGAATGCTGAAAATATATATAATTTATCTGGACCAACCTGTTTATGTGGACCAATCTGCCAGTTGAAAAGAATTTTTTTAAAAATGTAACACTGTCAAAAATTACTGATTTGAATGCACATAAAATTAATTTTATTATAATTATTAATAATTAAATTACCCTCTACTTCCCCCCCAAAAATAATAATCTTTCTAAGAATTTGATACTGAATAAATATGACAACAGGACCCCTTTACATCTACTTCTCACTGTAAGGCTACAACAGCATTTATATGTACTTTAAAATAAAATAAATACATAAAGGTTCTGCATATCGGTTATCAGACATTATTCCAATATTCTAATGGTTGATATAAAGAAATGAAACCTCACATGAATGTATGCACTGCTGGCTGGTTAGACAAGTACATTTAAATGTAGGTCTACTTCTGACAGATAGCTAATTGTTAAACAGGATTTTGAAGCTAAAAAATACTCAGGGTTTTTTTTTGTAGATCAGGGGTGGGCAAACTCTGTCCTGCAGGTCCGGTGTCCTGCAAAGTTTAGCTCCTAAACCCTAATCTGTTTAACCCTAATCAAACACATGAACCAACAAATCAAGATCTTGCTAGGTGTATATAAAACTTATAGGTAAATGTGTTGAGGCAAGCTGAAGCTAAACTCTGCAGGCCCTCCAGGACTGAGTTTGCCCACCCCTGCTGTAAGTAACCCTTTGTCAGATTTGTTTGCAGTGTGTGTGCCAGGGAATAGTGGCAACAGTGTGTGTGCCAGGGAATAGTGGTAAACAGTTAAAACATTAACAGCACACATATTTTAATTCTGACGTCTGACCTTGTAAAAGTAGAATGGACTAAGCTGCAAGGTCTCTAAAATCCAAGGGAAGATTCGTTGAGAACTGTAGGCAAACAGCACAACCTCCAGACAGCATCCCAAAAGAGAACAGTGGAACACATCCTGTTCCAAGAGAACCTGTTTTAAAAAATAATATCTTATGAGGCAGTGAAACATTTTATATTTCAGCGATTTTCAAACATTTTTCAAAAGCATGAGTTTCCCAAGAAGTCTTAGACATCAATGTTTATGGATTTTGTTACCATTTAAAGGTTAAATAGTTTTTAAAATCTTTGTGTTAGTGCATGTGCTGGATATTGTCAGCATAATTCCTCATTTGTGTACTAAAAATTCAATCTACACAATACTTACAGTCATATCTTTACCCTGGAGTCTCTTTGTCTCCTGAACCATAACATTCTCCAGAATCTTAAAATACAGTATTTCTGCAATCTTCAGACGGTTTTCTGCAAAGTCTACAGCAGAGTTAACAAACAAACATACGCATAAACACATTAATATGCAATAATATGATTCAATTACCGAAGTAACACATTAGATTCAGAAAAGAGTACACTAACAATTCTACATTTATTTTTAGAGCCTAGATAACAACTCTGTTGTTGTTTATAGAAGTTGGCATGGACCACAAAGAAACATAACATAACAATATGTGGTTGTTTTACCTCTAAATGGAAAATCCACATTTATGAGTGCATAGTCCAGTACCATGCAGAACCTTTAAAAACAACTATTTCTAATTAACATTTTGGGGTTACTAGTCTTCCATATTGTTGTAAAGAAATTCTGTCTCATTCTTTAAATGTTGCTTTAGTTCATTGATAATCATAAGGACCCCTTTATACCCAGCTTTTAAAATCACAGCCTATGGTGTTAGACTAAAGCATTTAAAGTCCTTTTTCCATCGATCCATTCAAATTAATTCTATTACAGTGCCTTGAAAAATATTCATACCCCTTGAAATTTTTCACCTTACAACCACAAACCTAAAAGATTTTATGTAACAGGCCAACACAAAGTAGCACATAATTGTGAAATGAATCGAAAATGATACATGGTGTCAAAATGTTAAGCAAATAAAAATCTGGAACGTATGGTGTGCATTTGTATTCAGCCCTAATTACAGCTGCAACTTTTTGGGGGTCTATGTCTCTACCAGCTTGCACATCTAGAGACTGAAATTTTTACCCATTCTTTGTCACAAAATAGCTTAAGCTTAGCCAGACTGCATAGGGACCATCTGTGAACAGCACTTTTTACAGATGCCTCAGTGGGATTTAGGTCTGGACTTTGACTGGGCCATTCTTGTAGCTCTGGCTGTATGTTTAGGGTCATTGTCTTGCTGGAAGTTGAATCTCCTTCTCAGTCTCAAGTTTTTTGCAGCTTCCAAAAGAAATGCCCTGTATTCAGCCCCATCCATCTTCCCATCAAATCTGATCAGCTTCCCTGTCCCTGCTAAAAAAAAGCATCCCAGAGGCATGATGCTGCCACCACCATGTTTTAATATGAAGATGGTGTGTTCAGGGTGATAAGCAGTGTTCCTTTTCCGCCACACATGGAGCTTTGCATCTGACCAGAGCACCTTCTTCCAGATGTTTACTGTGTCCCCTATATGGCTTGTGGCAAACTGCAAACGGGACTTCTTGTTGTCTTTTGTTAACAATGGCTTTCTTTTTGCCAATATAATTTTTTTGTTTTACTTTACAATTATGTGCTACTTTGTGTTGGTCTATGTAGAATCTCAATAAAATACATTTTTTGAAATACAAGTTTGTCGTTGTAAGGTGACAAAATCTGAAAAAAATTCAAGGGGTATAAATACTTTTTCAAGGTACTGTAAATAATTGTGCTTTGTTTGGTTATTAGCTTTGTTAAACAATGAACAGCCACAGCTGCTTTGTTTAAATCATGAAAAAGTTAGTGAGGACCATACAAACGTTATTTTCCATTGATAAAATAAAATTATAGACTTAAGCTTTAACTTGTAACTTTTAACAGACGACCCTGAATAAAGTCATGGGCAAAAGTCATGGGCTTTATACAGGGTTCATACAACCACAATAACATATATAACTTGTGTGCATTTTAGATTTACTGGTATTTTGCTAACATATACACAATTTATGACTAACTATAATTTACAGACGACTTGGCAGGTGTCTGACTTGTTACTTAATGTGTATTGTACAAATAGTAAAAAAACCATAAACACATCAAAGATTTGTGCAGGGTTCCTAACCCATATGGGCTCCCTGAAGATCATCTGTTTGTTTGGTGTAGGCCTGTTTAAAAGTGTCTCCTAGCTTCTTCACACGGCTTAAAATGGCTTCAGTAGGGTCACGAGAACAAGACCTATGGAAAAGAAAAGGACACACAATGTACAAATGTTTTATATTAATAAGGACTATGCTTATATTTTGTTTTACCTGTAAAGGAGCCCAGGCTTTTAACATTAAAAATATATATACAGAAAACTCACACCACATAAGTTTTTTTTCAGTACCAAACAATGTAAGCAATTACTGTGATCATGGGAAATGGCTTAAAATAATAGCTATAATTTCTTTTTCTATGGTGCTGTGCTATATCAGCACTAGTATGGAGAAGGAAGCTACAGCGATAACAGATTTGCTCTTTGTTACCTTTTTCTATATTTATATATTCTCTTTGTCTGTAAATAATCTAATGGCACCCTTGGGGAGCAGAAACTTATCCCGCACGTATTAATGGAGGTTTGACTTTTACCAAACTAATCGGTAGTCATGCTGGTGGGCTTTCGAGAATTAGATGCTTTTTAGGAGCCCCCGATACATAATTATTAAACTTTCATTTAGCTTATTATTAATAATCATAAATGTGATTATATATTTATTTTTAGCAGTTTTGGAGTCCTGTAGCCTAAGAAAAAACTTAGTTACCTTTTTTAATATTTTCCTGTTTAAAGAACTTCCTCCCTAATGTGTTTTAAAGTTTGTTTTGATCACAGCATAGTATCCTTCTGATTGGAATGATTTAGCCTACAATGCTGGAAACAAACTTAGTACTCCAACTCAATTTTATTTGGTTGTTATAATAGAGCCTTAATATACAATTGATGCATTAAACTGTATTTTGTCTATATTTAGATTGCCTTGTCAAATTTACTTTAAAGACTTCAAACAATAGTGTGACATGCAAAAATTGAATAAATCAGAATAAAGACATTGTTTAAGTTAGTTGTATTATATGAATAATATAGCCTAATTTTGCTGAAGTAGCACAATATGGGAACATTCTCGAAACCAGGTCATAAGTAATGGGACAGGACTCATATCATATAATCAGTATCAAGGGCACTTGATCTACTTTATAATCTTACTCTACTTAATTTACTTTATGGAGCTCTGAAACGAAGCTGTTCGAAAATGTCACCTACTTGAAGATCCGGAGCAGGGCATCGGAGGGAGCATTGCAGAGACCAGACACCATACTTTGCAGACGACTTACACTTTGAGTAGCTGAGGAGACAGGTGTTATCAGTACCTCCTTCTCTTTTAGGTACCTACGGCCTGTAAGTGGAGTGGAAGGGGCCAGCGAACGTGTCTGTATAGAGAAATTCACATGGCTTAAAAAGTACTTTACATAATTATTGGATTGAATAAGGAAATCATCAGAAATGATTAAAACTCTTGTTTGCAGACTTTGTATGAAAGATATAACGTATAATGATCCATTGTGAGTAATTTCACTCTTTACAGCTTTATAGCCGAGTAGTTCAAATGACAATAGGGTTTATAAATATTTTATTACACTGTCACTATAACCACTTGACTGGATTGAGTGTGTGTGTGCGCGTGTGTGTAACTGACTGAAAGTTTAGTGATCTGACCTAAAATTGCACTGAAAAATCATGAGGAACGGCAGCCAGTACTTATGCCTTACTGAAGGGGACATGCTGCTTGAGCCCAGGTATTTATGATTGCTCTTTTGTTGCTCTTCTTTTCCACAGACAAGGGAAACTGTGATACACAACCTAAAAATCTAAGTGCACACAGTCTGCTTTTTTTATGCTCTGACAAAAAAAATTATGTTTTTAAAAAAAGTTTGTTTGAATAGAAGGAGTATGAATTATGTAAATGTAATGGCAAATTAATAACACATGGAGGGAGCGGCACTATAATTTAAATATTTATCCTTGGCCAAATATGTATCTTGCATACGTGTATATGTATGAAGTACACTGATATAAAATATCAAACACTAACAGTGATCAATGTGCAAGCAGATAATTGAAAAGTGCTATTCGATTAAATTGATACGTTTGTGAATCTGACAATCCCTCACCAGTCATGAATCTCACTGCATGTCACTGATCCGCTGATTATATGCAGATTAGATCAGTTTAAAATTCAGCAAGCAAGAGAAAAATCTAAATCATACAGGGACTAACAATTAGAAAACAGTTTTAGATTTAAGATGTTTCATACCTTTTCAAAGTGCTTCTGAAGGTTGTTTTCCACTTGCATTCGGGCTGATAGATGACTGGGTTGTGGCTTTGGGGTAATTTTTCGTGGTGTGCCAATCTCCTCATTCGCATCAGTGCCCAGAAATATCCTCTCATCAAAATCCCCTACTGTCAGGACATATTCTTCATATTCACGATTTATAGATTTGCTAGACAGGCACACATAAATACATTATCTAATTACAGATGAAGGTATTAGGGCTGCACAATAGATCGTTTCATCATCGACATCGCAATAGTCAAGTATGTTACCAAACGGACTTCCTTGTTCCTTATTTTTAAGAAATGCTAATGTTTCCTATTTACCAACGAAAAAAATACCACAACAAACAATTCATAAATAATCTTTAAAAAAAGCACATAATACAATAATGTGTTGCAGTTATCTATCTACCTTTTTTTACCTATTTCAACACACTTAAAAACTGTAACTGTAACCTGCAGAGAGGGGAAAAACTTACTTATTATCTTGAAAATTTTGAGTGTCCAGTAACTCGGTAAGTGTGCTCTTGTCTCCTTTCAGAGTCTAATAAAAAAGGATGATTTATTAAATCTAAAATACTGCAGACTTTTTCATTTACAAAATAATGAATAAAAGATTTCCACTTACCTTTTTTTCAAATAGACGTCTGATATAAGGTTTAAAATAGTGCTCTTTTATCCCTTTAGCCTCAACAACCAGACCATCGTGTACTTTACACAAATGCTCAAGAACACATTTATCCTCCTCTGAACGCACACATTCTGTTGGCAAACCTGCAGAGGAGGGACAGGTTTCATCAGTGTATGATAATTATTTTCTACCTAATGCTGCTGTTAACTTCTAACATTTAAGGCCTTTTTTTGTGTTATTAAACTATAAAAGTGATAACGTTATTTATACACATAATATCTATATAATATATACACAAACACAAAATATAACTGTGTGTCTGTAAAACATACCTTTAAAATTTGGATTAATGAGGTCTTTCTTGTTGGCACAGAGTAGAGCATTAGTATAGACCAGGTCCAGACAGCACAACAGTAGATGATATGAGTTGACCAGATCATCTCCAATCATACGAAAATTGCCTGTAACATCAAAATAATGGCTTAAATATTTTATATTTTATAGACACTAAACAAGTTTTACCTCATTACCCACCAGTGGCGATGCCATTAGCAAGCTTAAGATATTTATTACTCTATTAGGTATTACTCTAACTATTGCTTTAATGTTGCAAGCACACGTTGCATGTTTTTGTTTGCGGTGAGGGGACCTAAGGGTCTTAGGTATGTTTCTGGCTAACACTGCACAAGGAAAGCCCACAATAATAGTAAAATTCATCTAAAAAAAAAGGAGTGTTTGTACTTTGCTAAGAAATTATTGTAGCAAGAATGTAAACAACAAAATGATATTTACATTACTCTATTAAAGATAAAGATAAATTAAAAGAGTTCTTACCTTTGGTGTACACGAACAGTGTCCAACAGAATTTAAAAATATCATCGGTGTGACAAGGAAAACGTCTAAAAGAAGAGTAAAGACAAAAGCAAAAAATCTTTAGTTACCTTACAAACACAGACAGAATGCAACATAGTTATACACCAGGGCAGGGGTCGGCATCCTTTTACACTCAAAGAGTCATTGGGGCCAGTTTTCCTGAGAAAATAGAACATCGGAAGTCACATAGCTCTTTTGACATTTTTAACTATATAATAATTGCATTTATAAAAATCGATGAACTTCTAAAGCAAAAATGACATTTTATGTCTGCATGCCACAAAAGATATTTTTAACTCCTAATAAATGATGTGATAAAGTATACTTTCTCATAAAAGTATCAATGTTTATTTAAGTCATCCTTGTGTATTAACCATTGGGGGGGGTTGCACATAAAATTTTGGAAGGGGACACAAATAATACAGCTTTCAGAATTTTTCTCTGGTTTAATAAAAAGCTGACTAAATTGACCAAAATATTCTTTTTTAAAGAACTAAAATGAAATAAATATTCTCAATATTCTCGCTACAGAGAGCCGCAGCTGTAGGATAAAAGAGCCACGTGCGGTTTCGGAGCCGCGGGTTGCCGATCCCTGTATAAGTGGATATACCACAAACCTCTCAAATAATTAAGCTTATTACTTAAGCAATCAAAATCGGTTTCAATGACAAGAAAATGTCTAAGCTTTTGTAAAATATCCTTTATAAAAAACTGATAATATTATTATTGTAATGACTCCAGCTCCCAGCCACCAGAGGTACTTTGCAAAGTACTGTTTGCCCCGTCAATATACAGCGTGTTTCATTTATGTCTATGTATTATAGTTATGACCTTTGCTATGTGTTTTGGTTCTCAATATTAGTCTTAGCAATTCTTTGTTTGCATATCTCTTTTGTTTACCAGTGTACCAACCTTATTACGATTACCTCCTTGCCTCATCCTGTTTATTGTGTTTACTTAATACAGCCGTATTCTGCACGATTTTACTCAGCCTGGTTCATCACAGTTCCCACAGACCCATAGGGTCCTAATACTCAATACAGTCACAGACCAGCTTTACAGAATTATCTAAATCAGGACATGAATAATAAATGACACAATCTGCAGTGTATTAAGCAGAACACTGACTAATAGCTTATAATTCTAGAATATGGCAGGTTATTGTCATTCTGTTTATATTTAATACTTGATTATTCATAAGAAAATCCAATAAACCGGAAATTCAAAGGCAGGAAATTAGGGCTAAAACAAATAGTCGACTTTATTGACAACATTGGCAATGTAAACTTATATTGTCAATAAAAAATATTTTTGTGTTGTTAAATAGACAATTGATCTCATATGAAATAATGTTAGGGACTCTGCATAAATGGTTTAACCAGCGTGCCGTTGTATCGCAAGACGGAAATTTAGTGCTAATGCAGAAGTGGCCCTCATAAAAATACGTTGGAGTGTAAACATTTACACTTCTGGCATTTTGTAGACATCCTTATCCAGAGCGACTTACAGTTATCTCATTTATACAACCGAGTAATTAGGGGTTAAGGGCCTTGCTTAGGGGCCCAGCAGTTTGGTAGTGCCGGGAATGGAACCCACAACCTTCCGGTTAGCAGTTAACATCTTAAACACTTCACCTCTAAATCCGAGCCAGTAGAGCATGGGCAAGTTTAACAAAACTACACACAAAATATGTTTAATATACACACATGTATGCCAAGTGTAAAGACTTAAAATGTAGACACAGCACACCCCTAAGAAATAATAGTAATATTGTTTTTGTTGGACAAAAGTTCATTATTGATAAGTGAAATAATTCTGTCTCCATTAAAATGACATTATCAAAAGCTGGAGTGATTGTTTAATTCATCAGTTACAGCAGGCATAACTCCAACGCACAAGATGAAATAGTTACTCAATTTAATAATCATTAAATAATAAATTATGAAAAAAAATCAATTCCTACAACCCTACAGGTAAAATAATTTGGCCACAGGGATGTAAAAATATTATTTATAATATATATTATTTATTAAAATACATATTATTCTGCGTATATGAAGTAATACAAAGAAAAAATGTGCAAGATAGCAAGAAAAGTCATCAAGAAGTCACTAAGACAGATAAAGAAAAAGAAAATGTACCTATGCTTCCTGCCTCTTGGCTGTCGTGGAGGGTCACCTTGATTTTGGAACATGTCCAGAAATATTGGCTCAAACTTCCTGAAGATTACAGTTGATACCTCAAAATTCCTCTCGAGGCAGCTTATACGGTTACGGAAATTCTGTGAGAGATTTGCCATATCTGCCCATTTCTTCATCTTGCTGAAGAACTGGATCAGACTAAAACCAAATAAAAGTGAAAAACAAAACGCACAAAACACACGCAAAGTAGTCATAAAGCTTTCTTACATACATTTAACATTAAAACCTGCATGCCGTTACAGTGCCTAAAATATTTACAGTATAAACAATCATAAATAAAAGTCAACTATATTTTTATCATAAATGTTTTATGTATTGCTGGACATGGACATTTTTCTGTTTAAATTGCTCATTTCTGTTATACCATCAATAATGAAAATCCTACTATAATTATGCAACATGTACTGAACGCTGGGCAAGAACTACTTGCATAAAATGAATTGAAAACATAATCCAGAATTTACAAACTTTGATAACGATCTTTTTTTAGAAAAGTATTGCTTTACCTCAATTTGGAGGATCGCAGTATTCTGGTGAGAGAGACACAATTACCCTCCACCATGCCACTACCTATAGTGGGAGTACAACTTTTCCTACAAGCTGCATACAGGGCACACGCCAACCAGTGCACCACCTCACCCTGCGTGTGTAAAAAATAATAAACAATACTTTAGCATGATTAGATAATTCCGTGTCTTATATTTGCTTGTCACATTTTTAGTAAAGATCTATCAGTTTTATTAATGTAATATTTTATACAGATACTTTATTAAAGTAAAGGCTTTACCCCACCCCAGTTTAGACTACAGTCTGACTACACCTCAGTGTTCTGCTATTTCATCAACAGACAGCTGAAGAAACTGATCAGGTGCTTCTAGGCTGTATTTTTGACATAGATGATTATACCAAGAAGCAAGGCTGGAAGATATGACGATATATATTGTTACCGCGTTATACTATGTCAACCATAATAGATTTTTTTACATTTACGAAAGTGTGGCTAACTCTGAGGGAAACGCTGGGAGTGTCAAAAACATGAGGAACAAAAACAAACGTTTACATATTCATATTTCCATATTTATGATTTTACCTGCTATATAAGTGGTTTTTATTTTATACCTGTAAAAAGATAATAATAGACAAAAGTTTATAATAATGTTTGTCCACAGAACTGTAAACTGACATACTTTGTTGTTATATTAAGGCTAACCCAAGTTTATATTTCTTCTTCCCCTCGTCACTCCCAAAGAAAACCTCAACATCTTCAGCTCTGCTACTTCCAGCTTTGACCGCTGTCTGTTCCTCAGCGTCACTGTCTCTAAACCATACATCATAGCTGGTCTCACCACTGTCTTGTACACCTTCCCCTTGATTCTAGCTGATATTCTCCTGTCACACATCACTTCTGACACGTTTCTTCACCCATTCCAACATGCCTGTATTTGCTTCTTTACCTCTTTTACACATTCTCCATTGCTCTGGACTGATGACCCCAAGTACTTAAACTCCTGTACCTTCTTTACCCTGTAATCTCACCGTTATACTTCCCTCCCTTTTATTCATGTACTCTGTCTTGATACGACTGACTTTTATTCCTCTTCTCTCCACCTTTCCAGGTTTTCTTTCAGAGCAGGTTACTCCTTGCTCTAACTACGGATCACAATGTAATCTGCAAACATCATCGTCCAAGGAGATTCCTGTCTGACCTTGTCTGTCAACCGAACTATCACCACAGCAAACAAGAAGGGGCTCCACCGGTATTTCATCAGGACCAAACACCTTTCCTCTTTTCATCCTCTTCAAAGCCATCCTAACTTTGTATGTACTAATCTTTTGAACTTTCTGCTCCACACTGTTTACCTCTTCTACCCCTTTCTCCCTCTGATCTTCTCTGTACACTCTCCTCACATGTAAGCACCTTTCCATCTCGAGCTCTTATAAGTCAGTACATGCTCCTTTTTCTTCTGGAAATAAGTACCTTGACTCTAAACCTGCCCAACACTTCCTCATCTCTGTTCCCCTCACCAACATGTCCATTAAAGTCCATGTGCCTATCACTCCCCTTTCTGCTCTGGGAATACTTATAATTACCTCATCTAATTTACTCCAGAACCTCTCTTTCTCTTCTAACTCACAACCTACTTGTGGGGCATAACCACTTACAACATTCACCATCAACCCTTCAATTTCTAACTTCAGACTCATCACCCTGTCTGACACTCTTTTCACCTCCTAAATTCTATTAAAACCCTTTCAAACCCATACAACTGTGATAAAATATTTAATGTTGCAGGGTGTAGAAACTAGGCATGCCTGATATTGGAAAACTGACATTGCGATATTTTATTTTTAAGCGATACTTAATCTTTTGATCATTGGACGTATACAAGTTTTTTTTAACTTCCTCTGTATTAGTTATAATGTAATAATGTGTAATAATGGCATACTTTCTCCTCCTCTTCCAGGAAGTGACCTGCAGGTGCTCTACCCTGTCCTCTCAGCTACACTATGAGCTTTAGATCTCTGTCTGGCACAACTAATGAATTTTAGTAGTACAGTATACAATAAAAATGCTAAATTGTATTTATTTATTAAAAGAGGGGGGGATTTTACACATTTAACGATTATGAATCACTAGGGCAGTGTGTTTACCTCTTACAGTCAAAATACATACATACTTTTAATTGTGTCATCTTGATAAAATAGAAAATTATTTTAATTTTTCTTTGAATAATTATTTGAATAGTTCTTTTGTGCAATGTTATGTATGTGTTACATAACACCTGTATAGCACATGTATAACACCTAATATATATATATATATATATATATATATATATATATATATATATATATATATATATACATACACACACACACACACAGTATTCGATTGTACTTGCTTGTTTCTTTGTGTACTAAAAAGTGAGAAATGCACCCTTTATCATATTAGGGGGAAGAATTACGAATGTGCGACGAATTTCCAAAACAAGCCCAACTTTACCACTTCGTCAGTGTTTTTCTTGTTGAAGCGGTTAAAATCTCGTTCTTTTAATCAACTGTTCACACTAACGCCTGTATAATGCTTTATAAACTGATTATAAACATGTAGTATAGTAGGCGTAAATAACTAATAACTTATTTTCCAACTCACCTCTAATGTATATGTGTTCCAAACAGAGGTAAAGTTTTGCATAGCCTCTTTCGCCGTTTCTTCATCCATATTTAATTCTTGACAAATTTTTTCAAGGCTTCTCTGGATCGACCCGCTCTCATCCGATTTACCAGAGTCAGAATCAGATTCATCTTCGCGCATTTTGACGTCGTTTAAGTTATCGGAAATCCTTAAAAATATTTACGTTTACAAAAAAAAAACAACAACACAGTGGCGTCGTGCTCCGGTTGCAACCCCTCACTTCCGGTGATTCCAAATGGCGCGAAATCGGTTTGCTTCTAGCCAATAGAAACACAGGATTGGTGTTACGCTGCCTTTGCACTGTATGTGGTGATTTGCAGGTTCCAATGACGTCATTTCCCGCCCATGGACGCTGTTGGTACGTCGAAAGCTTTTGGACACCATGTGTTTTTTTTGTGCTGTCAGAGTGTCTACAGGTCGATGTAGTGACTAGTGCTGTTCCACTATAGTGAACATTCATGCGATATTTATACTGAAATTGCAGTAGAACATCACGCGCACACACACACAAACAGTTATAGACATTTTAGTATATTTCTAGTTTTCTCTAAGTTTCTATAAACAAGCTTAGAGTATAGTCAAAACCAGGGTGAATTCAGTTTAGTAGGTTTCATTATTTTGGTAATTAATTAATATTTTTGGAATACATTTTGGTAATTAATCAATAATCACCTACCATACACATGCACACGAGCCATTATGTATTTATTTAATATATTTTAGCTACGTTTAGCAAAAAAAAAGAATAATTTATGATTATTAGTTTATGCATGTTTTACAAGTAAACCTATTATTCATTTTACCTATTTAAATTGTCCATCCATCGATCCACTGTCTTTACCTGCTTATTCTTAATCAGGGTCACAGGGATCTGCTGGAGTCTATTCCAGCTGTTATTAGAACCACTAATCAACCTAACATACTGTTTTTGTACTGTGGAAGGAAACCGGAGTACCCACACAAACACAAGGAGAACATGCAAACTCCACACCCCTGCAGGGGATACAAACCTGGAACCTTCTTGCTGTAAAGCAACACTGCTAACTACCAAGCCACCGTTCTTCCCCTATTCAAATGCTAAACTTTTAAACCTGCTTCTTTAGTCAATTTTAAAGCGCAATAGAGGCATATGTCAATGCACAATCCACAAGGCTACCGCTGACCACCAGATGATTTGAAGATGTAACTAAGAAATCAAATTAAATAATTGCAATGGACACATAAGCTATCAGAACAGGATTGAGAAAACTGCATATATGCTCTGCTTAGAAATGTTGAATATCAATCTATATCCTTTGATTAATTATACTATATAATATGTAATAATTTGTATGACAGAATTTTATTTGGGGTACTCTCAGTGCTGCCAATATGACTAATTATTTTCGATCCTTGATTATTTTCACCCTATACATCTAGTACTCCCATTAACAATTTTACTTGTAGCTTTGTTGCTCGAGTCATACCAATGTATTTAACCATCTACAAGATTTAATGGTAAAAGTAGCAAATCCACAAAATATACTGAAAAGTAGCTAATAAAAGTAGCTAAATAATTTTCTTAGATTGCCTTCATCTTGCTGTTCTTTTTTTTGCACCAGAAGCATATTTTATGTGACAATAATGAGAGTTTTGCTGCTTCCTCTTCTCTGGCTGTGCATGCATCCTGCATCCCATTAAAATAATAATAAGTTGTTTTTTTTCATCCATTGATTTTGACATGACATAGAGAGAGAAAGAAAAAGAGAGAGAGAGAGAGACCAATCATTTCATGTATTTTTGGGGGCCCCCCCTGGTGGAACTTCGCTTATGGCTCTGGGCCGGCTCTTGATCCTCTTGTCTAAGATGCAGCTGGATTGCTTGTGATAGCCAATCAGATCAAAGTAGGCATTTTCTCAGTGGGACGGTATTTTAAAAAACCTGAAACGGCCCTGGTTAAAGATGGGAAAGATAGGGATAACTGCTGGTTCTTTAAATATACAGGTTTCTTTTTATATGCTCTGAATGAAAATAAACAGATTAAAACCCAAACATAGTTCATGCAGATATTACATGAATGTTTTTACATATATATGCAATTAATAATAAAATAATAATTGAAATACTTTTAATATTAATAGAGTAACTATCAATTTGTTAAAATATATCTGGTCATGTCTAACAATCAAAAGCGATCTGAAATAATTATTTCAAAGCAGCAAGCACTTGATTTACTGACTGTATTTTTCAGAAAGCTGCAGAGGAATGAAAGTTTATTATTTTTCACTCATGTCTATTGTGTGACAGTGTGATTATGTAGACCTTCATCCTCCAACTGGAATCTTTTCATCCACAGTTTCCAAAGACAAAGAAAAAGGGCAATAGAGCTTTCAGTAAGTCACAACTGTGTTCTATAAAATTCTAACCAGTGTGTTATCTCATTAGGAGGATGTTGGTGGTTTGGTGGTTATTACTCATTTTATAGTGGCTATACTGTGCAGGATTGAACATGCAGCCACTATCTGGGATGCCTGCTGTTGTGGCACACTCATGCATTGCAAAGAAACAATTATTTGCAAATATCAAATGTGCATACTATACTAACCTTAGATTTAGTGTGTGCCACATTAAAACATTGTGGAATTAGTCAAGATTGGTGTTATTACAAACTGCTGACATGTATAATCTCTGTCTCCAACCCACAAGACATCAGAAAGAATAGTAATAATGTGATGAGATATAAAAGAGTGTAATTTTCATGTTAAGCTCCAGAAATTTGGTTGCGTGTACAACCTACAGCACCAACAAACCTTTTTCTTTTGAAGATTTTGGGTTATAGGCTAGTACTAGATTTTGGGTTATTATGGGTTATATCTTTATGCTGTAAATAAAATTATCTTGACAGCCAACAAATGTAGACTTATCACTGAACAGAGGAACGGTCTGAAACAGCTAGTGGTTTTATCCTTTTATATCCTAATGTTATGTACGTTTAAGTATCCTATTTGAATATTTATTAACTTGAATTACTATTTATATGCATAGCAATCTAACATTTCTAACATATTTATATAGACATTTATACACTAAGAATAAAACTGTATTAATCCCAGGTGTCTATTAAGCACAGCTGCAGGGTCGATCACAGACCCATAAATGTGCATTAACTAAATACATTCAATTTTCCCGTTATAATGGAAGTGTATAATCTTGGAGTAAACTTTGTATCCACTGTCACTCAAAGAGCTGGGAATACTGCACAATGTGAGTAAAATGTCTATGGAAAGTATGCAATGGTTTATAGCAGTAAAATCAGTGATTTGTTTTTTTTTTATTTGGCATTGGCTTGCATTACAAGTGTTCACTGAACACATTCAAAACATGGAACACCAGAGGTCAACAGACATTATTCTTACTTCACAAATTATGATCAGATCACCTGCAAATACCAGGTCAGAACATTATTAAACAAGATTTGCAGTGGAGCAAGTGAAACAGCAAAAATAACATTACAGCCTCTCACAGAGAATATAAACATTAATACGGATTTACTTTGTTATTTTAAAGTGTTTGTCAGTGCATTACTGATAGTGGCCTGCAGACTGCTACTCAGAACTACTTTTTAAGCTCGACAAATGTTTCTTAAACCGTTCAGTTTCAGTCTCCCTACTGCACTAAAGATATTGCTTATATTTTTATTTCTTTTATATATTTTGTTGAAATGCAGACGCAATATTTGCACAATGTACTCTGCTCGGCACTATTTTATGTCTCTATCTTGGAGTGTTTTTGTATTGTTTATTGCACAATTGTCTCTCTTGCATGGTTTGCACCAGGTGGCACACTATGCACTTTATGTGGCCAGGACAACTTCTCTAGTCCTTATAGCTCTGTGTTGTTTTTTGTTTTATGTAGTTCTATTGTTGTTCTGAGTAGTTTTCTGCACTACAGTCCTGGAGAAACATTTTAATATTTTAGATTATTTCAGAAAATAAGACCAGTGTATATACAATCTTTACCTCAATGTCCTCATATTAAACACAGTATTATAAATGAGTAGTTTGTCAAACACTTATAAAAAAGGTGTCATATCAAATGCTGAATTATACTGTGCTAGACAACTTCTCATGAAGCATGGTATAACACAACAATGGTATAACACTTAAACGGTATAACAAAAAGGATTCATTCTGCTGTTGATGGGACTAATCAAACACAAACAGAATCCTGATCCATCTGATCTGCTTTTGCTTAAGAAGATATCTAAAGATTGAACAGCTACAACAAAACAAATCTAGACCTAGAACTTCTAGCTTGTTTTGAAACAGAAAAAAGTTTTTTTGCTTTACTGTCCCATCAAAGGTCCATCAACATCCGTGCTTTAAGATGTTTGATTTTAAGGGAATAGTATTCCTCCTGTAACTGTAACACACGTTCTTGGCGGCGAAGAACAGATATCTCTAGGGTGTTTTTTTCCGTAATAGGTGATAGTGGGCATATGGGACTGGCCGAGGTGTTATTTTCACTATTGTGATTTGTGTGATTAAGAGGCATCTCAACGTTTATTAAAGGCGAAACTGGAGCTGGAACATATTTTACTTCCGTTTGTTGCGCCACACCTACTTGACAGCTTGCATTATCCTCTTCAAGCCTAAAAGACACAACATAGAAATTGTAGGACTGGTTAATGGCATTGTGATGGTAACCCCTATAGATTTAACAATCCTACCTGCTTGTAAGTTTGATACAAAAATAATTTTTTATAATGTTTGCTGAAGAACAATGTATATTATAATTTAAACTGTTTCATGGTAAATTGTTTCTTTTAATTGATTTCAGCATTTTAATACCGAGTTCACAATGCACGATTAAAGCTATGATTTTCCCTACAGCCAATTATATAGATATAGTATAAGGATACAGGGCAGCAGGATGTTTAGGGAGGAGTTATAGACCACAATATCAGCGAGAATAGCTTTGGTTCCCATCTTTTTTTTTATTCTGTTTTCTTTTTTACCCTTTTGCTGAAATTCAGTGCACAAACCATTTGTATCACGGACAGAGTTGTTGGTGAGTCTTACTATTGTAAAGTTATGCACTTTGTAACCTCTTGTTACTGAGCTATCGTGCATGATTTCAGCAACTGAATGTTACCCCAGATAGTTGCGCAGTAGTGAAAAAAATAGATCTGACGACTTTAAAAATCGTGCAGTGTGAAGTCAGCATTAGTTAGTTACTTAGAATTTTTAAATTCTCTATAATACAATAAGGTGTTTATGTCAGCACAATCACAAAAACACTGAACATCTTTTATGGATAGGTGGGTAGAAAAAGCTCCTTTTCTTTGAAATAAATATGGCAGTTTTGCTTATGGATGAGGAAAAGTGGTGCAAGGCAAGGAGTGATGAGGGCTTTTAGATAGAAGGGTTCTGCTCCATGTTTGCCTTTGTATTGAAGCATCAGTGTTTTGAATCTGATGTGTGTAGCTACTGGAAGTCAGTGGAGGGAGCACAGCAGTGCGGTGGTGTGTGAAAAGTGGATGTTTTAGAGGATAAACTAAAGGAAAAGTTGATGCACACACTTCTTTTGATGTATGATAAAGTGGCATACAACTAAATAGATTAAGATGGACCAAGCAATGCTGTTGCTTCATCTGTGGAAAGGCCACTTAATTTTTTAACTGGTAATTACAATTTGTTCATTTTCAAAAAGAATTTTTTTTATTTAAAAGGGATACTTTTCTTCTCGCCATGATTCTTATCAGCAATAACAACCGCAAACCTTATGTGCATGACCCCCGACTGAGCCTGGAGTTTTTTACTCCATTCTGTCACTGATGAAGTTTTGGTCCCTTGCCGCCATTGCCTTTGGCTTGCTAAGTTGGGGACTCATAATTTATAGATTTTAATCAAAATGACTGTTTTAATGAATGTTTAATAATGTCGTTTAAGATGTAACTCTGTAAAGCTGCTTTGTAACAATCCCGATTGTTAAAAGCGCTATATAAATAAAGGTGACTTAACTTGACTTTTGAAGTAGGATGGAAATTCAGAATTGACTTATGGGCTAGCCCAAACTGTCTTGCGGGCCGCATCTGGTCTGGAGGCCAGATGTTCCCCACCATGTCTAAAACATTATAGAAGCGACTGCATCCAGTGGGCAGGTGGAAGGAAATATAACAGCCAAGGAGCAGGGCAAGAAGGAACATATTTTGGCTCTTTGTTACAGCTCTAGGTCTGGCAAGCACCAAACATGCTGTATAACAACAAACGGCTCATGCCGCTTGTTAGGCATGGTGTAGAGTGGTGATGATTTGGGCATGTTTTGCAAGCCCCAGAAAACCTGGGAAATTTGCGGTCATTGAGACAATGGTTCAAAAATGGGTTATGTGAAAAGACATGGATCACAAAAACACCAGCAAAAAATCACATCACTGGTACGGGGTTGTGTCTGCCATGTCTGCCGTTGAAGTTCTTTATATAATGCTAACGAAGTAGAAACGAATGTAAATGTGCATCATTTATAAAACTGAAAATGAGCTGGATTTATTGTAGGCAATACAAGAAAGTTTCCATTCATGAAAGTGCTAATGGATTTGAATGCTATTTCAACATCAAATATCAAAATCAAAAGAGTTTCTGTTTTATCATTCAGCTTTATTGTGGGAACTGTTTTGCCAAGCCAGCAATGAAATGTTACCTGTCTCCAAACTCTGTGTCCTTTTTCTGTAGTTTGAGGATTTCCAGCACGAGCTTGGTAACTGGACTCAGATGTTCTGCAACATAATATATATATATATATATAATCATCATAGTCATAAAAGTGTACAAATGTACACAGCTTTCAAACACTATAAGGACCTGAGAGTGTAACAGCTTTAATGTTTAGTGTGTCCCAAAGTATTTGCAGTGAGAGACCTATCACATAGAACGGTACCAGGGTTAATCTGTAAGTGTGTCTTACATTATCAGTGTAATTCACTGTCAAAATAAGCTATAGAACGTGTTTTGCTACAATTTAGAAAACCAATATTCAGAGTTTTAACCTCCTGTGAAGTTATGAAATTTGTACTAATGTTTAGCAAAACAATTTTATCTAGACATGTTCTGTTGTACACTGGCACTTTTGCAAGCGATTTTGTTCCTCCTTAATTATGTGAATTTATTTCCATACTTGCAGGTGAATTTTGGTTTAGCAGAGTCTCTCTGGCTTTGGCTTGCTCAATAAACCAGTGTCTTTCACACTCCTTTCCAGTCCGTGGAACATCGGGGTACGCAGTAGAGATTTCCTCTGCAATCTCATCCCATGCCCATCGCCGGCTACTTGCAGTCTCACGACAAGAATGTCTGCCAGTCAGTAGACCTTCTCTTTTGGCTTTCACTAGCTGCACCAACAACAGCTTCTGCTCTGTAGACCAGTTAGGCTTTCTGGGCCTCATTACTGTTTAAAGAAGTACCTCACCTGTGGGAAAGGTAGATAGATAATTAATGTGTAGTAAATGAGTAGTTTTTCAAATGAATTCTTTTCATTTCATTTGCTTTTTAAGACCTAAGTCCCTGTTTTTATTAGTGGATTGTTAAAAGAGCACCATTGACATTCTTCTCTCTCTTAGAGGTGGATTTTTAGAGATTCTTTTGTGGTGCTAACATGGGTCATTGTTTCATCTACAGATTTCGAAAAAAATATCAACAGGTATAAAACGAATGGTACATTTGCCCTTGTTTCATTGCTGGGGATTGAAACAGTTGTACTATAAGAAGGACTGGGTGTCTAAAAATTCAACAACATATCAGTGGATGCCTTTTTCAGTCAGGTGTTAAGTTGTAAAAAGCTTCTAATCTGTCTGTAGTAGAGATGAAATCTGTTCTGTACCGAGTGGTTGTGCTGTACTATTTCAGAGGACTTTAAAAATATAACAGTCATCAATAGCTGCATATAATTTACAGATTAAGCACCAAGATACCACCATGATTTATATTATTATGTTTGTGGTGGCAGGGGAGTGAAGCAACAACTGCAAAAAAAATGGTTTAACTGAACAAATGTAATTTAGATTCAGTTAAATGTCTAGAACATAGTTCTATTTATGAAAAATTTAAAACAATTAATAATATAGATCCAATCTTTAATGATGGGTTTATTTTAACAGTGAGGGACAACAAAATTATCAAGAAAAACACACTTAAAAAAAGTTATACATTAATTTGCAATATAATTAATTAATAAAGTATTCAGAATCCCCAATCAATCAGCAAGATTTTTTCTCGTGGAGTTTTAGTGATCCTGAGAAGGGTATCAGATATCCGCCCAGAACTACACATGAGAATCTTGTCAATGATCTTCAGGCAGCTGGGACCATAGTCACCAAGAAAACTATGGGTAACAAAGCACCCGCAAGGTACCCCTGCTCAAGACAGACCCGTGGAAAGTTTGCCAATGAACATCTGAATGATTTAGAGGAGAACTGGGTGAAAGTGTTGCGGTCAGATGAGACCAAAATCAAGCTCTTTGGCATCAACTCAACTCGCTGTTTTTGGAACACCATTCCCACCTTCAAACACAACTTCACAGCATTAAAGATACGATGGATGGGACCATCTTTGGTAAGAATCTCCTTCCCTCAGTGAAAATAAGTTGTGGATGGGTATTCCAGCATGACAATGACCCAAAACAAGCCGCCAAGGCAACAAAGTAGAGGCTCAAGAAGAAGTACATTAAGGTACAGACCTTAATCCCATAGAAAATCTGTGGAAGCCAAACATCAGCCTCGAAACCTTAATGACCTGAAGAGATGTGTGCAAACCTGGTGGTAAACTACAAGAAACGTCTGACCTAAGTCCTGTTTTGCAAAGGGGTCAAATATTTATTTCACTCGTTAAAATGCAAATCAATTTTTAACATTTGTGAAATGTGTTCTTCTGAATTAAACAAACCATATCATATGGTATGTCATTTTTGTCCCTACATGGTCACAAGTTGACTGCCTTCCGCCACAGGTGATGACACTGCAGTGGACGATGTACAGTTCCAATAATTGTTCGGTTATTATACTGATTACTGTTATTAAAAGAAACACCAGGATTCATCTAAGCGTTTGTGCTAAACACCTACAGGAAAACAGTGAATTATTTAATAATAACAAATGTATTAAAGATATTTTTGGGGCACGTTTGCCTTTATTGATAGGACAAAGTGATGAAATAGGGGAGATAGAGAGAGTGATGGGACCAGAAAGGACCCGACCCCATAATAAATGTATTAATACATTAATTTATGCATATGTTAACATCACTTTATGAATTAAACACATACCTAACATTAACTAAGAATAATAAATACTATATATGAAATACTATATACTTTGCTGTTACATGACATATGTTTTAACATATTATTACTTTATTATGTATTTTGACACCCACAGGAATGAACAGAAACTCATCTTCAGGTAGACCAGTTGACTATTACAGAAGTACGATCAGTGATTATAAACTATTATAAAATAGTTTTCATTTTATTTGTAACTTATAGTATTGATTTAGCATCGATACCGAGGAATTATATTCTGGTATCATACCGAAATCAAATAATGGTATCGAGCCATCCCTGATGAGTAGTAGTAATTTTAATTAATCTAGGTTTTAGTATTTACCAGCAAACAACAAAACAATCAAAAATTAATATTATAAATGCTTAAAAGTTATTTTTTTAAATCCAGACAATATTTTACAGTAAATTTGATGACATTTCTTGTCTAGGATGAACAGTTCTACCAACATGTCAGGACGGGTTAGGATGAACTCCTAGACAGCTAAAATCAGTCTTATCCAGTCAGCGTCAGAAGGACATGTCTCATTAATCTGAATACTGAAACTGTAAACGGGTTAGACGGCCACTTACCCTGTATTTATATTTATACGATTTAATTCCGACGACAGAACAAAATGTAACGAAATAGAATTTTTCAGGATGATTTTTTTGGCCAACAGGAACAGACCGGAAGTGCAGCTTTTACATTTTGGCACTTGTAGTCTACTGTAAGTTTCTTTTAGGCACTGAATAAGCCTAGTGTGATGACAGAAACACTCCATTTCCCATGATTCACCGACGGAACGAGTGGGGAGGGTTAACACTCAGCTGAAATGGCGGCTCCCTTAACACTTGTCTTAATTCTAGCAGTAACAATAAGAACAGTATTATTTCGGTCTAGTTTAGCTGCGCTGATTTCTGAAAGAGTTGAAGTTGTATCTCCTTTAAATTCGTGGAAAAGAGGTATCGTGTTTTTATTTGATGTTAATTACACAGCTACACCCCTGTCTCTAACAGCACAGCCTGCAGAAATGCCAAATAGTCGATAAATCTCGTTTTAATGTTTGTAAAATATATATTACATTTGTGTTATTTCAGTTGTGGAGGGTCTTGCCTTGCTGGATCTGGGGGTCTCACCATATTCAGGAGATGTATTTCATGAAGTGAGTATACGGAGTTGATTTGTTTTACTGTTCCTCCTGTCAAATCACTTAGATTTATAATATTTCCTTAATAAATGATTAATAAAAAAATAATTCCTAGTCGCTAGAAGCAGAGGAAACATGTCTAGGCTGAAATTAAAATAATTTGTCAGTTGTGTTGAAGCTGACTGTAATGTGAGTTACATCAGACGTTTGTGCTTTTCTTACTATTACAGATGTTTATTCTGAAAAGCAAGCTTGGTATACCTGCAATACTTTATACTATACATTCATCATCGTCAGGGTTGTCACCAGAAGTGACATCTGTACAACTTTTAACGCAATGACTGCATTTGACTAACATGCAACATAAACTCGTGTCGTGTGGTTTTATGTCATTTGAAGGGGTGAAAATGTACAGTTGATGTTCCTATAAAATTAGTCTGGTGTGAAACTATACGTTTAAGAAAGCTTATATCATGTACTTTATAGCATTTTAAAATCCAGCATTTAGCTCAGGAGTCCCTGTCCTAGAGGGTTGGTGTCCTGCAGAGCTTAGCTCCAACTTGCCTCAACACACTTACCTGTAAGTGTCAAATATACCTAGCAAAGATCTTGATTAGTTGGTTCAGGTGTGGTTGATTAGGGTTGGAGCTAAACTAGACACCGGCCCTCCGAGATTGCCCCACCCCTGGTTTAGCTGGTTTATTAGTGCTCACTGTCACAGTGGTAAACATGACACGACAGCGACTGTATTTCATGAGGGATAAAAAGCCATCATTTTCACTTTTTAATACAAATGACTGACCTGTAACTGATAATTATTGAGGTTATTATTAGGGGTCCAAGCACATTAGGTTAAAAAATGCTACAAAATAATAACTAAAACAATTGTAAATAATGCTTTTGCTTTTATAATAGATAAATGATAATTAAATAATGGAAATAAACAACACTTCAAAAAAGCTGAATTATATCATTTATATACATGTTGTCTCATTTCCCACCTCTCTGGTTAACAGCTTATTATACCTTCTGGATTGTTTAATCAAACAGCTCCCAAATCTGCTGCAGTGTGTACTTTGTATTTTTGGGTTAAATTTTAGGATTTTTATCTTTACAGGACGTTGATATGCTGGTCAGTGAGATTATGAGATTACTTGGCTTGATTTGTATTTAAGTATGTAAGTAATTTTATAGTTAGAAATATACTCATAAAAGTAAAAGTACCCAGTAATCACTGATTTTAGTAAAGTTGGAAGTTGTAATCTGTTAAATCTTCCATCTTTGTATGAAATATATTTGCGTATTAACATTTTGTAGACGTTTTTCGTAACAAAAGGCTGTTGTAAAATTCTCACAAATACTTAAAATATTAAAAGCTGATTGTATAAGAATCAGACTACTATTTAGTGGTCTAACTGTGTTTAGAACTAAGAACTAAGCTTTTAAGTCTTTTTTGTCAACAGATGCTGTAATTTTTTTTATAAATGGTTTCTAATCATTAATTCTGCTGTCAGTAGAGGAAAGACCTTTTTCCGCACTGTGTATACACTACAATTACAAGTGAATGACAATGTTATTTTAAATGTCATTTTCCTTAAATTTCTTTTTTCCAGACACCTCTTACTATATACCTCTTTCATTTTGTGGTGGACTATGCAGAGATTGTATTTATGGTAAGTACGTTGACCTTTGTGTAACATTTCATGGTCTGATTTACTTCTAATTACACTAAATGTGGACACTCATGACTATGATTTTCCAAGCCAGTGCTACAAAGTTGGAGGGGCTCAATTGTCTCAATTGTCCCTGTGCACAAAGCTCCTTATCTCTATAAACAGAGAGTGTGTTATGGTTGTTGTAGAAAAACTTGATTGTCTGGCACAGTTTTGAGCCCAACCTCAGTAAATATCTTTGGGATAAATTGGATGGCTAATTTTCCAACACCACAGTTAACTCTATAGTACTATTGTGGTGTGAATACGAATTTCCACAGCCACGCTTTCAGGAAAAGCTGGATATGTATATGAAAGTCAGGTGTCTGAAACTTTTGGCTGGATTGTGTAAAAGTGTTTACATTATCTTATAACCAGGCTGAATTTAAAATGCTACTCTAAACTATTTGTCTAAAGGGTTTTAACCAAAGCACAATTCAGGTCTGCCTTAACATTAAACTGGTCCTTAAATACTCAATGCCATGCACATTGTCGTTCTCCATAGCTGGTGATGTATTAGTAATATATTTTACTCATGTCAGGTTTACTTAGCATCATGTTCACGCTTCAGGGTAAATCGGCAATTTAGCTAATATAATTAAACTGTAAACTAAAAATTTAGCATCGAGGAATTAAAAATATGGCGATGAGATGACCAGTGGAATCGTCAGTTTTCTATTTATTCTGTACATACAATTTGGGAACTTTTGTTTGAACTTAATCAATGTTAATTGATCAATGGTACTGGTCTTTGGCAACAAGAAATATCTGGGCAGTAAAAAGGTCTTTAGATTTTCAGCTAGTTGCTTACAAGTTTTGGTAAACTTTTTTTACACCTAAACTGAGAGGAGTGGCAACCCAGCCAGGCTCTGCTGCATCTATAGGTTGTTGTACACTGAAGTGTTGAACTAAATTATCTGTGGTTATATTTTACTTGTGTTATCAGATAGCAGATGGAATCACTGCAGTGGCTCTCTACCTGTCAGTGAAACACTACAACAAAAACGTGGTAAGTATAAGATTAAGGCTGTCACAATTATTAAATAATCGTATGATCGAAATTATTTGACCTAACTGCAATCATTGAATCCAACCGCAATTATTGCACACTTTTATTAGCCACAAGGGGGAGCTGTAGTACTCGCAGCACCCTATTTTTATCCTACGAGATACGAGACTGGGAGACGTAAGACTGGGAGACATGAGACTGGGTTCATGAAAAGGAGACGAAATTATTAGAATTTTTTTTTTACAAATCCTTCAATGATGACATACAGGGAAAATTTTAAAATACATTTTAAAAAATCAACAAGTTCTTTATGAAATTAAACTTCTATATAAACACTATGCAAAATGTTTTGCCACAAACCTTTTTTTTTTTTTGCCACCGTTGTTAATTTTGTGATGGCAGTTTCTTCTTCTGCTCCTTCTGCTCGGACGTCAGTACCTTAATTGGGCATTAAGACCTGCAGGGCAATAATCAATGAACGCAACTAACGAAAATGAAATGATTATTCGATATGATGCTTTTGCACCATATTTAAATGTCGGCAAAAAACAATGCTTTTAGTTTAGAAACCGCTAAAAGAGAAAGAGAGCTGTGTGTGTGTGCGGTGGCTCATGTGTTGGACCGCCAATTAGAAGATCCGGGTTCAATTTCCAGCACCACAAAGTTGCCACTGTTGGGCCCCTGAGCAAAGCCCTTAAACCTTAATTGCTCAGTTTTTTAAAAAAAGATAAAGTGGATAAGAACGTCTGCTAAATACTGTAAGTATAAATGTGTTAATGTGCGTTACAGAAGAAAAAACTTTAACCGTGGACTGTTAACGCTGCCTCTGATCTGGGTTTCGAACATTTGTTACAGTGAACAAAATTAATAAATATCAAAATACACAGTTGTAAGTTGTTATATATCGCTGTTAGTGTCCACCTGAGTTGACCTTGTGTCATCTCATGACAAATCTGATCTGTCTGCTTACACTGCACATGTTGATACACGTATCCATATTCGATTTATTTCCACATACGAATGAGGCCTGTATCTGATCTGAAAATATCGGAATCCAAGTGCTTCTTTCCTGCTTACACTGTCCTGAGTCCAATCCGATCTGTGCCACAATCTGAATCGGCTCACTTGATACGTGCAGTGTAAATGCAGCCTAAGTGTGGCAGAGAATCTTCTATCGTTACATTCTCACGAGACCAGTCAGATCTCGTTACACCACTAATATACTGTAATGTATTAGGATAAAAAATGGTTACATCCATTTGTTAACATTTTATTTTTCCCCATAGATGTTTTTCCCCCACCTTTTCCTATTTTAGCCATGTGTACATGTCAGGATCTTAAAATGCGGTTGTTCTATCCAAATAAATGAAATAGTGCCATTACATTTAACTATCCTAAAAATCCAGCAGTTTTAACTTTTATAGGGGCCTCAAAATTATATTTCATTATAAATATTTGGATAAATTGAGGGACCTACACTCGACCTACATATTTGAACATTATATGGTATCTGTATGATAAAGTAAAGTTTATCATAAAATAAAAAGTTTTTTATTTTGTAATAGTGATTTATATACTAATTTGAAGGTAAGAAAATACCTATTTATAAACAAAATACAGGCATGGTATTTTAATAATATCTCACACAAACTGGAGAATAATTACTTGTTTCCTGTGTTTCCAGTAACACTTTTTTTTTTTGGACTTTTTGCTTTGTGGTAAATATGTTGTAGTTCAGAAAACAGAAGTATGCTTTGGAGGCAGACAGGTATCCACATGACTGTCTGGAGCTTATGCGCTCACCCAAGGAGATGTTCTACATTCCTCTCAAAGTGGCTTTGTTGTAAGTTTTGATTTTACTTATTTATTTGTTCTGTGTAGTTATGTTTATAATAAGTCTTAATATGGTAGGCAGTTTTCTGAAAAAAGTTGCTTTAACAATATTTTCAAATTTCTTGGGCATCCAGCTACCTGTTAAATCCCTTCAGTATTCTATCCTGTGTGGCAAAGTCTACCTGTGGTCTAAACAATGCCATTATTGCACTCTTCATCTTCTGCACAATTAAAGGTAAGTACTTTTGTCTGCATAGATCATAAAAAAGTGTCTATTAGCATTACTATTCTAGATAGAATTGTTAAAGCTGTGGTTTTAGAAAGAAGAGATTTCACTAAGTTTTCTATGTAGTAATTACAGTAAGTTGTGATTCTTAATAGCTTGTTAAAATTACTTGTTAATAAAAAAAAAATTTACTTAAGTCTTTGGCCTTGATGTACTCCAATTGTCTGTGTGTAACCCTTAATGCATGAACGTATTTATGATCTGTTATATACGGAGGTTATGAAGCACATTCAGTTTAAGCATCGTTTATGCAGTTATAATATATTAGTTATTAAGTAATATGTAAATTCCATAGTTCATACCTGACAAAAGAGTTTTTTCATTGCTATTTTTTTCCATACTGGGAAGTATATGTTAATGAATACTAATCATATAAAGTGCAGGGTGTGCACACCACAGCTTTAGTATATTTAGTAAAATCCAAACAACTTTATTAAAGGTTAAGCACATTTCCTTCATAGTACGAATGTAGATAAGAATCTCACTCACACTCTTACACCAGACCTCACATCAGTTCTAACATCAAAACCAATAACAAGTCAAATAAAAAACATGATTTCTACGCGAAAGGTAAAAAAAGGTCTGCTCTTAAAGTTGGGCAGGTGCAATGATTTGAACTGGTTTTTCAGTTGAAATTATTGTATAAGGACAATGTCCCCTCCTCTTCACTGGTAACAACAGCAGTGCAGTTCACATTTAAAAAAGTTCATGAAAAGCTGCCAGGCCATATGGTGTTAGTGCCAGGGTGCTAAAGACAGCAAGCGTTCCTTTTTAACATATGTCTGGATCTGAAAAGGGTCCATGTGTTGGAAGACATCTTGCCTTGTTCCTGTGGGACACGTCGTCCCAGTGGATCCAAGGGTAACAATCCAGTGGTCGTAACCTCCCACATCGTAAAGGCCATGGAGAGACTCGACCTCCAACAACATCAGACAATAGTCAGCCCATATCCCACTTTGCCTATCAGCCAAGACTGAAAGTTAAAGATAGCCAGTAAGAGTCATGTCCTTTGACTTTTTCAGTACTTTTGACACTATTAGGTCAGCACGTCTGTGTGAGAAGCTAATAACGATGCAGGTTGACACCCCCCTCGTGTCCAGGATAACTGACTACCTTACGGGGAAGTGGTGGCTCATGGTTTAAGGTGTTGGATTACCAACCCGAAGGTTGTGGGTTCGATTCCCAGTCCGGCAAGCCACCACTGTTGGACCCCTGAGCAAGGCCCTAACCCCCAATTGCTCAGTTGTATAAACAAGGAATATGGTAAGTCGCTCTGGATAAGGGCGTCTGCCAAATACTGCAAATGTAAATGTAAATGGAAGACCTCAGTATGTACTTCTAGATACTCGACATACGTTCTTCATCGTTTCCTCTTTACTGTCTACACCAGAGGACTATGACAAACCTGGCGGCCTTCAGAAATTTTCTGATAACTGAGGTAGTGGGATGTATCAGTTATAGTGATGAGAGTGAGTACAGGACAGTATTAAAAAATTTTGTCACATGGTGTGAGATTTTTCTGCAACTACATCTTACAAAAACAAAAGAGCTGCTGGTGGACCTGAGATGGAGAAACAAAAACACCTCCATCTGAAGTATCGATGTGGACATAGTGGAAGATTACAAATACCTGGAGGTGCACATTGATGATAAACTGGACTTGACAAAGAACACTGTAGTGCTATACAGGAAGGGCTCTGTTTTCTGAGAAGGCTAAGGTCCTTCAAAATCTGTCGGATGATGCTGAGTATGTTTCTTGATGTCGTGGCAGTGCTCTCCTGAATTCTGGGAACAAACTGATCCACAAGGCCAGTGGTAATAATAGAGAGCGTTTTGACGATAGTGTTGTGTTTTTAAAATACATTTCATCCCAAAACAACAACTTTTACTTCTTCTATAACACGCTGACTAGAAGTACGTTCACTGACAGATTTGTACAACCACGATGTAGCACTGAGCGTCACAGGAGATAATTTCTGCAGTCGACCATCGAACTCTTTACTTTCAGTGTAATTAATATTGTTTATATTTTAATGACACTACATATTTTCATTAACTTCACATTCACATTTAACATTAAAACAAGAGTGAAGAGATACTCCGTGCCCAAAACACTATGGACACCAAACACATTAAAGAGAGACATTGCTATGTGCAATGATTTGAAGTGTTTTAGCCACTGTGTCTCACACCACACCAATGTGCACTTTCACACTTTGGGCTTTTATGATATGTTACCCTCTCCTGAAGCCCTAAATAACTATAAAAATGCTGCTGTATTGGAATGCTGGTGATGACATGCAGTATCTATATTTGAGTCAGTGAATAATTTGATAATCTATAAATTATATTATAGTTATAAATCTAATTTTTCTATTTGCCGGTGTTATTTGTATAAAAAAAAAGAACATATTCTATCTATAAGCTTTCTATTAGCTTATTATGCAATGGTTTCATTTAGATGTTTGTATGTCAATAATGTTCTTCCAGAGAAAACAACACTAAAAAAGTGATGCAGCTCTTTAGTTTTGCACGAGATGTCCAACCCCGTTTAAAGATTGGAATTAAATGCGTCACATAAATGTAATGAATGGTTTTAATCCTGCGCTTTTTCATTCAATTACATAAAAACCTTGAGAAAATGTTAGCACTGTTCCCACAGGCTTAATTGCTTATTGGGGATAAATGTATAATTTAAATAATTTTTTTATGTAGTCTTTTTTTCTATTCGTAAAAGTGTTATACAAATAAAATTAAAAAGAAGAGAATACATAGCCTCTTAATATAACTTGTTTATAACTTGTTTGTGCAATTTTTTTTTTTAGGAAATGCCTTGTTGAGTGCAATATTCTTGTCATTGGCAACCTATCAGAGCATCTATCCTCTTACGTTATTTGCACCTGCCCTTCTTTACCTGCTACAGGTGATGTTTAATAGTATTTAAACATTCATTCTACTTTGGTATTATTAATTACAACTACAGTGTATTGCAGTGTATAGATTACAATGAAGTATGAACTACAGATAACCTAAAAATCATCCAACAAACAAATGTGCTGTTTTTTGTTTTTTTTTGTCAAAATGTAATCTCTGTCTCTCTTTCTTTCTGTCCGACAGAGGTTGTACATCCCAGTCAACCCATGCAGAAAAAGTTTCTGGCTTTTTACCCTGCAATATGCTTTCATGTTTGTGGGAAGTCTGGTTGTCATTGTCTGCCTTTCTTTCTTTTTACTTGGATCATGGGACTTCATTCCTTCAGTCTACGGATTCATGTTAGTATAAAGTGGTAGGATTTTCCTGCTCTCATTTTCATGTTTAAAGTGATGAAAATTAAATAAAACATTAAAATATATTTAAGCAAATACAAGATCACACATCCCTGTCCTGTGTGCTTGTTGCTAAACACAAATACTACAGCACTGTTACATTTTAGATAGTCCCACATAGCCAGAACTTAAAACATAGGGCAGAAGTTCTGTACACCATAGCAGCTTTGTTGGCCAAGAAGCCGTCTGACTGACGTAAAAAGGTTTTTTTAAAAGTTGTTTTCTTTTCAACAACAGACCGTCATGCTACAATTACTGTGAAAAGTTACGAAAATTGAGTCTATAGCGTAAACTTCACACCGTAAAATACAAGTAGGCTGACTCTCAAAATCCTAAGTTGTAGAACTTTATATTAATATTTGAGTTGTTTCTACAATAGATAATTTTCTGTATATGTTGCTTATAACTTTGTTTTTGTATTCCAGCCTGTCAGTACCAGATCTTACTCCAAATATCGGCCTGTTCTGGTACTTCTTTGCAGAGATGTTTGAACATTTTCGTTTCTTCTTTATCTGCGTCTTCCAGATTAACATCTTTCTCTACACCATCCCCCTGGCTATCAAACTCAAGTAAGACCAAATGTCTTTTACATATACAGTGGACAGTGATATCTCTATCTATCTATCTATCTATCTATCTATCTATCTATCTATCTATCTATCTATCTATCTATATATAACTGTGTGTATATATATATATATATATATATATATATATATATATATATATATATATATATATATATATATATATATGTGTATGTATAAGAGCTATAGTGGTATATATAATGTATGTATTAGTATATGTGTATGTATAAGTGCAGTAGACAGTGGTGTGTGTATATAGCGTATGTATAACTACAGTGGACAGTGTTATATGTAGTGTATATATAAGTACAGTGGACAGTGGTATATGTAGGTTATGTATAAGTACAGTGGACAGTGAATATATTTAGGGTATGTATAAGTACAGTGGTATATGTAGTGTCTGATATGTACAGTGGTGTGTATATATAGTGTATGTTATAGAACTAAGTGTAACTAAGAACAATGGACATGGTGTATATACAGACTGGTGTATATACGCTCCTTTTAGGTTTTCAGCTGTGTTGACTTATATATTTTTTTTAAATTAATAAGAATTTAATTAAGTGACAATAATATTCTTACCTTGTATACTGTTTTTTCTTTATTTTTGGAACAGGGAACATCCAGTGTTCCTCATTTTCATGCAGATTGCTATCATCTCTATTTTTAAATCATACCCCACAGTAGGAGACATAGCACTCTATATGGCCTTCCTGCCTGTCTGGAGTCACCTTTACAGATGTGAGTAGAAGTGTCTGAGGAATGCCCGTTTGCTCAAATTTAAATGTTAGAATCTGTGAAAAACAGCCAGAAAATTAAGATTAAGATTTCCATTTCTGGTATAAAACACTGCTTTTACATTTTTACCCTGATTTCAAAATGAAGGTGATTTTAGATTTTATGGTAATTAATGACTATAGATAATGTACATTTACTTTACATATGGAGTTGGACTTTATTTTAAATTCTCTCCTTTTAATGTGTCTCATTACCAGTAAAACCTTCTTAGTAATACTAAATTTCAAGACTGATTCAAAAGAATCACTAGTTAATGAAGAAAGAACTTCATTACATTACATTTACATTTGCAGCATTTGGCAGACGCCCTTATCCAGAGCGACTTACAATATTCCTTGTTATACAACTGAGCAATTGGGGGTTAAGGGCCTTGCTCAGGGCCCAATGGTGGTGGCTTGGTTGAGCTGGGAATTGAACCCACAACCTTCGGGTTGGTAATCCAACACCTTAACCATGAGCCACCACTTTCCCCAACACTTCATTATGAGTGTTGTGTAACAACAAAATATTACAATAAATTCACACATTTTAGCATTATTAAACTTGATGTATTTTTTTTTTTCAAGTCCTGAGAAACATCTTCCTGGTTTCCTGCATTTTGTTGGCATGCTCAGTTCTTTTCCCTGTGCTCTGGCATCTCTGGATCTATGCTGGCAGCGCCAACTCAAACTTCTACTATGCCATCACACTGCTATTCAATGTCGGACAGGTGAGCAGCTTCATGCCTACTTTTTGTTTTGTTTGTAAAAGATCATGTGTACCAACTTTACTCATCAAAACAATTTCTGCCATATTTGTAGATGATCTTGATTGACATATTAATGCAGAATATTTCTAGTTTGGGCATTTTTAAGTGGTAAGAGCTCTGTGGACTGGCATAGTCATTCCAAAGTCAGTTAGATTCCACAAGCATCTACAGGGAGTGCAGAATTATTAGGCAAATGAGTATTTTGACCACATCATCCTCTTTATGCATGTTGTCTTACTCCAAGCTGTATAGGCTCGAAAGCCTACTACCAATTAAGCATATTAGGTGATGTGCATCTCAGTAATGAGAAGGGGTGTGGTCTAATGACATCAACACCCTACACCTAGCCAAGTCTTAACCTCCTATCAGAGGCAACCATGTTTTAATGTAAAAAAGCAAAAAAGCCAAGGAAATTCACAATGTCATTAGTCTTAAGATGTTCCACTAAAGCTTTCAGGCTAAAAAGTCAAGGGAAGAAAAAGTTTAAATTATCAACCAATACCATGCTGTGTGAAATAGAGTAAAAATTGTAATCCATAATAAAATCTCAGTGAACATTGTGGAAATCAGTTTATTTTCTAAATAAGATAAAATGAGAATATTAGTCTTATAAATCCCAACACTTCAGGAAAAGTTCATTTGTTCTATTAGGATATTACAATACCCATATCCAGTACAGTATGTGAGTAATATGACAGTATCCTATTTCTGTCTATTTTGTACTTCTATAATTTGTTACATTTATTTTTGGAAAGTAGCACATTTCCACCAAAACAATACGCCTGATTTCTCAGGAATAATGGACAGTGCTTCTGGTGTCTTTGTCTCTTCTAATGTTTTTAATATTAATACTTACTAATGACCAGTAGACCGACCCATTCTGTAGAATGTAGTAAAGGAAAATTAAACAAAATATACAACATAATGTTATATTATATGATGTTAATGTCCATATGTTTATTAATCTGTATGTCCTTATAGACTCTAATAATATCAAATATCGCAAATATCTCAGTGTGTACTATAACGACCCCCTGTTGTTCTCGAGACATCATAGAGTTTAAATGATTGTTTTATTTGACTATTATAAACAGTATGTGCTCATATTGTTTGTGTGTGTTTTAGATTCTGCTTTTGTCTGACTACTTCTACGCATACTTGCGCCGGGAACATCACTTGAGCCATGGACTGTACCTGCAAAAAAAGGATGGCAGTGAGGCCACCCTGGTGTTAAAATAAACTCTAAAATAGAGACTTGGCTACCTTTTCTCTTGCTCTATTTTTTTCCTAACCTATTTTTACTTTTTTTCTCTACTAAACTATCATTTATAAAATCTGTGTATGGTTAAAATCCCTCTGAAATCTACTGTACTTTAATGATTACAATAATATTATGATATTACAAAAAGGTCCTACTCCAGTTGGTCTAGGTGACCCAGTAAACTATAACACGTACAGTTCTGTTAAACTGTATCTCTTCAGTGCTTTGTGGTTGGGTTTATTTCGATTTATTACATTATTTAAAGGGCTATTTCCTTACACACTTGTGGTTAAATCATTCTAGCAAGTGCAGTGGAATTACTGACACTCCTATGTTTTTTTTTACCATACATACCATCTGTAGGTGTATGTAGGTAATCTTACCCAAAATATGATTACAATAATGACAGTCTTATGCTTTGGCGGGATATGATAGTGTTGGTCATCCAGGTTTATTTAGCACCAAAACACTTGTCTTATTCTCCTAGAATAAACAACAGAGAGAAAACTGTCAAAAAATTAAATGGAGATCCCTAAGTAATTAATGAAATGCCACTTATTAGAATGAACGTTTTGTGTGAATATATATGTTATATTTTAAAGCAAAAGGTCTTTGCTCCAGGAACACATTACAAGGCTGCTGAAGCATCTCAGGATTTTCCTCAAGATTCAACTATATATGTTGTAATATATACCACTAAATTTTGTGTATTTGTGTGTTGTTTACATTCTTATGGGCAAATGTGGGGCACTGGATTGTTACAGCATGAAAATAAAGAATAGTTCTTTATGAACTTGAACAAGCATAAAAATGCACATTTTTATTCAGTTATTAACAAAGTAAATTATTTGGAGTAAGCATGATCAATTCACACAGTATTAATGTAAATCAATTACACTGAAAATCTCACCAGGATGGGCAATAGTGATTTATAATTACAGTGTTACATCTGGGCAGTTAATTCAGTGGAAATGTGTCGGTTCTAAAACACCAATGATCAATTCTCTGCTCAGGTGTGAGCTTTGTGTTTAGTTTTATTCAAGACTTGCATGTTAAAAAGTACCAATTACATTGAATCAAGTTACACGCTTGAATTTAGTTAATTTACCATTTTTTGTTAGGTTTTTTTTTTTTTGTGCATATTTACTGTATTTTGGAAAGTGTAAATATCAGATTATTGAGTATCATTAAAATCACGTTTGTATTTTTAATTACATTCTTAAAGTAAAATATTATTTGAACTCCCTACACTAGGTTAATGTGGATCTTAATGTGGTCTTACACCCTCCCTCGTCTGCTGTAGGTAAACAAAAAACTCTCAGTAAAGCGTGTCAGGTCCTCGCTTTGATAGCAGCAATAATCACGAATGTTTACAGAACAAGCGGGAACCCATTGTGCCTGTAGCTTTCACTATTTCTGTTATATCAAGTGATAGAAAAGCCTTCTCAAGCCGTACACCTAACCTATCTAATCTATGGCCTATCATGCATCAAACAAAGATTGCTGTGGGGACTAAAACTAGCAAGTTAGCATTTCTAAACATCCGTTTACTAAAAAACAAACCTTTTTTAATTAAAAAAAAACGTAATTACTTTAAAGAACCTGGCTATTATATTTTTGAAGAAACGTGGCTAGAAGATAACTGCAGTGCAGCAGTCCTCAATGAAACAGCCCTTCCTAACTTTTCTTTTCAGGGTATGCAGAGCTGTTAGGAGAGATGGTGGTGTAGCTAGTCTAATTAAAAAGTGTCTATTAATATAAGCAGGTGTCATTTGGTCAGTATTTGTCTTTTGAGTATTTAGGTATTGTACTAAAAGGTGCTCCACACAGTCTATTCATCATTATTTGCAGGCCTCCAAAATATTCTTCAGCCTTTATTAAAGAGTTTACTGAAATGTTATCAAAGATTTCCTCAGAGATTGGCTGTTTTTTCATTTCATTTTATATTTTACTGCACCATGTTCTTTTCTATGCTCATTTTTACTAGGCCGTAGTTCAGCTTGAAGTTTCTTGACTCTTACTGTTGGCCTGCAAGGTCTTGATACCTTAGTTTAGACTAATATTTCTTAGTTCCCGTGAGAATGGTGTATGTGATGTTTTAGGATTATGCATGATAGTCACAACATCCGTGTATTTCTATATCTCTCCTGTCCTTTACACTCGCACATCATCAAGGACAGCGAGGCAGACACTTCTATTTTTACTTTAATAAACTCTGTTAAAGTTCCGGGCTTCTTGTCTGTTCATCCTTCACCCTACAGTGAAACCACATTATCTGGATCTGATCAACTTAGAAGATTTACAACAGAATGAAACCCCATACGATCGTGGACACACCTTAGATTTACTTATTAGTATGGGTCTAAACATTTCATCTGTTGTTATTAAGAATGTAGCTATTGTGATCTATTGTCTTAAGATGTAGCTATTGTGATCTATCTGATGTATTGTGTATTTTCATTGAGATATTGAACTCCAGCAAGATCTGTTTCTGTCAGAAAGTGATGCATTAATGAGAACACTTTTTATGAAAGCTATATCTTTAACACCAAGCATACCTGCAGTCTTTGTTGATCTTCTCCTTGATTTCTTCAACTCAAAAATTAAGAGTGTTATTGATGATATTTCTCCTGTAAAAGCCAGTAAGAAGAATGGAAGGCAAAAAGGACCTTGGAGAAACTTAAAAGCAGTACAACAAAGACAATGGAGGAAAGCTGAGAGGATGTGGCAAAAGACTTAACTTAAAATACACTATATCATCTATAAAGACAGTGGGTGAGTTTTCCTCTGTCCAGATAAACCAGTAGGTTACGCATGCTGCACCAAATGTTTCCTTGGTCTTGTCCGGATGGCTGTTTAGAAGGCAAGAGATCACTGAGAAACCGCCTTATTGTCTTCAAGTGATTGAGCTCGGAATAACAAAGAACGGACATAAGTTAGTGCAAATGCCATTTAACTTGTGATAAACAAATATATTGTGTGTTATTGGGGGTGTTTCCCGGTTCCGGTTGACCTGATTATTGTAGCCTAACAATCCTTTAACTGATTTACATAATGAAAATGTGTAGGCCAGGTTAAAGAGATGTGTCTTTAATCTATTTTTAAACTGGCAGTATGTGTGTCTGCCTCCCAAACAGTGTAGGGTAAATTATTTCAAAGTTTAGGCGCTAGATAAGAAAATGATCTGCCACCTGCAGTTGATTTTGTTTTTCTAGGTATAATCAGATTGTCCTGAGAGCGCAGCGGATTTTGAGGACTATAATAGGATAGGAGCTCACTCAGGTACTGAGGTGCTAAACCATTTAGGGCTTTATAAGTAATTTACAAGATTTTAAAATCTAGTCGATATTTAATAAGGAGCCAGTGCAGTGTTGACAGAACCGGGCTAATATGATCATACTTTTTGGTTCTAGCAAACACTCTGGCTGCTGCGTTTTGAACCAGCAAGCAGAACAAACACCCAGTAAAGCGTTACAATAGTCTAATCTTGAGGTCATGAACGCATGAACCAAAATTTCTGCATTTGACCTCGAGAGCATAGGTCGTAGTTTAGATGAATTTTTAAGATGATAAAAAAAATGTGGCTCTCAAAGGACAGACTGCTATCAAAAACCCAACTAAGTTTCTAACTAACGGTAAAGGGTTAACAGAGCCGCCAAAAAATGTTAGACAGTGATCTAGATTATTAGAGGCAGAGTCTTTATTGCTGATAATTAACACCCCTGTTTTTTCAGGTTTAAGCAACAAAAAATTATTTGGCATCCAGTTTTTTATATCCACTATGCATTCAATTAGTTTTTTGAATTGGTAAGTTTCAAAGAGTTGTAAAGAAATATATTGCTGAGTGTCATCAGCATAGCAGTGAAAGCTAACACCATGTTTTCTAATAATATCTCCCAGGGGTAACATGTAAAGTGTACAAAGTAACTGTCCTAGAACTGAGCCTTGGGGTACTCCATACTTTACCTCTTCATTTATTGCTACAAATTGTTGGCGGTCAGATAAGTAAGATTTAAACCATGCTAACGCACTTCTGATGCCAAAAAAGCTTTCTAATCTATTTAAAAGAATGTTGTGGTCGACAGTGTCAAACGCAGCACTAGGGTCCAATAGCACTAATAGGGAGAGACAGCCATTATCAGCTAATAGAACAGATCTTTTGTAACTCTAATTACAGCAGTTTCATGATATGGATATGATAGGATCTAAATCCTGACTGGAAATCCTCACAAATTAAATTTTTTTCTAAAAAAGTTCCTCTCAAGGTTTCTTCCTATTCCATCTCAGGGAGTTTCTCAGGGACAAACTGATTTCTGTTTCATTTTCAGCTTATAATTTCTTAGGTTGTGTAAAGCTGCTTTGTGACAATGACCATTGTAAAAAGCGCTATACAAATAAAATTGAATTAAATTAAATCGAATTAATGATACTACCTTTTTAAGTATCTTAGGCAGAAATGGGAGGTTTAATAACAGCTAATTTAAATGTTTGAGGGACATATCCTAATGACAACGATGAATTAATTATATTCAGAAAAGGACCTATGACGTCAGGAATTACCTCTTTTAGGAGCTTAGACGGAATAGGGTCTAACATACATGTTGTTGGTTTAAATGATTTGATGAGTTTCTAAAATTCCTCCTCTTTTATAGTAACAAATGAGTGGAATTGTTCCTCGGGGAATCTATAACGCATCTGATGTTCACAATTTTATCTCTGATAGCATTGATCTTGAAATTAAAGTAATTCATAAGTGTCAACACATGTTGATGATTTGTTTTTAGTTAATTTAGCTACTAAATTAAATAGCTAGGATTATGTTTGTTCTCTTCTCAAAAGAGATAAAAAGTAATCAGATCTAGCCGTTTTTAATGCATTTCTGTAGGATAGGCTACTTTCCTGCCATGCAATACGAAATACCTCTAGTTTAGTTTTCCTTCCTCTCATCATCAACACCGTGATCAATAAGAGAGGGGAAGACAGCATCTAAACATACCAGATCACCATAATACTCAACACCCATGAGTCCCCCAGATCTGCTCCTTTATCTAAGGGGAATCAATACAAAATGCTTGATTAAATAAATACGTTTTTAACCTGGACTTAAACACTGAGACTGTGTCTGATTCTCGAACATACATAGGGAGGCTATTCCATAGCTTTGGGGCTCTGTAAGAAAAGGCTCTGCCCCCTGCTGTAGTTTTTATAATGCGCGGTACTGACAGGCAGCCTGCATCCTTTGATCGAAGTAGGCGTGGCGGAACGTAAGACACTAGAAGTTCGCTTAAGTACTGCGGCCCAAGACCATTTAGAGCTTTATAAGTTAAAAGTAGTATTTTAAAATCAATGCGGTGTCTCACTGGGAGCCAATGCAGTGTGGATAGGACCGGCGTGATGTGGCTCATTTCTTTTAGTTTTAGTAAGGACTCTCGCTGCTGCGTTCTGGACTAACTGAAGTTTATTAATGCACCTAGTTGAACATCCAGACAGTAAAGCGTTACAGTAATCCAGCATGGATGTGATAAACGCATGAACTAATTTTTCGGCATCAATAAGTGACAAGATATTTTTTATTTTAGCGATATTTCTGAGATGATAGAACGCTATCCTGCTAATATTGTCAACATGGGCTTCAAATGAGAGATTGGAGTCTAAAATCACACCCAGATCTTTTACTGTTGCACTCGGTGAAACAGAAAGACTGTCTAGGGTTAAGGTGTGATCAGGAAGCTTACTTTTGGCTACCTGTGGTCCTAGAACCAGAACCTCCGTCTTGTCAGGGTTAAGCAAGAGGAAATTGCATAACATCCAATCTCTTACTTCCTTCACACATTGCTCAATTTTATTAAACTGGCCTTTCGCATCAGGCCTTGATGAGACGTATAACTGTGTGTCATCAGCATAACAGTGGAAACTGATATCATGCTTACGAATTATGTTTCCCAGAGGCAGCATGTAAAGAGAGAAAAGAAGTGGGCCTAAAACCGAGCCCTGTGGAACACCATACTTTACAAGGGAGCATGCAGAATAATGACCATTTAAATCAACAAACTGGTAACGATCGGTTAAATAGGACCTGAGCCACGCAAGAGCTGTTCCTTTAATTCCTACTGATTTTTCTAATCTGTGAAGAAGAATATTGTGATCTATGGTGTCGAAAGCCGCACTAAGGTCAAGTAATATAAGCAACAAGACACAGCTTTGATCGGATGCCAGTAAGAGGTCATTAGCTACTTTGACCAGTGCTGTCTCTGTGCTGTGGTGAGGTCTGAATCCTGATTGATGAAGTTAAGTTTACACAGGACTAGAGAATGATCATTGCTTTGTTGCGGAATTAACATTAATTCTATGTGACAGTATTAAAATTAAGACTTTATCTGCAGCCAGCACTAACTCTGTTAGAAAATCACCAAATCTTATAAAGTCTGTATGGTGTCCTGGTGGCCTGTATACAGTAGCCAGTACAAACATCACAGTAGATTTATTATTAGCATCTATTTCTATGGATAATGTTGGATGAGGCACCATTACTTCAAATGATTTATACCTGAAACCTGCTCTCTAAGAAACACTGAAAATATTATTATAAATTTATGCAACCCCTCCACCTTTACCTTTTGGACACGGCTCATGTTTATAACAGTAATTTTGGGGTGTAGACTCATTGAAAATAACGTAATCATCTGGTTTTAGCCAGGTTTCTGTCAAACAGAGCAAATCTAGATTATAACTAGTGATTATATCATTTACAAAAAGCCCTTTCGCAGAAAGGGACCTGATATTTAGTAAACCAAACTTTATCCTTTGTGTCTCTGCCCTGCATGAATTTTTTATTTGTCAACATCAATTAAATTGTTTCTATTAAGCTGGCTTGGACGTTTATTGTATTTTCTAGTTTGGGGAACAGACAGAGTCTCTATGTGCTGTGAATTAACTGCGCCAAAAAACTCCTCCAATTGTCTATAAAAACTATTTTATTTTGCGGGCACTATTTCGACATCCAGCTATTAAGTGATGACAATTTGCTATGTAATAAAAATCTTATTGAATTTACGCTTAGCATTAGCCAGCACTTTTAAATTTGACAGGATGTCAGGCACTCTGGCTCCCGGTAAACATTGGACTATGGTAGCTGGAGTATCTATTTTCACATTACGTACAATACAATCACCAATAACTAGAGCTCTTTCATCAGGTTTCTCAGTGGGTGCGTCACTGAGTGGGGAGAACCTGTTTAATGTTTTTTGTCACAACTGAAGAGCGGTGTTTTGACCCACAACTATGCCATCTCACAGTTACCCAGTTGCCCTGCTGCACAGGCTCTAAAACCGGAACCGAATCATGTATGGGATACCCTGAACTATTTGCATGCAAAATTGAATCTACAGACCTCACATTCTTACTATCCTCAATTAAGAATAAAATCGATGTACTCTGTCTTGCTAGAACTGGCTTTCTTTCCTCTTCTCTCCAGAAAATAACCTCCACCTCTTTAGGTTTTCCTCCACCTGCTCCATGCTTTTACTACAGATCACAATGTCATCTGCAAACATTATTGTCCAAGGAGACTCCTCAGCAAACAAAAAGAGGCTCAGAGCTGATCCCTGATGCAGTCCAACCTATTTTGAAATCCCCTGTCTGACCTACTGCACATTTCGCCACTGCCCTGCTCCCCTCATACATATTCTGCACCACCCTGACATACTTCTCTGCTATTTCTGACTTCCTCATACAATACCACAGCTCTTCTCATGGTACCCTGTCATATGCTTTTTCCAGGTCTACAAAAACACAATGCAGCTCCCTATGACCATCTCTGTACTTCTCCATCAGCATTCTCAGAGTAGAAATTGCATCTCTAATGCTATTTTTGGGCATAAAACCATACTGCTGCTAACAAACATCTACTACCCTCCACCTCTCTTTCTCAAACCTTCATTGTATGATTCATCAACTTATTGCCTCTGTAGCTGTTGCATGTCTGCACATCACCCTTGTTATTAAAGATAGGCACTAGAACACTTCTCCTCCATTCCTCATGCATCCTCTCAATCATTAAAACACTGTTAAACAATCTATTAAGAAATTCCACTACTGCCTGTCTTAAACATTCCCACACCTTCTCCTTTCCATCCTCTTCAAAGCCATCCTAACTTAATATGAACAACACTTCCTCATCACCTTCGTTCCCCTCACCAACATGTCCATTTAAGTCTGTGCCTATCACCACTCTCTCTCTCCTCTGGGAATATTTACAATTAGCTCATCTAACTCACTCCAGAACCTCTCTTTCTCTTCTAACTCACAACCTACTTGTGGGGCATAACCACCTAAAACATTTACCACCAGCCCTTCAATTTCTAGCTTCAGACTCATCACCCTGTCTGACACTCTTTTCACCTCCAGAACATTCGTCAAAAACTAATTTTTCAGAATCGGCCCTACCCCATTTCTCTTGCTATCCACACCATGATAAAACAACTTGAATCCCGATCCGACACTATGAGCCTTGCTACCCTTCCACCTGGTCTTCTGTACACACAGTATTTTCACCTTCCTTTTCATCTCTCATATTAACCAGCTCTCTAGCTTTCCCCGTCATTTTCCCAACATTCAGCATCCCTATACCCTTTTCTATATTAACACGTCCTTCTCCACACCTTCTTTGACCAACAGTAGCCCAATTTTGCCAGCACCCTGTTAGTCAACGGTGCAGATGGTGGTCGATCCGGTATGAAATTACAACTGTTGGTTCGCATGTTTAGATTTGGCAATGTTGTACGTTGGATGCCCTTCCTGATACAACCCTCTCTATTTATGCAGGCTTGGGACTGGTACCGAAGTCACTGGCTTGTGACCCCTGTGGCTAGATTCAGCCTAAGTATTATATACTTAATTTTTTGTTTATGTCATTTTATTAGATAAATATTGATTCTGAACTGCTCTAGATGATGTACGTGGCACAGTTTCAGTTGTAGTGTAGATGTCTTAATGTAGATGTTTCTTGCTTGAATCTTTCTTGTAGATGTTTCGCGATGTAGATGTTCGCGATGTGCACCCCACATAAACAAAACAACACACAAAGAAGCACTGTTCATAATTCCAGTGATGGCAGAATCGTGCGGCGGGGAGCAACGTCCTTAGTGGAGAAGCGGCAAGGAGCGACATCCTCAGCAGAGCAGCGGCGGAGAGCAACATCCTCAGCGGAGCAGCGGCGAGGAGCAACGTCCTCAGCGGAGCATGGGTGAGGAGCGACATCCTCAGTGGAGCTTGAGCGCAAAGCCCTGTTCTCCGAGGTGACGGAGATCCCAGCGCTGTCCTTAGCGGGAACAGAGACCCCAGCGACGTCCTAAACGGGAGTGAAGACCCCAGCGACACCCACGTCAGATGCGGCATCCTGAGCTGAATCAGGGGGTGAGATCCTGACTGGGTCACATACCTGTGCAGACAGCGGGAGTGCCTGGGAGGAATCAGAAGTCAGAGGCTGGGCGAAGATGTTAAAAAAGTATCCTCTGATTTTCCGGATCCTTGAAAAAAAATAATCCACCGATATAGAAATTTGTGGATCAGAGTTCCATGCGGCTGGAGCAAATATTTCGGATGCTGACTGAACAAGGTTTGACACTGGCTTCAAAAGCTGCTACATTCCTCTGGGGTGCCGTTAAATTTATCCGGCAGAGAAAACAACCGAGCGGACACGCTGGGGCTCAAATGCTGCATCACGGGCCTGTACAACCGCTAATTGAGCTTAAACAGCCTGAAAAACTTAAGCCTGGTAGTTTTTCACGTCTTGCAGGCGGGCTACTCCCGCTGGATCCAATGGAGGCGAAGTATTCTGTAATGACGGAGACGTAGTAGGATCCATTTTGCAGGTTGTAGTTTTATTAAATAAAGGAGAAGGCAGAAACATGACACAGGCTAGGGAAAATAAACTAACAGGCGAAACAAAAACCAAGCGAACAAAACCAAAACGTAAACACTTAAACCAAAAATGTAAATGCTTAGTATGTAGATATGCAAACAATACTTCATGATTTGCTAGCCAAAGCTGCTAGCTTATAAAACAGAGCAACACACAAAGAAGCGCTGTTCAGAATTCCGGTTAAGGTGTGGCGGGAGGGCGAAATCGTGACAGAGGCTTTCTTGCTGACTTACAATGTCCGCTCTACCTCCTCCCCATGTAACTGCCAAAACTTAAACACTTGGCTTAAACCTCTGTGTGTGAACACACAGAAATCTTACTTGAAGGAAAGTCATTTTACCTGCATAAAGTGAGTCAGCAAAAATAAACAGTATTTTGTGGCTTGTCTTTTCCATTCAGTTACTGGCTGCTGAGAGATAGTTTAAGATCTTTCCCTTGCCCAAAAATTAGTGCAATTCGGTCAAGATTTAATTTATATTGAGTTAATAATATCCCTTCCAATCTCATACAATTTGAGTCGTATTGTAGAGGTAGGATGCAATTTCATTTTAAGTTTAATTTGACAAAATAACAAAAGACTTAACAAGCAGAAAACATGAACAAACAAGAACATAAAACTAAACTAAGAGAACCTGACAGGAATAGGACATAAACATGAAACCATAACAATACAAAGAAATCGACTGTAGAATGCAACAAAGCAAGACAAAAACAGATTGAAACACAGGGGTTTAAATACCTAACCTAAGAGGGAAAATAATTCATCAAACGAGAAACACCTAAAAACACTAAGGAACACATGACCAAAACAAACCAAACAAGACATGATACATAGAAAGGGGAAACACATAACAAGACATAAACAAACATATAGCACATTGACTAAATCATAAACAAAGGAACTCAGTCCTCACAGACTGTTGTTTTTAACTTTACAGAACTCTTGCAATATTTAGGTATTTGCATTAAACCAACAGTTTCTATCTTTTATAGACATGCCATACTAACAGTAAAAAAATCAGAGCTAGAAACTATTTAAACAATTAATCTAACTGCATGCAACAACATAACTGATGATGACTGACTTAGGTAGAGGCAGGTAGTGCAGGTATTTACACACAAGCATGCACATTCACACACACACACACCAGCGGCTCATCTGAATTTGCATACTAAAGTATGTACTAACTTTAGGTATGGATGCACTTAACAAATGTATAAAGTATGTTCCAAATAATATGGTAATAGGTAGTGTTAATGAGCTTGAGACGTTTTAGAGGATTCAGAACGATGGCAAGTCCAACTAGTTTACAGGTAGCTTTCATAAACTGGAACAAGAAACATTACTTTTCTTTCATTGAGGTGAAAGACTGTTTATGTAATATGCAACCTATAACCAAAAAGAACATCTCCATATCGGGGGCAAATAATTCTAAAATAATAAAGTATCCTCACATCATCACATGCCACCTCATCATAAAAACCAGAGTACAGCACAAAGCATAAGCTGCCTGGGGCCACCATGCCCACCTTGGGGCCAGGAATACATGAAATGACATCTTTTTTTGTGTTTTTTAAATATTTTAAAGGACAATAGTGATTATACAAAAACGCAATATTCAATGTAAAAAAAAACCCCGCAATATAATGTAATGTTACCGTACCGTGAAAAATAACTAGTAACTATAAATAATTACTATTTTATCTTAAACAGATCGGCATTATCATGAGGTACAGAGGAGCAAAAAGGAAAGAATAAGTTACTCATAACTCAGAAAATAGAAGAAAACATCTGCTTTTTACACGTATGCGAACAGGGCCGTCTTTATACGTTTATACCGCCACCTGCTGTGATGGAGGGTGAAGAAAACGATTCCTTCTATACACTCTCATGATTGCTCTCATTGTCTTTTGTGTATTTGGGCCATCATTTATCATTAGTATGTTAATGTATATTCTTTAATTCTGTCGTTCTCTTTCCCTTTAATGTGCTGTACAGTTCATCAAAACATGTTCCACTGTTTCCTCTACTAACCCTAGTAATGTGTAGTGTATATCTAACACTGTCCTGTTCGCAAACGTGTAAAAATCACGTTCTCTTCTACTTTTATGAGTTATGAGTAACTTTTACTTCTCCTTTTGCTCCTCCGTACCTCATAATAATGTCGACCTGTTTAAGATTTAAAGTAATTACTAGTTATTTATCACAAATATAAACTTAGTTTTCTTCACCCTCCATCACAGCAGGTGGCGGTATGAACGTATGAAGTTGGTGCACCATAAACCACAAAGAAGAAGAAGCAAAAGACACTTGAACTTGTTCAGAGACGTTCAAGTGTCCCCCCCCCCCCCCCCGTGTATTTGCTGCACATTTGTTTAAATCTTGGAAATACATAAAAGATTTACTTTATGTTTTATATATTTATATTTTAAAAAATATCTACCCCCTGAATGTGTATGTATAAAATTGTTATTTTTATCTGTTTTTCTGTGTCGTTGTTGTCCTGTGTTTGTATATTTTTATCTGGTAGTCCTGCTGTTTGCAGTATTACTGCTAAAAATGAGAACTGATGAATAATTGAAATGTCCTGTCCTTATGATCAGTTAATAATCCACGGACTGTTCTGTTAATAAGTGCAGTCATTCTGCATTTATTACTACCTCAACCTGTCCTTTTATGTGCAATAATACTCTATTTTTCATAGAAATGCGCAATAAGCTTGTATTCTCATTTGTTTGCTCTCACTTTTTTTATTACTATCTTACTTAACACTGGAAACTTCTGTTACCAAAACAAATTCTTTGTAAGTGCAAACCTACTCGGCAATAAAGCTCTTTCTGATTCTCGTTCATTCATTCATTCATTCATTCATTCATCTTCTATAGCCGTTTATTCCCTAAGTCAGGGTCAGGGGAATCTGCTGGAGTCTATCCCAACCGTCCCTGAAAGGGTGAAAGGCAGGGAAAGGTCTCCAGTCCATCACAGGACCACACACACTCACACACACTCACTCCTATTGGCAATTTAGACTAACTAATCAAACTAACATACATGTTTATGGACTGTGGGAGAAACCCAGCGGAAACCCACGCAAGCACGGGAAGAACATGATTCTGTTTCTTATGTTAACATATTTCAGCATGTTACAGAACACAACGCGCGGTTCGGCAGCACCCTAATCTAACCAATCACAGCTCAATACGTCATTACAGGAATATGACGCAGCGACGTGAAACGGGTCTTTTGGAGTCGCCGAGCGGTTTGTGCCAAAAACCGGCTGATTATAGTTGAGAGCGACATTTAACAATCCAGAGCAAAATTTTAATCAGGACATCATTCTGCTACATTGAAATACACATTATATTAATTTTCTAGTCCATTATTTGAGAATCGATTGTTGTGCATTCAGCGGGGTGACCGGTAAGTGTACTCTCTCAATAGCGTGGCTTTCCGGCTGTTTCACATCTTGCTAGCTTAGCAGCGCGTCCTTGATCTGTGTGTTCCAGCACATTATAATATCATAAATAAATAAGTATGCACTAAGACTTTTATATGCACTATATATTCATTCAGTCAGGGGCTCATATTAGACATGAGTTATATAAGAGTCGGTTATGATTGTGTAACTAAAAATGGGTGTGTGTGATTTGGCGTTGTGTAAGTTCTCGTGTTTAAACTTTCACTCAGATTACACATAATTCAGCAGTAATTCAGGTGCCTCCTAACAACTTTCTAGGATTGATGATTAATTTAGTGTTTTGGTTTGATCGTGGAAAACCAGTGATTTCTCCAAACTTCAGCTTGATGTTTTTTAGGGCAACGAAACGTTTTGTAGTTTATGGCTCACGATCTGCATAAGAAGTAGTAAATGGACAGAAAATATGGCCAGGGAATGAAAAGATCCCTTATATTTGTTCTTTTATTGTCTAATACACTAATCAGAGTCAGACTTACGAATTATTTTCGGAGAAAAGCAGCTGCAGTATTGCACTCCTCTGGAAGCTGCTAGAAGTCGCTGAATGACGTCATTTGCATATATTTATCTTGGTCACTTGAAAGGCTAGTTACTCTACATGACTAGTTCATGATTTAAAGCAGTCATTATGGAGGCTCATGGTGTGGTGGTGCTTTTTAGCATGTAAATTTCACTTGAAATGTATCACATGATACTGTACGCACCATTTGCATATTAACTGAGGCTGCGTTTACACTGCAGATCCCTATGGCCAATTTCCATTCTGTGGCTATATCCAATTATTTGATGACTGACTTATATAAAACTGACCCATTTTCAATATCTACATTTACACTATACACAACTAAACAACCCAAGATAGACGTACTGACTGAAAAAGGAAGTTAAAGTGGTGCAATAATAAATGGACACAATAGACAAAGAGGAAAGAGAAAATGTGTGTATGTTTATATATATATATGTATATAATATTGTGTGTGTGTGTGTATACATGTATGTGTATATATAATGTATTCTGTGAGGTAGCGATGGCAGTAACGCAGGTTCTGTTCAATCTCTGATACTGTAAAATATCTTTTTTTTCAAAACCAAAAGAATTTCACACAAAAAACAACAAAATCTTCCCAAATGTCAGGTTCCTTTGAGCACAAGGCCTTTGTACAACAGGCCACATGACCGTGTAGCCTGCTAATTAATGCCTTCTCTGCATATTGCTATATTCTGGCTTATGTGTCATGTGACCAGAGTTAAATTGCAGATTTTGCTATTAGAAAATCGCATTTTATCACATCGTGGTATTATTGCAAATGCAATTAAACGTTCAGCCCTAATGTAAAAATCTGTCAGATTAACAAACTTTGACAAGCTTTTTTTTTAAGTTTAGGAACTTTGGAACATTTTGCAGGATGTGATGAACATGAAATCAAAGTCAAATTTTATGTCACATACATAATTATTCACAGTACAACAAATAAGTGATAATAAATAAATGAAAATAATGTTTTTCTTCGCAAATAAACTTAAGAGATATATAAACTATTAACAGTAAAACAGTCATTTGAACCAAAGAAACCATGTCCTTTTAAAAAAAAAAACTTCTGCATTCTGGATGAACTTTTCTCTTTTCCAACCGTTTGCTTATTTTCTTGTCTTGTTTTAATTTCCTTTGCTGACTGCCATGCGGTAGCAGCTGCTCCATCAGTGTGGAATGTTAAGATGTCTGACAAATCATTAGTTTACAAAAATTAGTTTACCTTAAAACAGCAAGCTTTGTAGCGGTAGCATGTTGGGTAGAGTGGTGCTGTCCCTTTAAACTTTCTGCATAGTCACGCTTACTGTAGACTGGGTTATCTGACACACCCCTTTCTGTTAGGAGGATATAAGAATCAGTAGAGACGTTGTTACTTTAACTCATCTGAGCTGCTTCTCGTTTTTGTTTTGTTCAGTCATTTCACACATTGTAAGACACTGATTTCTGATTGATCATTCTGCCTCTACAGCTCTCTGCTTTTCTTGATTGTGAAATATGACTTGTTAATAAAAGATTTCATGAAAAATTTCAGTTTGTGACTAACTTTGCGTTTTTTACACAGCTGAGTGTTTTTGTTATGGATCTGCGTAACATAGACTCGGGTAATATCCTGCCTGTGGTCGTTATTGGTAAGTGTGTAAGTGTAGCAGAATTCTAATTCATTAATGTGGTAATGGGGAACGTAGGAAATTAAATAAATAAGGGTTTCTATAATGAATGATGATGGTTTTTATTTTTGTTGTTGTTGTTTTTTTTTTGTCATGCACTAAAAACTGTGCTTTTTATTTTAAACAGGTAATGGTCCTTCCGGAATTTGCCTTTCATACCTACTATCAGGATATACACCCTATTTCTCTCCTGAGGCCTTGCATCCTAATCCAATTCTGCACAGAAAAATTGAAGAGAACTCTCATTTGTCATTGTTTGAACAGGTAATGTACATCTATATGTGTATTGTCCCTTTCCCCTCCTTTTGGACAACTAATTATAGCCATGGGGCTAAATTAAATGTACTTAAAGATCACTGTTTGGTTTGCTTGTTTGATGTGATCCACATCCTTGTAGGATAAGAAACATATTTATCTATGCTCTTGCATGATTAGCATGTTTGTGAAAGATGGAGTTATGGGTTAAAGGTTATGGAAGAGGGTGTCTGTGGTTAATTACTTAGAATTGATAAACATTTCAAATGAAGTAAATACATTTGTTAAAAATCCATTAGGGTAAACCTTACATACCGTATTATCTAAAGAACTTTATTATCTAAAGCTCTTCTAATGCTTGATTATAGTGAAGTCTTTCCTGAGATTTGGGGGTTTGGTCTGCTTGTAGACACTCCCCTTCAGCACACACAAAACAGTGCGCATGTATCCATTTCTTTGTGGGTTTGGATTTGTGTTTTGATGCAGTGTTTTACTAATTTTCTCTTTAGTTCTCCTTAGTTAAGGTTTTGGGATTTTTTTTTATAGATATGTTGCTCCAAAGTTCCTAAAGGTCTAGGCATGCTGTAGCGTTAGTTTCCCTTCATTGGAACTAAAGTGCCTTGTATAGAAAGTGAGAAACACGTTTGGTATTTACAATATTAGCAGTAAGCCTCCAAACCCACAGACATGGCCAAGGGTGGTAAAGTATTCTATTTCAACTTTTCACCTTCATACCAGGGCTGAATGTTTAATTAAAATTAAATCACAATAGCGATTTGAAATGCTGCTATTAACCAATTGCAAAAGGCTGCGATGTGAATGCAATATAAGTCCCAGAGCAAATGCATGACTGCTCTCTTTGAGTGACAGTCATACCAGCCAATTGAGTGCACAGAGCTACGCGTGGCCAATAAGCATGTTGGCCATGTGTGTGTAACACCCACTATTAAAAAACAAAAAAGAGAGACAGAGTTTTACACTAAATATAGGAATGAAGTTGAGGCAGAACATTACGCTGTAACAACAGACTCTGATAATGTAGCAAGACTACATGCCTTATTTAAAAAAAAGAGCTTGTTTGGAGAACATGTCACTTTTTTGTTTTTATTGGAAGTGGTTTGCACTAGAAAAAGAATATATATTTTTAATGGGTATTTAAAAAAATAATAAATGTTGAAATAATTTCTTTAATATTATTTTTAAACTAAATTGCATTAAGACAGCACTGACTGGATAATATCAGCAAGAAACTCTCTATTGGTAGGAAGGCACAATGCATCTACTAGACTGCAAGAAATGAAGAAATCTATAAAGTGTGGGCTGCACACCATTAAGTACTTTAGTGGGTTAAGGCACCTACATGCGCAAGTTGTTGCGACCCGGGTTCAATTATTGGCTTAGGTCCTTTCCGGTCCATTTCATCCCTCTGTCCTATCAATAAAGGCAACAAATGCCCAAAAAAATCAAAAAGAAAAAAAAAGAAGACTGAATCACCAATCGCAATATTTGTCTGGACAAATCGCAATTAGATATTTTCCCTAAATCGCACAGCCCTACTTTATTTATCTGTAAAACAGCTTCTAAGTTAGGATACATATCTTGGTGGATTTTCTTTTACCTGATAAGGCACAGCTGGGATTTGTCATGGGTAAAACCTAGAATTCTGTTGTAAAAGAAGCTGTTCTCTGGAGGGCAGTTGAATGCCTTCTCTAGGTCCACAAAACACATGGGGACTGGTTGAATGAAATCCCGAGAACCCTCGAGCATCCTAGTAAGGGTATAGAGCTGGTCAAGTGTTCCACGACCAGGTTAAAAACCACTTTTCTTCTCATGTATCCAAGGTTCAACTATTGGCCTAATTGTCCTCTCCAGCACTCTGGCAGAAACATTCCTGGGTAGGGAGAGGAATGTGATCCCCCTGTAGTTGGAACACACCCTCCAGTCCCCCTTTTTAAAAAGAGGCTGCCAATCCAGAGGTACAGTCCCCCACCGCCATGCTATGTTGCAAAGGCATGTCAGCCAAGACAGCCCCACAACATCCAGAGTCCAGTAACAAAACACCAGATCGGGAAGGCCGTTCCTCCCAATTACACCTCTCCAGGAATAACTGTCATTGTTCACATGGGCATTGAAATTCCCCAACAGAGAGAAACCTATCCCCTACCTGAATAGAAAAAGGAGTTGGAGTTCCAGAGTTCTTACACTGCATGGAGGCTAGCCCAACTATATTTAGCCGGTACTGTCCAACCTCCTGCACAAGCAACATCCCCCGTTGAGGTAACATTCTGTGCCCAAATAGCCAGATTTGTTGTCCAAATGTTGTTCCGCTAAGACCTTGCCCCAGCACTGCCTCCCAATCCACAATGCCCCTTATGCTCCTTCCTGCAGGTGGTGGGCCCATGTCATTGTTTTGGGCTGAACGCTTGCCTGCGTGCCCCATCCCCAGGCCTAGCTCCAGGATAGGGCCCCAGTAACGCGATTCCCGGCGATGTAGCGGTCCTCTGTATTTTGTTATTCAAAAGGGGGTATTTATACTGCTCCTAGTCTGTTCCCTCACCTAGGACATGTTTGCCTTGGAAGACCTTACCAGAAACTTTTAGCCCTGGACAACATAGCTCGTAGGGTCAATCCACTTTAAGGTGGCAGTTCGAAAAGGGGCTTTTTTTAACCATGTGTATCTTGAGCAAAGTTAGTAATACGATTGTTGTAACCTGTGAGCTGGTAAAAGTAGTTAAAAAAGAAAAAGACCTTAGATTAAACTGTGAACATTTTCTTAGGATCTAGAGTACCTGTGTGAAGGCTTGGAAGGCAGATCTTCAAATCCTTTGGCTGTACTCTTTGATTCATTGCTCCTACCAGACAGTGACATTGGATTGGATTGTGCCTCACCCTTACTTTGGCGGTATGAGCCAGAAAGAGCAATCACCCATCTTGTGCTTGGAAAAGGACCGCCTGGAGGAGCGTGGCATGTAAGTGTCTCCAGAAATCATCTGGTTGAAAACAATCTATTTTTGTTTTAGACTGGTATTGCTGGCATTGCATGGGTGGGAAACATTAACCAGCGCAAATAAATTTTGAGTCAATTCAGTTGAGTGATTCCAGCATTATGGACGTGACATTTGCAGTAAAAATGTGAAACTCCTAGAGGTTGGATATGGTAACCATATACTGAAACACCTGTTAATATTTTTCTAAAGCCTATCAGAAATATCTCACTCTGTTTTATATTTAAATGAAAAACATATGCATGTGACAAAAAAAGACAAAAGGGCTTTTCGAGGCCTAAATATTTCTTTTAATTAATGAATCGTTTTATGTTTTCTCTGGCCAATAAGCGGTCCTAGTCAGAGCGATTAAATTTGATTTCGTTTCCATTTTTGGTTGTTCCTCGTCATTGGTCATGCTCCGTTTTCGTTCCTTGGAAAAAAAAAAAAAAAGGAAAGAATTTACAAAATGTTACTTACATGAATTGGTTTTTGGAATGTCCGATGTTAACCAACAGAGACAAATATAATGTGATTAATCACAGGGAACAAATGCGCTGGTCACTTGCATGGTTTGGGATGCATCCATAAAGGTCACGTCTGTAACTCTTATTTAAGTTTGTTTACAGTAATGAAGTAAAATGAACTATTGATCATAATTAGCTTGAACATATTTTGGCTTTGTATATAAAGTTTTTACACACATGCCCTTATCTCTCTGCAAAATATTTACTGTCAACATAAAAAGAAACTTTGATCCCATTTTTAAAAGCATGAAATGTGGTTAAAATTTAACTCTGGAAGTGGTGCTTTAGTGGTTAAGGTGTTGGACTGATACCAGAAAGACCGGGGTTCGATGCCCAGCACCACCAAGCCACCACTGCTGGGCCCCTGAGCAAGGGCTTTAACCCCCGATTGCTCTCTAAGTCGCTCTGGATAAGGGCGTCCGCCAAATGCTGAAAATGTAAATGTAATTTAAAATAAAATACAGACATTAAAGTTCAACTTGGGAAGAGTTTAGTTATTTTGGTAAAAACTATATTTTTACATGAAAAATAGTATATTATTTACATAGAAGTATTTTATTTTAAAATATTTAGTTATCTTGTATTCTGTTTAATATTACTGCATCTGTTTTGTTTTTCCAGGCCATGGAAGGGTCCATGTTAACACTTAGCCTTGCTAATTGGATGGAGCTTCCTGGTCTAAAACTAAAGGACTGGATGAGAGATAAACGCAGGTATGAACGTGTTTTTAGTATCTTCAATAAGTCTTTCTTTTTAATGAGAAGTACTTGGATAACTGTCTGTTGTCTAAATGTTTTATATGTGTATAATCCGAATTCCAGAAAGGTTTAAACGTTTTTTAAAACTTGAATATTATAAAAGCTATTTTATAGAGCTGTTGGTGTCGACCTGAATTAAAGTCATGCGCCATTGTTGCTTACTCAGTGGGGTTCGACTCGAAAATCTGATTTGTCTTCTAACACTGCACACGCTAATGCATGTATCCGATTCATATCCAATTTAGTACCACATACGAATGAGGCCTGAATCTGATCTGAAAATATCATAATCCATATGCTTTTTTTTCTGCTTACGCTGTATTGAGTAAGATCTGATCTGTGCCACATTTGGAGGAAAAAATTGGAATTGAGTCACTGGATACCTGCAGTGTAAATGCAGCCATTTTGTTTTCCCGGTTGAAATAAGAAACAGCATAAGAATGATAAACAAGACAAAGACAATATGCAAACATTGTAAGAAATTAACCTCTGCTAACACGATCTGCATCAACTATTTTAACAGGCGATGCGCGTAATATAGATGTGGCTGTGCGTGAGGCACGATTTAAGCCGCACATCAAATGTTTGGCATACACAATAAAACCTCGCACAGTTTTTTTTCTTGTATGTCATCATTGAAGATTTCTTTTAAAAAAAAAGTCTAAAAATGTCGTCTCGTTTCTCATCTCGTCTTGTGTCTTGAATTATTTTTAACCGAAACATTTTTTCTGTCACAGACAGACAGAGTAGCAGTAGACTTTAATACAGTTAAAATTTGAGAAGCCCTTATTTCACCTATACCAGTTTTTAATTTATATGTATAAATTTGTTGTACAGCCATGTGGTCTTAGAAACGTTACTCATCTTATCAGTCGATATAACCTTTAAAAAACATTCGCCTTTATACGCCACACACGCGCATGCATATATACATTATATATTTTGAAAGACAAAATTATTTGCCATGTTGATATGCTATAAATAACTTGATGTGTATTTTGTGTGTGGTTTTGTTAGGAATGTTCGCAATGACCGCGCAACATCAGCAGATATAGCCTCTTACTACCAGCATTATGTGAATAAGATGGGCCTTATTAAAAACTTTGCCAGTGGTACCACAGTCACCTCAGTACAGCGGGTGTCTCTTCGCACAGGCCACTCAGGCTGGCATATCCAGGGCACACAGAAGTTTGACAATGGAGATGAGATGCCCTTCTTGGTGCAGGCGGAAAATTTAGTGCTTGCCACAGGCACCAGTGATGCCCCAGCTCGCTTGGGAGTGGAAGGAGAGTTACTACCCTTCGTGTGTCACAGCTTTGGAGAGTTTGAGACGTTTATCTCAAATGGACAGCTAAGCAGCTCAGCTGAGCCTGTACTAGTGGTTGGAGCAGGACTAACTGCAGCTGACGCTGTTCTTTGCGCCCATCACCTTAACGTGCCTGTATATCACGCATTTCGCCGAGGTGTCTCAGACCCAGATCTCATATTCAACCAGCTGCCACGCGTTCTTTACCCTGAGTACCACAAAGTGCACCAGATGATGATCCAGCAGCAGCACCAGCCAAGCCATTCAGTACCCACTTTTTACTTTCAGCATGTGGCATCATCAGACAATGACCGCACTAACTCGTCCTGCTCCTACCCGGGATATCTAAGCTTCCCCAAACACCGTGTTGTGTCTATTAATCCCAACGGCAAGTGTGTCCTGGAGACAGAGGACGGGCACCAGATAGTGCTACAGGTCTCGTTGGCATTGGTTCTTATTGGCTCACAACCTAATCTGTCGTTTTTGCCCGAGGAGGGAAGGCAACTAGGGTTTGAGCCAGGACAACCAATCAGCTGTCGGCGCAATCCATTTAAGGTGAATCCGTATACATATGAATGTGTGCAGGAAGACGGGCTGTATGCCCTGGGTCCTTTGGTGGGTGAGAACTTTGTGCGCTTTCTTAAGGGTGGTGCATTTGGTACTGCATGCCATCTGATGCAAAAAAAGGGACGGAGTAGTGCAAATAGCAGTGACCATTCTATCATAGCCTAGATGTTGAAGAGTAAGAAAAAAAAAATAATAAAGCTTTGCAGTCTTTTCTGGTTCCATTAAACTCTATTGAGGGACCTTCTCTTATTAATAAAAAGTGGGCCTCATTTACCAACATTATAAATATTGTTTGGCTTGCATGAACCTGCAACTAAACCTTAACTAAAGAATTTATAAGCTCAACGAATAGACAAACTTAGTGTTAAAATAATGAAAACAATAATAAGTAAATGCCCCCAAAAAGCAAAAAGTTATTTTGGGTCATTGGAACATGGAAAAAAACCAGATTCCAGAAAATGTGAATTTGATATATTTGGAAAAATCCCTTGCACACTAATGTAATTGAGTCCTTTCTATTGCGATATTAGGAAAGCAAGAGGGCATAGGGGCCCGTTTAGAACGGCGTATACAGGGACACATGCAGCTTGACTCATTGCTACCTCATCAGTCAATAGGGCTGCACAATATATTAAAATTATTGAAATATACACAAATGTGTGTATCTTGATTTTGTAATTGTAATGGTTTCTGATAATTGAGCAATTTAATATGAAGTTTTAGGTTGTTACAGATAGTAGAAGATTCGACACACGGATGTTAGTTGGGACCGTCAACAAGCTTTCTTAGTGAGCTCATTTTAATAAGACCGAGGCACCTGCTGCTGCCGCCACCGCCTCTGATGATTTTAGTGCCAATAACCTGGTTTATGTGGGTTTAAGGGACCACATGCAGTCTAAAGTTCTATGCAGAACATATAAATCTCGAGTAGCAACGCAAAGGGGAAACACTACTAATCTTTAGTCACATCAAAATCAAGCACAATTTTTTCAGTTATGTTTGGCAAAAAAGTCTGAATGGGTGAATGTTTTTGGAGAAACATATGTTGTTTATATAATTTTTCAAAATATTGTATTGCGTATAAAATATTGCATGCTTAAGCTTCACAGTCCAAACCTTTATACTTTTTTATTAAAGACTAGCATAATTTTCTCTAAATTTCAGATTTTTGACTCTTTTTAAAGAAATCTTGGACAAGCATTTCAAGTAGTGCTCATATGTGACTTTCTACATTAATCCTGCGGTCATCATTTATTGTTCCAACAGTACGAATAAATGTTACACATGTACACATTTGTGTTTTCTGCCACCCTGTTCTGATCTAGTTTTGTCTAAAGGATTGACAATTCTCTCGAACGCATGACAACTCTTTCTTCTCTCCCTCCCTGCTCTCAACAGCATCAGCAGGGTCACGGCACAGAGAACCAAAATCAGAACAGAAAACAGGTTAAGCAAAGAAACTGCATTTCTAGGGAAATGATTGTCACAAAGAGGAATGGAAAGCATTTTCTGTGTAACTGTACTTAAAATGTTGAAGGTTTTATAATGGATGTTTACACACAGACCGATATGCTATTTTTTTTGTCAAAGGATTCAGCTGCTGTGCTTAAAGAAATCAGGGATATAATTTATTTTAACGAATCTGCTAACAATGTTTGGGATCAGGTAATTTTCTACAACAAAAAAAATTGTACTCATTTCCTTTCTAATGAAAAAGAAATGAATAGTGTTGGTCCCTTGCTATGATCATTTTAAAGACTGAAAGCAAAAAAAAAAAAAAAAACAGGACAGTGATCATTCTTCACATGAAGAAAATTGAATTTTGCCAAGCAAATCAGCATTTGTATCAGTCTTGGTACTTTGTTTTTTTGGATAAATGTATAAACTGTATAATAAGTATGTCTTGCCTGACGCCACCCTTCTGGGGCTGTAATTGTGTCTGTCGTAGGTGTGACTACTATAAATTAAATAACAAAAGGATTGTATCCTTTAAATAACACTGAGCTTTGACCAAAAGCTACCTAGTCAATTAGCTGCTTAATAAGGGGAAGTGATTAGCTGATAAATGGAGCTCGGTGTACATTTTATTATCAATTACATCAATAATTTGTTAAATGTAACGCTTTCCTTAAAGCTGTGTTTAAGAAGGATATCTTAATTAATTACTTCAGGGGACTCACCCTCTAAATGTAAACCTCAAAAAGGATTTTAAATTACAAAATGCATTTGGCTAACTTAGTGTTATACATTTGTTGAAACAAAAGTTTTTAGAGTTTTTTAGGAACATTATTAAAAAATGTCCAGGTTTAGACTAACAATATAACAGTGCTTACTATTTGAGACACTCAGACTACATTCACACTGCAAGACTTAAAGCCTAATTCAGATCTTTGCTCAGATCAGATTTTTCTCTATAGCTGTTTACAGCATTGTTTTAAATGTGGCCAATATCAGATTTGCAGTGTAACTGATCATTGGTCCTAAACTGATCCACAAATTCTACATCTCACATGACATCCTGTAATGCAGAAAAATAAACACACAAGACACTTAACGCAGCATTTATGCATTAGGATAAGAACAAAAAGGCAAAATGTTTAATAAAAGCATGTTGTGGTTCAGCGGCTGCTACGTCAGTATGGAGGTGTGTGTGACTGTGAAGCTGAATGCAGGAGTGGTGGGACTGTGACATGACACCTTTAGCCAAATCTATTATAAAGTGGCACAAATCAGAATTGAAATGATCAGATTTTATGTGGTTTGTGATGTTCACGTGGTCAGTAGGAAAACGGATCTGAATTACATGTGGGCAAAAAAAATTGAATCTGGGCCACATTTGTCTGCAGTGTGAATTTACCCAAAGTTTCATGACTAATAATCTACATGAACATTCCTAGAAATAAAACTCAAAAAATCGCAACCTTTAAAAATGTAAATCCTTGTTAAAAACAATAGATTAACGAGGGCAAATTAAACAAAATATATAAAGAAGATAATCGTTTGGATAAATGACAGCACTTATTGTTGGTCACTTGTTTTATGTGCAGTATGTAAATGGTGTACAGCTGATCAGATTAACAGTTTATGTTTAAAATGTATTTCTACACATGATAATAAATGATTTCAGGTTTTTACACAAATGTCTTGGTTGGGTTTCCTATGTAAACATTATGTGTTGGTTGTTAATTACTAAAAGCTTAAAAATTATACTGACATCACATTTATGTGACATTACCTTAAAATCTCACATGCATTTGGTTTTCAGGAGCCGAATTCACATAACTTTTTTTTTTTACTAAGGAAAAGGTTGAAGTGCTTAGTAGTGATGATGAAGTATTTTTAAGATGATTTTGCAACAGTGCAGTGTTAAAACTTTATCAGGAACACTTTGAAAACCTGTCATATATTAAGCATCTATCCTGTTAGGATGGTCTGTCTGGTCTAGTTAAATTTTAGTTAGTTATTTTAAGATAAACCAGAATCATGGGGAATATTGTTATTATTTAATGCCGTTAGTAAATAAGTCTGTCATAAAGGCCAGAGGAGGAACAACCTACTATTTGTGCTTTTTGTTGATGATTCCATGTTTTTCACTACCTGATTGGGAAAAAAAATCATTGTTTAAAAAAAATGGTCAGTGAATTTTGATAAAGACCACGCCCCTTCAATCCGGGTCACTCGTGCTCTTTAGCCAATCAGATACGATCAAATTCAATCAATCTAATCATAACCCGCTCTGTGTATGCGCAGGTGCTCCACTTCCTGCCCAGCTTAGACACGCACCCACCTGACAGGGAACGTTCTCACAACTTTCTTTAAATGTTGTCTAAATGTTAGGACAAAGCGTTAATGAAGTAACGTTTGCTGAATGTTATCATAACGTTATTAATAGTTGATATCCGTTCTTGTTATTTTGAGCGTCTTCAACAATGTTATTTGAACGCCCTTATGACGTTATTTGTGGTTGATGAATGTTCTGAAAATGTTTACACAAAAAACGTTCCTAAAACATCATAAAACAAATAAAAAAGCATATTTTTTTTAAAAAATCACAAGCAAAACATTTCAAATCACCTACGCAATACAAAATATTAAATTTTTATAACATTAATTTGTTACCTATAATAAATGTATACGATATAATATATATAAAATTTCTCCTAAACAACAGGGTGATTATTTCTATTCTATGCCACCAATTCCCACTGTGTGTTGCACTGGGTTTTTTAAACGGCTCGCTACGGAAAATACGGAAAATCCAATTGGATGTGCCCACATTCCAAATTTGCATAAAGGAGGACTGAATACAAATGACTTCCATTACCTTATAAGGGAGTTAAAGCCCATTCCAGACTTCCTCCTGACTTCTATTTAGGGAATAGGAAGCTATTTGGAATACAGCCTATAGGAACTTCTTCCACGCACGCAGTGAGGGAGTCGAGTGTGTGTGTGGGTTAGAGTGGAAATAATCGTGTCAGTACTGCTGTGAAATACACCGCCACATTATTCTATTAGTTATAAACCTAAAAGACAAAACTACAACAGTTTACTGAGCAACTCGACGCCACATTGATTCTGACCGAGGAAATAGAATGACGCTGAAACGAAGCGGTTAAAGTCGTTATTGATCAGAGATGTTTCCGTTCTGATGGTTAAGTTAGGTGAAGTTGGTAACTAGCCGGACAGTTTTTCCCCGTGATATTAGACCAGTTCCCTCGGATCAGGAGGCGCGTTTTTTTTTATGAAATGTGTTTTACAGGCATTTCGGTCGGGCTTTAACGCGGTTGTAGATTTATCATGGCCGAGCAAACGCAACATATTTACAGCGGTTTACATCTGATTGAGCTAGCAAAAAAAGCTAGTTAGCCGGCTAGCGGACTAGTGCTAACTGCGCTTTCCGAGATATACGCACTTTGCCACTATTCTAGTCCTGTATTAGAACATTAAAACAGGTATTTTAAAATATTTGTATTTATAAACCCTTTCGTACGGAGGCGGCTTAGGTTTGGGTGTTTTTGTTTGTGGTAAAATGGATGCGGTAATGGAGAAGGAGTGCAGCGCTTTGGGAGGACTCTTCCAATCCATCATGAACGACATGAAGGTAAAATAATACACCAGACTGACCGGCTAACACAAACCACACGGGGTTTTTTGTTTGAGCTATAGATATGTAATAATATATATATATATATATATATATATATATATATATATATATATATATATATATATATATATTCCTATATATATAGGTATTCTATGTTCTAATGTTACCCCTTTGCCATGTGTCTATTGCATAAGTTATTTGCCAGCTGTTGGGCTACATAATGCGAGGGTTTGTCTCGGTTAGCAACAGTTCTCTGGTTGGTCGGGTCCAAACTGAAAAACAACAGATCAGTGTTTGACCAAAATCACAGGAATAATTCATCTAAATATCTGTTTTAACCACTTAATCGCTGATATAAACGGTTTGTGTCTGTGTTTATCCATTTAAATAATAATAATAATAAAATAGATCGTTAGCGGATTTGAAGCGGTGTTTGGGTTTTGCTGTTATGTAAACCAGAGGAAATCAATAACCTATAAACTGTGTGTGTGTGTGTGTGGGGGGGGGTATTTCAAATGTGACCAATATTTTTAATAATTTAATTTCTGTAATTTAATAAATAATAAATTCTGTGTTTAAGCACCCTTATGCAAATGAAAGCTGGTATATGAGAGCATTTTCCACTGAGTTTATTAACTGTGTTTGTGGAAACCATTGATCCGATATTCTTGTGGAAACGCTTTAAGTCAGACATGAAAGTTGCTTAAATCCCACCAGTTTTAACTCAATTACTGTTATTGTTAATCTCGGGTTTGTGTAATTTTACAGAAATACATAGAAACGTTAATGTGAGCCTCAGTTAATCAGCTTCAAATCATATAACTTCTGTTTTGCTGTGACTACAAATCCAACCACAGTTTACTCTAGAATTGCTGTATTAAAGTTCAATGAGCTGCAATGATTCCAGTCGAATGAAAGGCAATTTTATTTGCTAGATCATTTTTTAATTCTCAAATGAAATGATCAAATTTGTATTCTTGTGTGTGTGTGTGTATATATGTACACACACACTATAGAATACTGCACACCATCACAATACCTCCATCTTCCACACATACCTTCCTACTTTCACAACATAGTTTTTGGGGTGAATTAGCGCAGTACAGACAGTGTGTGTGTGCGATGATCAATACAATACTACGTTGACCACTTTAAAAGAATTACATTTACATCTGTGGCATTTGGCAGACCCCCTTTTCCACAGCGATTTACATTCATCTTATTTATCTAACTGAGCAGTTGAGGGTTAAAGGCCTTGCTCAGGGGCCCAGCAGTGGAATGAACCCTCGGTCATCTGTTCAGCAGGTCAACATTTTACCCACTTTAATAAAAACTGCTAAGTAAAATAGTACTTGTAGATGAATGAAATAAAAACTCATTCATAACACCTGTAAATTAATTATTGTTGGCTGACATGATAACCTTACCTGGCATGAAGAGTTCAGCAAGTTGGTATTTATGTTCGGACTGCTGGCGGTGCACCAGTGTCCACGCTGATATTTACAGTGTCAAAACCCAGCAAGAATTTTTGCATTTAAAATGTGGCTGTAATCTGTTAAAACACAGCCCTGATGTCTAAGATAAAACAAGTGAAGTTTGGGCTATCAGTGAAAATTGAGTAAATTTCTATCATTGCCCAAGAATAGACTAATCAATTAAATAGATCACTTCTGAACAACTACACATATACAGCTAACAGACAACAAATTAATGGCTACAGTGTTCTTTCAACTAAATCTAACCAGTTCTAATGAAATTAAGCATGAGGCTTTTATTATGAACAAGAACATTTCTAACAATATTACAAAATTAGGGAGATATATATATATATATATATATGATATATATATATATATATATATATATATATATATATATATATATATATATAAAAAAAAAACTAAGTATGGCAATGTCATATATATTTATATATATAATGTGTATATATACACACACACGCAAAACATGGCTTACTCTACAGTGCTATTTGCTAAAAGTAGCGTATAGAAACAAACAAACATCAAAAATAATGTACATAAACAATGAGCACATGTTAGAAAGACAATCACAGATGCTTACCAGACTGTAAGAGTGTCCATTAATGTTTTCCCGTTGTCTGGCTGTAGGTTGCCTGTTGTTGCTTGCTCATTGCTCTTCGATATTTAAAAAATGTCATTTATGTTTATTATGAGATCTAATAGTGATCACTGCTATCTTTCAAGTCTCTGTTTCCAGTAGTCGTGTCTCAGTAGGGCTACAGGTGTCAGCTAGTGGTTTGGAATTGCAATTGCATGTTTATTTTATTTAAAATGAAGGACATACAAATTATGAAATGATTGGGTGACGGCAACAATAATGCTTATTCAAAAAAAGGTTTTATAAGAATTTTGTGATATGACAATGTGAATCCTTCAACCTGTTTGGGCAAAAATTATTGAGATTTATTTATTTCATTATGTTCTTTAATCAAGTGAACGAAGTCGTCTTGGTCAAATTTCGGCAAAATCAACAGAGACGTCTATCTGATCGCCCTTGTTCTGCATGCAAAACCGAAAGAATTGATGCACTGATTCAACAAGCACTTCTGGTGTTCAATTTATGAGCGATGAAGGTCCGTGAGACCGCTGATTAACTTGATTCTGCTAGTCTGTTAAAAGTAGACTACACAGACCTTTTCCAATTCAGTGCTCACCTTACAACCACAAACTTAAATGTATTTTATTAAAATTTTGTGTAATAGACCAACACAAAGTAGCACGTAATTGTGAAGTGGAACAAAAATGATACATGGTTATCAAAATTTTAAGCAAACAAAAAGCTGGCGTGTATTTGTATTCCGCCCTCTGTACCCCTAAATAAAATCTAGTGCAATTAATTGCTTTCAGAAGTTCATAATTAGTCCACCTGTGTGTAATTTAGTCTAAATACATCTGTTCTGTGAAGGCTTCAGTGGTTTGTTAGAGAACACTAGTGAACAAACAGCATCATGAAGACCAAGGAACTCATGGATAAAGGGATAAAGTTGTGGAGAAGTTTAAAGCAGGGTTAGGTTATAAAAATATATCCCAAGCTTTGAACATCTCAAGAAGCACTGTTCAATTCATCATCTAAAAATGGAAAAAATATGCCACAACTGCAAACCTACCAAGACATGTCCGTCCACTTAAACTGACAGAATGAGCAAGGAGAGCACTGGTCAGAGAAGCAGCCGAGAGGCCCATGGTCACTCTGGAGGAGCTGCAGAAATCCACAACTCGGGTTGGAAATCTGTCCACAGGACAACTATAAGTCGTGTACTCCACAAATCTGGCCTCAATAGAAGAGTTGCAAGAAGAATGTCATTGTTGAAAAAGTAACACAGCTCATTACCCTGAGAACACCATCCCCACTGTGAAACATGGTAGTGGCAGCATCATGCTGTGCAAATGCTTCTCTTCTGCAAGGACAGGGAAGCTGGTCAGAGTTGATGGGAAGATGGATGGCGCTACATACGGGGCAATCCTGGAAGAAAACCTGTTGGCGGCTGCAAAGGACTTGTGACTGGAAAAGAGATTCACCTTCCAGCAAGACAATGACCCTAAGCATACAGTCAGAGCTACAATGGAATGGTTTGGATCAAAGAATATTCATGTGTTAAAATAACCCAATAAAAGTCCAGACCAATTCAGTAAGACTTGCGTTTTTTCACAAACTTTGTAAACCATGTATTATTTTTGTTTCACGCTACTTTGTGTTGTAGTTGTACGGTGTCAAAATGTGAAAAAGTTCAAGGACTGTAAATACTTTATCAAGGCAATGTATACTTCTAAATAGTGACTTCTAAATAACAATACAATAGAATGTACTGCATAAACTGGTTTTATTACGTATAATTTACAGCATTTACCTTGGAGATGAGACAACTCCACTTGCTAATGCGCATGTCTAAATAGCTATCTAGTGAGACACAGGATGCTGGGTGGATGTTACGACGTTCGCTACGCCAGCTGCAGTTGGGTATCTGAAGCTGGCTTGTAACCAGAATTTTAGCTCGCAACTCAAAGCAAAAAATCGCTTGAGAGATGGCTGGTATCTCATATCATTCGCCCAACAAGCTGCTTTGTACCACAGTTACTTAACAACAGCTATTGGTGTTATGAACAATATACCGTAAACTTACTGCAGCACAAAGAATTTATTAGTCTACAATTTTAATGGTAGGTTTTATTTTATCAGTGAGAGAGAATAAAAACCAAGACTTCGTTCTTGTTGGCAAGTTTAGACGTTTCTTGTAGTTGCCCACCAGGTTTGTCCCGCTCCTCTTTGAAGATCCTCTCTGAGGCAATAAGGTTTTAAGGCTAAAGTTTGGCAACTCGAGCCTTCAGCTCCTTTCACAGATTTTCTCTGGGATTAAAATCTGGAGACTGGCTAGACCACTCTAGGACCTTGATATGCTTCTTCTTGAGCCTCTTGCCTTGGCTTTCTGTTTTCCATCCTTGTCATGCCCCCTTGATGTGCTGGTTGACGGAAGAGGTTTTCACCCACGATTTGACCCCATCCATCACCCCTTTTGATGTGGTCAAGTTGCCCAGTCCCCTTAATAGCAAAAAAAACCCAAAATAAAAAGTATTCACCTCCATGTTTGACGGTGCGAATGGTTTTCTTAGGGTCATAGGCAGCATTTCTCCTCCTCCAAACACGGCAAGTTGAGTTTATGCCAAAGAGCTTGATTTTGGTCTCATCTGACCACAACACTTTCACCCAGTTCTCCTCTGAATATTTTAGGTGTTCATTGGCAAACTTCAGACGAGCCTGTGCATGTGCTTTTGAGCAGTGGGACCTTTGCCGGTGCTGCAGAAGTTCAGTAAGAAGGGGACCAAATATTTTTTTATTGAGAAAAGTACACGGCATCTCAAATCACTCTGCGCACTAAACACTTGTTTCACATGTCAAAAAGCAGGTGCACAGTAATTTTTGCTTCTAGAGGACACTTTCATCATAGAAATGTCGACTCTGGCACTATATAATGACCAACAACCCTTTTTCCAGTGGGAATAGTTTTCTGATAACCTATAGTTCTGGTAAACATCTGTTTGTACGGATTAATCTGCAAAAGCGATAGATCGGCCGACCTCTACGTTACATTAACATGGTGTATGTTGTTTAATTGGCCTTAGCTAGTTGAACTTGTGTGAGTCAAAACTTTTTACCAACTTACATTACATGCTTTAAAATTGTAGGACATATCTGCTTTTTTTTTTCTTTTTTTGCAGCCGTTTTAGTTTTGTGCTGTCTCTCTCTTTTTCTCTATCTCTTTCTCACTCTCTCACACTTTTTTTTTTTTTAGGTGACATCTGAGCCACATGTGGCTGGGTAACTGGTAGTCTAGTGTATCCAGACCTTTACAGACAACAGAAGGTCTGGATTCCTTAGCAGTTATTATTGGCCATTGGAATTGCATAAAATGCAAGACTGAGGTCCTGAAATAACAGACTGGTGTGTAGCTTGTTGATTTATTACAACTTTACACGGGCCCCCTTAGGGTACAGAGAAAGGGTGGGTACTAGGGCTGAACGATTAATTGAAATCAAACCGCAATCGCAACTTAAAACGCTGCAGTTAGCTAATTGAGTTTGCACAGCTTTATTCAGCCAATCAACATGTTGGCCATGTGTGTGTAATGCCCACCATTTAGAAATATGTCTATGGGATTATGCCTTCTTCCGAGTCAGGGGATCGTTTTGCCAGTTATAATACCCCAAAACAGCAAGTCTGTAATATGGGATAATTTCAGCTTCGAAGTGACAGACACCAAACAAAAAAATTTTTTAAATTATATTTATTTAATATGAAATTGGCAAAAGTGGAAAAAGCAACACGTGCAGCTGTTTTAAAGAGTGTCTTCCAAAAAACCTATCTGCAAGTACTGCCACAGTGACACTCTGTCTAGTAACAAGCAACAAAGTACAATGTCAATGTTGTTTGTGACTGTTACAGCATATTAAAGGAAATTTTAAAACACCAGGAGATAACTAACCCCATAACCCGCTACCTTGGTAAAGACACAGTCCCTTTTAATGCAGTGACAAAAAAAACCCCTCATCCGAGCACTGGATAAGAGATATAAATATACTATAGGAATAAAGTTAAGGTGGAATATTACGTTATAACAGACCTGTGGTTAAGATGGACTACCAAATCGTATCTTGGTTTCACTGTGCACTATATTAGTGATGACTTCAAGCTAAAGACTTGTTTATATAACTACTGATAATGTAGCAGGACAACATCCCTTATTTCAAAAAGGGCTTGTTTACAGAAGAAAATGTCATTGAAAGTGGTTTGCAGTAGAAGGAAAATATATTTTGTTTATTGGATATTTAATAATAAACACTGGAATAATTATAATATCTAAACTAAAATGCATTTAGGCTGCACTAACTGCGTAATAGCAATAAGAAACCATTATTTTAGAACGAGCAGAAGAAACTTGAAAAAAACATGAGAAATGGCCAGAGCCTTGATGTTTAGGTAAGTGGAAAAACTGTACTTTGATCTAAAAGTGCAAATTTCAGATTTGTGGTTCAAGTTATTTTCTGTCTTTCCAAGATGTGTCGAGGTTAGAAGATCAGGCCTTGAATTTGTGCTTCCCAATGTGAAGCATTGAGGAGGAGGATTGATTTTGTGTGGGTGCTTTTCTGTTGACACTGTTGGTGACTTTCAAATTTGAGGGCGTCAAATCATTTTTCCCCAACATGCAGTCCCATTTTGGACAATATACAGACACATACACACATCTCTTAGTTATGTAAGCGCTTAATAACCAAGAAGGAATGCGACAGAGTACTGCATCAGATGACATAACCTCCGCAATCATTTTATCTAAATAGCATTGTGATGATTTCGGGTTAGTTGAAGCATAAAGTGAATAAAAAGCAGCCTTTATCAACTTCTGGGAACTTCTTTAGAATTACTGAGCAAACATTCCATGTTAATGTTATAAGCTGTCATAAAAGCAAAGTCTGTCTATTCTGAAGAACCCGAAAATTAAAGCAAACCTGGATCATTAAACATGATTTGTGACTATAGAATTCCATATTTGTTGTGTTATAATTTCTATAGGTACTAATAATCTGTTAGTTTTTATTTTGTATTTTTACTGTTTGTGTGTGTCCAAACTTTTGACTATCATCATATCGTGGTCTAGCTGTGTGGAGTTGGTTTTGTATGTTTGCTTGATGGTCTAATGATTTATATCTGTTTATTCTTACTAATTTTGTTCCTTCTCCACTTTTGTGCGTGTTTGCCTTTAGGCAAGTTATCCTGTGTGGGAGGACTTTGTTACAAAAGGGGCCAAGTTACAGTCTCAACTAAAGTAAGGACTACCTGCCTGTCTACACACAGATTTCTGACAGTGGAATAGATTTTTTTTTTATTAGATATGTACTGTATGTATCTATAACGTGACTGACCATGAGGACAAAGATTTGCTTTACAGGTTATATCTGAGCAGAATAAAAAAAATTCATTACAAAAAGTAAGCTCATCATTGCGAGCACAAAAACACATACAATATCCAGACCAGTGGGAGGGTCATCAAAACTGTGACAAAGGGATAGATAGTAATCAGCTGCGGTTCTTTTGCCACTCTTGGGCTGTAGTTTAGCAGCAAGGTTTGGTGTATCAGTGCTGGTATATAATGGTCATTTACTTTTCATTGAGTTTCACTTTTATATCCATAAAATGTGAAGCATAATGATCCCTGCAGGTCACTTATGGGTTAATTAAAGAATACATTCATAAAATATAATTGAAGCATTATTGAATAATGCAGATTCAATGTTTAGATAGTTTCCCGAGATACTTGATGCTTTTATTTGTTTGTTTCTGCAGCAAACTGTGTGGCTTCTAGGAACACGTATTTATTAAGAATCTGCTGATAACAGTAAACAAAAAAATCATTCACAGATTGGAATAGTTATATTACTCACCTTTGGTACTATTTGAGTTGGCATAAGTTATGGGTTAAAGGTTTGCTGCAAGTTGTAATTAAGAAGTATACAATCCTTTTGCTTTTTTTTCTCCCTCACTGGATAGCATGGTGCCTTTCATCGCTCAATTCTTGATATATGAAATAAATAAGGTAAAAAAGCTGAAGACTCCCCACATCCCCAGGCAGTCTCTTAACTACTTACCTGTTACAAAACTACACACATTAAACCCAATATTATTTTCATGTTTGATTAATGTCTAGGTTAATTATTCACACCAAGTAAGTTCAAACCTATATTACAACTACAGGATTAACAAAGAGCTAATTTAATACTAAAAAGGGTAATCACTGTTTGTGTTTCTCCCTATCACATTAGACTTTCTGCAGTTTATGTACAAGTACCAGTTCTGTTCTATAAAGTTTAACAACCACTTCTGCATTTTAACATTTCAAATGTTTTTTTTGTTTTTTTGTTTATCCTTGTCTCTACTTAGGACAACCATCATAGTCGTTGGCTCATTTCTGGATGCTTTCCAGAAAGTTGCTGATATTGCGACCGGAACACGTGGTAAGAACTTGATTTTAGTGTTTATTTTGCTATTGTTTGATTTACTGTGTACGTCTACGCATTTGCAAGGAACTTTGATAAAAGTGCACTTATGCATCTTCTCATATTATGGAATGTGCTAATCGTATAGCAAAAGTGCAATAAATTAAATTATACAGATCATGCACTGCAGTTTAACATTTTCGTCAAATTAAATTTAAATCTCTGTAACATGGTGACACTGACAGAGGAAAAGTGCTGCTGATCTCCTGAGATTTTGTACACGGTAAATTTTGAAAATCTACACAATATGAATTAACAGCAAAATAAACGTCTTGTACAGAAGTTCTGTAAATGTAAATACATTTTTAACCTGACGAGAGGGCTGTAGTAATTTAGATGACCTCTATAATCAACCGAGAATAAAAGCATATCAGGACACCAAATGTTAGCATTTCTAAAATACAAAAACTAACTAGCACCAACAAATATGCCTTAAATAATATCACTGAAATTGCATTTCTGCTGTTCTGAAGTTAACATTTTACTGAAACCCTTAATCTTACCATTTTAGGGGAAAATTATATACATGTTAATATACGTTACAATACAATACGTTAAGACCTGAGCTTTATTTTTCCATTTTTTATTAGTGCTGTCTTGGTGATATAATAGCCAGCTGTTGGATTAAGCCAGATCTGTAAAGTGCATTAGCCTCCAAATTTCTTGGTTTGGACATTTATTCGGTAGTGGGTCATCATCCTGTCTACCTTGTCAACTCCATCCATCTTGGAGTTAAACTCGTGCCGAAACTAAGCTGACATTGTGCACAGATCCTCTGAATTGCTGCTTACTGTCAGTTACAACACTGATCTACTGAGTTGATTCTGATTAATCAGTTGTAGTAAAAGCACCTGGATCAGGACCATCACAATCAGATCAATCCTCCACCTCAAGAGTTCTTTCCTATTATTACATTTAACATTTTTTTTCCAGAAATGTATCACATAAGAAGGTACAAAAATAAGATTATAAATATTTTTTCACCTGCCTGTGAACTGTTTGATTAAGCATAAATTCGATAAAGGTAATGAGTCTTATTTGAGTCTTATTTAATTGTATTTATGTATTGCCGTATTTTAATTTAACTTTTTAATAGGTGCAACAAAAGAAATTGGCTCAGCATTGACCAGAATGTGCATGAGACATAGAAGCATTGAGAATAAGCTAAAACTATTCACTACGTAAGTATGGACATAATTTTTTTTACTTTTCTTTAGCTGTTTTTTGTCTTCTTGCAGTAAATATATTGAGTTCTAGCTTTTTAGAACAGGAGCAAGATGACATAGATACTTGATTACATTGATAAAGGCAGCAAAAATGCTGTAAATAAGAAACAATATGCAGGACAGTGATCTGTAGCATATCTCAAAAAAAGCAAAATGTCTTAAATAACTTTAAGAAAACAAAATTAATATATCGACATGTCCCTCACAAAGCCCTGACTAAAAAAAACAATGGCAAATTTTAAAATTAAGGTATGTCTGACCAAGTAAGTAACCCAAGTATAAAGCAAGGTGTAAACAATGGCACCAAATAATACTAAAGTAAATGTCAACATTTGAATCACTGAAAGTCTGCTATAGTGTATATAATAGATGATTTAATGATTTGAAAGTTTTGGCAACATTAAATGTGTGTAGGTTTGGAAAACTTTGATGTTTTTAGTGTACGTTTGTGTACACATTTGGCGTCAATTGTACATTACTAGATGTAAAAAACACATTGTAATTTTAATTGCTTCATAGGTAAATAAGTGTATGATTTGTCCTCCCATGTATAAGGAATATGCCTTGTTTTTTGTTGTTGTTGTTGTTATTATTTTTATTATTATTATTAACTATTTAATGTTTTTCCCTTGTTTGGCAGTGCTTTCATGGACAACCTGATCAGTCCACTGGAGATGATGTTGGAGGAATGGAAAAAAGTGGCCAGTCAGCTTGATAAGGATCATGCTAAAGGTTAAAACTCAACCCTCTACAGACATTGATCGGTAGTGTGATATTTGCAGTGTAGGGTTCTTACTGTGTGGGGAAATGTCTTTAAAAACCTACATTACAATACAAAAACCCATTAATACAAACCCTATGATGGGTCATTATAAAAAAGTAACACAATTCACATTGATTAAACTATTTAAATAAACAGCAACAACAATCCAAAGGCAATTGCAAACTGTTTACATTTTTGTTTTGTGACTGCACTGTGACTGCTAAAACTGTGACTTGCAAACCCATTTTGCAATTGCATTTCCTAAACTTTATCTTCTTAAACTAAAACCTGATAATCGGTGTCAGAGGCAGGCCTATATGATGGGGTGTGTTTGTATTCGGGAGTGACGTCACTCACGGTCGACACCCAATACATTTTAATACTGAAAGTTTCTACTAAATAACGCATTTGCCAGTTCGTGAGGGAGGAAGGGAGATTAATGGCTCTATTTAGTGTACAACAAAGTAAAACATGACACATCCTCACACACTCTAGCCAGTTAACCCACCTGAACGCCTGGCAGTAATACAAACCCACACCAATCCAACATCAGTTCTCGTTGATTGATGACGACACTCGTAATAATCCTGAGGGCGATTTAATAGAATCAGTGTCAAATTTACAAATAACAATAAATCTTTATTTGTTGATTTAGTTATTCTAAGTATACTCAAATAGGAATCAAAGTCCTAAGAGCACAGCGGACGTGGAGGATTATAATCGGATAGGATTGTCCCCTTTCACTATATAGAAAATAATTTCAGGAAAAGTAGGGGCAGTTAAAGGTGTTAACAATTGAGTTAACAGTCTGGTTGACTGTTAAAAAAATCTCATGCAGAAAACTTGTTGCACTGCAGTACCTTAGCAAGAGTTTCAGTACGGGCCTTCCCTTATCCTTATCTAGCTGAAATAGCCTCTAAATTAAAACATCAAGGAGTAACACACATGAAGAAAAGAAAGGGTTTAACAAGCACCCAACAACAGAAAATCTCCCCAGATTTAAGATAAGCCAAGCTCAAGCACACAGGACTATCAACGAAACTTTGATCTTTGAAAGGCCTATAACATAATATGGAGATACGGCATTTTAAAGGACCTGTACCACATAGGTTTTAAAGGACACTTGCCTATATTTATTTCTCACTTTTTGTCCAATTAGTTGTTTTCTTAAGTCGAACTAGGGACCACCTTTTCAACCCCACAATTGCAAGAAGTAGGAGTTCCTTAGGGCAGTATCCTTTCTGTGATGCTCCTCAGTGTCAAAATCAATAGTGTTGTAAAATCAATAGTCCAAACCTATTTTGCAGTCTCTATGTAGATGGCCTCTGTATTTGTTACAAAGGGAAATGTATGAGCATAATTGAAAGACAACTCCAGCTATGTATAAACAAGATAAGTGATTTGTTCAATTGAAAACGGCTTCAAGTTTTTCAAAAAACTGTTGCATACATTTCTGCCAGTTATAGTCTCTACATTATGATGCTTTTTTTCACGTGGATAGAGAAGAAATTAAAATAGTAAACAAGGTTAAATTCCCAGGACAATGAACTATCTATCATTCAACACCAAGTGTTTGAAAAAACATATGCCGAAACTTTGGACGTCTAAAAAGTACTGTCAAAAAAAAAATGTGGAGCTGAAAGAGTACTTGAGATTCCAGCTAGATTTTGGCAGCTTTGTTTATGACTCAGCAAAGAAATCTTATTCAGATGATGAATACTGTTCACCATCAAGGTCTAAGGCTGGTCTTGGGAGCATTTAGAACCTCCCCAGTACTTTGTCTTTATGCGGAAGCAAATGAACCCTCCCTTCAGTTACGGTGTTTGAATTTTTACATTTGACCAGAAAACACCGGCACTCATAAGGAAGCCCTTTATCCCAACCGGAACTATTCTCCATCAGCGCAGCGACCGTAAACAGAGACAAGGAAAACGCTGAGAACTTTGGGCTAAGCTAAAGCTAAACCCACATCGGCTAGCGCTTCCTAGTATTTTTCTCGCCAATGTTTGGTCCATAGCGAACAAACTAGATGAGCTCAGGATCTGGACCCATTTCTGACAATCTGACCATCTCTTATTGTTCCTACTGCCCACCTACTCTACTGTCATCAAACGTGTGAAACCCACAATCGGGGCTGTTAAAGTTTGCCTGGATGGGGCTGACGCCGCTCTGCAGCAGCAGTTCACTCATACAGACTGGAGTGAATTAGCTACACAGGCCACCAATATCAACACTTAAACCTGCGCTGTCCTTGATTACATCAGTGAGTCTGTGGATCGGGTAACCACACAAAACAACAGCATACTGTTCGCCAATCAGAAGCCCTAGATGAACCGGGGGGTCCTGCTCAAATGTTATCTCTGTAATAGGCCTTTGTCAGTTAAGAATATTTTTACTATCTTAACTAAGATCTAAAAGGCTAAAATTTTGCAAAGCAGATACTGTTGCAAATATTTTTCTCAGGTCCCATCTTTAAAAATTCTAAAAACATTTTAGCTTGTATTAATTATCAAAAACTTGTGTAACTATTTATTTATTTATTGTAAAAATAAAAGTTTTTTTAAAATGTATTTTATCATTTTTATGCCAGTTCTGGCCATTTAATAGCCACAGTTGCTAATATGGCATTAAACTGAAATAAACAAACAAATATGTCCAAACTTAGCTAGTCGAACTCTGATCAGCCTTAATCTACTGAATTTAAAGGCCCTGGGCAGATTAGGTTGACATGGCAGCACATAGTGGCTGAAATCTGATTGGACATTAAATCTAATATCCACATACACGTACTGGAAGCAGTGCAGGGAAATGCTACAAAATAAGAATAGACTGGGAATAAATTAATACAATTTCATGGAACAAATATTAGAATTTAGTTTGTAGGTCAGTGCTTCTAATAGTTTTTATCCCAGCAGAAAAGGTCCTGCTGTCCTTGACTGACCACCACTGCATTTAAGGATGTATTTCCTGATTTTTAATGAAGTATGTTCTAATTAGTATGGTTGTGAGTAGTAAATAAATGAAATTTAAACATTTAATGGCGAGGTGAAAGTGTACATCAGTGGCAAGTGATTCTAGTCTAATGAAGCATCTTCACATTTTCATTAAAATAATGTAGATTAGTGGACATCGTTTTATTTATTTGATTTTGATTTATTCTATTTAGTGTCCATTTCATTCATTTAACCTATTTAATATTGGAGCAAATGTGTTGTTAAACATACTGAATGTCTATTACATTGGCTCTTAAAATCTTGACATTTAAAATCTTTTTTTAAAAATTCTCTTTTGCTCTTTCCAAGAGTTTCTGTGCGTTGTTTCACTATAATTTGTGATGTAGTATACCGTATTTAGCTGTTCAATGATAAGATCCAAAGCATTTCTGTATGTCACTCTGAATAAGAGTGTCTGCTAAATAATGTAAATGTAAATTTGAACATATCTTCTATTTGTAAAAAGTAATTATAGCTAATTACTCTTTTAAAGTAATATGTTTACTTTTGGTCATTAGAGGCTTTGGTTTTTAATTGATCTATAAACATGAGGTGACACAGTGGCTACATTTCCATAGTTTATCTTGTTTAACATACATTAAAACGAATTCATCCTGAAAACTACCTTCTAAAAAAAAACATCCTTACTCAAGGTATTTTACTAGCAAGCATTCTCAGTAAAGGACTTTTATAATCACCTTGTTTGTAGTCTACTTTTGGGATGAAGATTATAACAAAGAAATTGGTTAAATTTGATTTTTAGACTGTCAATATTTTCAAAATTTTTAGACTGCTCAGTCTCTAAAATTTAATAAAATATATTATCTTAATGATGACATACAAATCAAGACCACAAACCAAGAGCCTTAAAATTCAAGGTTTAACTGGAATAGGCTCAGTGAACTTGTTTTCACCAGGATGCGTTTCATTAAATATTAATTCTGGGCTTGTGATTTTAAAAACGCACTGCTGTATCTTTTAATTTTATTCAACTTTTAACAGCTTTAAATGTTTTTATAACCAAACCAAAGTAACTTTAAATTAAAATTTGTTGTGTTTGACCGACTTTTTGCTAGTGAGTCATCAGTTGTGGGTTGTTTTTTTGTTTGCATTGTGTAAATCATTTCTAGCTGCTGAAACTTGCATTGTTTATTAGGTTTTAAATATATATATTAAATGGTTGTGTCTATAGAATATAAGAAGGCACGAGCAGACATCAGGAAAAGATCATCTGATACAATCAAACTGCAAAAAAAAGTTAAAAAAGGTATGAATTTACATTGTTACACTGGACCAATTAAATCTTCATTGTATTTTTTGTGTATTTTAACAAAATGCATTGTATAGAAAATGATGTATATATAAATTTAGTTAAAAAACAAATTGTTTTGTTAAAATGGTTAAAATTTTGTTGTTTGTGTCTTCTGTAAATGTGTGTAAACTTGGGGCTCTGCAATAGAACCATTTCCCATTTAGAATTTGCAGCAATACACGAAAAACACTTATTTTACAACAATTATTTTAAATCTAAATCGTACTGCATTTGAACATAAAAACTGTGAATTTATATCAGTTTAATACATTGAAACAATTGTATTTAAAAATGTCTCTTCTTTTTCAATGTAGACCACTACAGTTATATCACAGTAAATATCTAAAATGGATTTATTAGCTGATCTAGGTTTAGTCTTTTGGGGATGCGTTCTGGCAATAAGAGTTTATTTCTTTCAACCTGGCAGCCAAATGACCCAAATGACTAAATTTTTAGTTTACATGTTTTGTGCGTGTCTGCAGGTAAGGATGAGGTGCGGATACAGTTGGACAGTGCACTACAGGATGTGAACACTCGCTACACTGAGTTAGAAGAGACAGAGAAGAGAGCTGTTTGCCGAGCACTCATCGAGGAAAGAGGACGTTTCTGCTCTTTTGTTACAATGCTTAAACCGGTTCTTGTGAGTTTTCATTCTCTTTGTCACACACACACAACTAGAACACTTTAGCAAACCTGACAAAATTAATAATAAGCTATGTTTAGGCATGATGGGGAAACTAGCCACAGGGGTCACAAGCCATTGACTTCGGTGCGAGTCCCAAGCCTGGATAAATAGAGAAGGTTGTGTCCGGAGGGTCATCCGACATGAAACATTGCCAAATCTAAATATGCGAATCATTTGTCATAATTTCATACCGAATCGGTCGAGGTCCGGGTTAACAATGACCGATCAGAGTGTACAGAGAAGATAGAAGGAGTACTTTAAAGTATTGATCAATGAGGAAAAAGAGAGGTAGAAGAGGTAAACAACGTGGAGCAGGAAGTTCAAAAGATTAGTACATACAATGTTAGGATGGCTTTAAAGAGGATGAAAAAAGGAAAGACGGTTGGTCCTGATGAGATACCGGTGGAGGTATGGAAATGTCTAGAAGAGTCAGCAGTGGAATTTCTTACTAGATTGTTTAACAGGATTTTAGTGAGTAAGAAGATGCCTGAGGAGTGTAATGGTGCCTATCTTTAAGAACAAGGCTGATGTGCAGAGTTGCAACAACTACAGAGGCATAAACTCGATGAGTCATACAATGAAGCTTTGAGAAAGAGTAATGGAAGATAGGTTTATTTGTTAGCAGCAGTATGGCTTTATGCCCAGAAAGAGCACTACAGATGCAATCTTTGCTTTGAGAATGCTGATGGAGAAGTCCAGAGATGGTTGTAGGGAGCCGCATTGTGTTTTTGTAGACCTGGAGAAAGCATATGACAGGGTAGCAAGAGAAGAGCTGTGGTATTGTATGAGGAAGTCAGGAATAGCAGAGAAGTATGTCAGGGGAGGTGCAGGATATGGATTAGGGAAGCAGGACAGTAGTGAGGTGTGCAGTGGGTCAGACAGAGGAGTTCATCAGGGAGGTGGGACTGCATCAGGGTTTACCTCTGAGCCCCTTCTTGTTTGCTGTGGTGATGGATTAGTGGACAGATGATGTCGGACAGGAATCTCCTTGGTCAGTGATGTTTGCAGATGACGTGATCTGTAGTGAGAAGGTGAAAGAAAACCTGGAGAGGTGGATGTTTGCTCTGGAGGGAAGAGGAATGAAAGCCAGTCATAGCAAAACAGAGTACATGTTGGAATGGGTGCAAAAACCTGTCAGGAGTGATGTGTTAGTGATTTGTGATATTTTGGAGAATATCAGCTAGAATCAAGGGGAAGGTGTACAAGACAGCTTTGATGTATGGTTTAAAAACAAAGGGAAAAGAGAACAGCCGAAAGGAGAAGTAGTTTAGGCATGTTGGGGAATACTTATCAGGAGGTAATTACTGTATCAAAAGAGGCTTAAACAGCATGCATCCCTGTTGTTTTTTTGTTTAAAAAGAGTTTTACCTTTTTTTAGTATGTATGTTTTATGCAGGTACATATGGCAATATGTTTGCGCTTTTGTTTATTTTCTGTGTGTTTATTATTTATCATGTTGTGGTTTTCCTTTTGTAGGATGAGGAGATGAGTGTGCTTGGTGAAGTGACACATTTACAATCAATTCTTGAAGATCTTTGTAACCTGACAGTAGAGCCCAGTACTTTACCACCTGCTAGTGAACAGGTACTTCCTTAGTTTCCACCCAAACTGCACAGCTATTGTTACTAAGGATTTAGGTCAAAATGTAAAAACTCTCTCTCTTCCCGAAGGTTATTCTTGACTTGAAAGGATCTGATTACACCTACACATTCCAGACCCCACCTGCATCTCCTAGCAACACACTGTCACGAAAAAGCAGCATTAGCAGGTGTCCATTTGTGTTTAGTTTACTTATTTTGTTTTCAAAAAAGTTTACATAAAAGTAATGAAAATAAAATGTCTGGTGAAATAGTTGCTAACAGTTTTTATGTTTTGCCTGTTCTCGGATTGTGTGTTCTTGTAGTAATTATGCCTCAGTGCGTCATGTGCCCTCCCTGGACTCCATCTCTAGTGTTATGGAAAGTCTGCAAGTGCAAGAGGTAAGACAGTTAGTGTGAGTGTACGCACATACAAACACATTTTTTCCTTTTTCTTTTTTTTTTTCTATTTGCACTTTCTCTATCTTTTGATTCTGCTCTTTCTACTCAAGCCAATTTTGTGTAAGAATATATTGTTGCAAGAACAATATATACCAAATTAATTGTTATTGTTAATAAATATGACTGTACGCTACTTAAATATTAAATTTGCTTTCTTTCCTGAAGAAGTACTTTGCATTCATTGCTGTTAATGCAGTGCTTCATTTTATATTTTATTACACTTACACACTTTTATATATATATATATATATATATATATATATATATATATATATATATATATATATATATATAGTTGGATTAGTAAAAACTATATATATATATATATATATGTAGCTATAATGTAGATTATACTAAATTTGGTAGTAAATGAAATTTGCTGTTAAATATTGCCCTCTTTTGCTAGTTGAAATAAATTCTTGCCCTCTTTTCTACTATGACTGAACTCTAGTTAAATAAATGTAGCTGATTTTAATCAATAACCGGTAAGTCGGGCAGTTTTAGGGTTTTATGTTTATGGGTGCTAAGCTCTTATTACTGTCACTGATAAAACTGCCTGGTGTTGTTGCTGTGTGTTGCATAATGTTCAAAGTACAAATATAAATGCAATCACTTATACCAACATACTGTTCATTACATGCTGCAGTTAGAATATGAATGCAGTATTAAATTATAATTATATTCATAAGATAATGACACAACCAGTGCTTATAGCTGAATTGCCTTAGGTTGGATGATGAATTACTAAAGTATGGAAAATTTGTTCTTCTCACAACTTATTACCTCTTTTTAGTAAATCACAGACACGGCCTCACAGACACGGCCTATGTTTCAACTAAATGAAAACAATACAATAAAACGAATTCTAAATTGGTGGCTAGTTCGCTGCATTATCTTGTCTGCATGTCCTGTGCTGCGCTCCACATATAGATGACAAATTTGCGTAGACACTGTACACATACAGTCTAAACTATTTTAGACCTCCCACGCATCGCGAGACGTTTCATGAAAGTGTTTTTCTTAACATCACCTCCGGCACTGCGGTTAATCTAGCTGCACTTATAACCATGGTGGCACTGCTTTCTATACATAGCCGTAATTGTAAGGAACACTAAAACAGACCTTTCTAAGCGGTCTGACAATGTACAGTATTTATATAAAAACATCAAAGATTTTGTAATCCTTAACATTTTGGGGGACAATAAATGTATTAAGAAAAATAAATACGTAATAGTCATTTAAAGTAATACTTATTAATTTAATTTCCCCAAAAGCTGACTTCAAATCAGTATAAAATGAAGAACTTAGAAAGACCTACTCTGTGGTTTTACAAAATATTAAGCAATTTTAGTGTTAATGTTAATTTATCTTCATCACCAAATCTGTAAATATAATTACTCCAGTCGCTCAGATGTAATGCATTATAAAATAAAGATTTGTTGCCTAAATATATATACATGTTCAAAGTGAGCGCCACAGGGAATTCAAGGTTAGGCCTTTTCTATTTGCTTGTTAAAGAGTTTAAGTTAAACTTAAATTCCTTTTCAGAAAGCTTTTCGCTTTCCAACATTTGTTCAAGTTGAAGAAGCTTGGTCACATCAACCATACATAGCAGATGCAGTACACAGTGAAATGAAACAACATTTCTCCAGGACCATACACAAAACAACACAGAATTACACAAATCAACAAAGAGCCATTTAACAGAAGAACAACACAGAGCTAATTTGTGCTAAGTTGTCCCAGCAACATAAAGTGCATGTGTGCAACCTGGTGCAAAACTCCTTTCCAATCTCCTTTAACGTTAATTAACCATACAAATCATGCACTTTTTTATACTAATGCATTTTATTTTTTCAAAGAAGGACTACTTGGCATTTAGAGATAAATTAATAAAAGTTTATTATAAAAAGCACATAAGTATACAATTACACATTGCAGAATAGGTACTACAAATGAACTTGTATGATGTGACCAGACTATACATAATTTAAACAGTTGTAAATTTCTTTTTGTTTTGTCATGCTACACCGGATCACAAAACAAAGACTCGCACACAAGATGCTAAAACATATCTTTTTTCCTCAAGGGTATACAGCCTATTGGTGCGTTGCATACCACACCAGTGCAACACATTGTTCCTGATTTACATGTCTTTATTCTCAAAACCTGAACTAGGGTTTAAATTTAGATCAGGGCTCTTTCACTATACCAAAAAACAATTTTGTTCAAATTTATCATCTTAGTTTCAGCCATTAATTTAACATTGCCTGACATTGTAACACTCCTCTAATGTAATGAATTAAAACCACATGCTTGATGCATCTCTCGCCCCACGAAAGCCGCAGACAGTTCAATACTCGTATATTGGATCTTACAGCTTCTTCCTTCCTGTTGTCAAAGGAAGGCAAAAGCCTCATCATCCCCTTTATATGCCTTATTTATGTCATGTATTATCCATCACTCGCAGGATGCTTGCAACTTACTGTTGAATTGGTCAGTATGGCACTCTTCTCACCAGCTGCATTTTACCCTATCTGCATCTTACAAGCCTGGAACTATTGTGCAACTTGCATGTTTGATTGCTTCTCCAGCCACAAACACATTTTTATTTTTTGAAGATGGGCGATTCTTAGGCATTAGGCATAGTTTTTGAGAATTTAGTTAAGAATCTGATTTAGACTTGGATTATTTTATCAACTATGAATGTTTATAATTAGCAGTCAACATTAGTTTCTAGTAATTTACACTCTAGGCTAGAACGGTATGCTAGAATTTGATCATAAATTATTTTGATTTAGCCTCTGGCAGCTTGCATGCAGACCAGTACTGCCACCCCTAAAACCGGTGGCGACTCGCTTGAATGCAGTTGTGCATGTTATACTAACACAGGTACTTCTCATTGGAACAGCCATCATGAAAGATTTCATTGTGATTTAAACAGGTGATGTAATACCTGACAAGTAGGCTGGCCTAGTTTGGCACAAGATTGCATCACTAGAGGTTTCTCTGGTCAGCTGTTTCTCTAGTGTGCAGCTTTCGTCCTCTCTAAAGAGTTGCTTAAAGCCTCATCCCTCACTAAGCCAGAACTCTTGGTGGTTCTGTGGAAGTCTGCATCTAAAATTAGTGTCTTAGATTTAGGAAGGTTTGTCATGGCACATGTGGCCCTCTTTGTTGTGGACACACTTTCAACCAGAGCCAATTTTGTGACAAAGCACTCTACAAGCATATCTTCCTCATGCAAATTAGAGGCATGCCACTTCAGGAAGTCGGCACTGCAACTACCTAGATGTCTCTGTGTGCCTTTTCAGGTTTTACAAATTTTACCTGTTCCTGTATATTATCTCCAAATACCATTGCATTAGGGTTAGTTGCACATTGCATTATAACACTGACTAGTAATTATCACCACCTCTTGCTTTTATAAGGAAATAATGTAAATATATATGGATTTGTGAAATACCATGGAACAGTAGCATGTTTTATTGGACCCAAAAAACAACTATACATAGAATGCATCCTTATGTGCATTTAACAACTGTGTTTAGTAATTGTGTGTAAACTCTTGCATACATGAACAGAATAGTATGTTGGCAGGAAAAACCCCTGGACACATACTTTTTGCCCAGTTAAATGTTTGATCACTAAAATGTCTAGTTAGACATTTTTATCTGGATAGAAAGAGCATTCAGTTAAGCAGTTTCTTTATATGACAAGTGTCTTACACATACATGTTGCCTCTATAGTAACAAGACCCCATAACCGCTAACACACTTCTTTATATTGATTCCAGTGGTTATAATCAAATAACTGTTCATTAATTTTTTACAGTAGAATTAATAGAAGTCTATTCCTTGTCTTTGTATGAATTCTATTAACTTGGTGCACTAGGCAGCTGTCCAGTGTATTTGCAGTCGTTAGAAGCAGTACTTCCTGTAAATGACCATTACATGTGAATATTCTACAATGATGCTGCATGTTTTTAAGATGCGGTAGCAACCCTAGGGTATAATACCTCGGCATGTCGTAAGATTATACAGTGCCTTAAAGTATTTATACTCCCTGAACTTATTCACATTTTATCACCTTACAACCACAAACTTGAATGTATTTTATTTAGATTTTATGTAATAGACCAACACAAAGTAGCACATAATTGTGAAGTGAAACGAAAATGATACATGGTTTTCAAAATTTTAAGCAAATAAAACTCTAAAAAGTGTGGTGTGCATTTGTTCTACAACAGGTTTTATTCCAGGATTGCCCTGTTTTTAGCTCTATCCAGCTTTCCATCAACTCTGACCAGCTTTCCTGTCCCTGCTAAAGAAAAGCATCCGCACAGCATGATGATTGTGTAAAGCTGCTTTTTGACAATCACCATTGTAAAAAGCGCTATACGAATAAAATTGAATGAATTGAATTGATGCCACCATCATGTTTCACAGCAGGGATGGTGTGTCCAGGGTGATGAGCCGTGTTAGTTTTCCGCTAGACATAGGGCTTTGCGTTCAGGCCAAACTTTGAACTTTGGCCTCATCTGACCAGGGCACCTTCTTTGACATGTTTGCTTTGTCCCCTACATGGCCTGTGGCAAACTGCAAACGGGACTTCTTGTGTCTTTTTTTTTTTTTTTAACAATGGCTTTCTTTTTGCCACTCTTTCATAAAGGCAGATTTGTGGAGTACACGACTTATAGTTGTCCTATGGACAGATTCTCCCACCTGAGCTGTCGATTTCTGCAACTTCTCCAGAGTGACCATAGGTCTCTTGGCTGCTTTTTCCTTGCTCGGTATGTTAGCTTAGGTGGACAGCCATGTCATGGTAGGTTTGCAATTGTGGCATACTTTTTCCATTTTTGGAGAAAGCTTGTGAAATTTTTTATAGCCTAACCCTGCTTTAAGCTCCTCCACTACTTTAACCCTGACCTGTCTGGTGAGTTCATTGGTTTTTATGATGCTGTCTGTCCACTAGTTGTTTTACAAACCACTGAGGCCTTCACAGAACAGGTATTTATACGGAAACTAAATTACACACAGGTGGACTCCATTAACTAATTAGTTGACTTCTGAAGGCAATTGATTGCACTGTGTTGTATTTAGGGGTATCAGATTACAAGGGGGCTGAATAAACATGCATGCCACACTTTTCAGATTTTTATTTGCTTAAAACTGTCATTTTCATTCTACATTACTATTATGTGCTACTTTTAAGATCTCAATAAAATACATTTAAATGTGTGGTTGTAACATGACAATGTGAAAATGTTCAAGAGCTATTAATACTTCTTGAAGGCACTGTAGGTGCATTTGTTGCTGCCTTTATATAGGTTATTTTTCATTATTGTGAATGTTGTTGCCTTTTGTTTATTTATATGTTAAAGGAGCAGAGTCGTAATGCCCCTGGCACAGCGAACGGCACCTCTATGCCTCCTCCACGTCATGTTTACAGTGGTTATGGGGAAAGAGCTCGGGCCCAGTCCACATCAGGAAAGGTAAATGTAACTAACCAGCTATAGCTTTGAGGTAGGGCTTTGTATTGGCAAGGGTATCATTATATAATACATATTACCATATAATGCCATACATTTACTATTGCAACACAATGCAAAACTTAAAGTAAAACAAATGGCTAAATATACAGCAAATACAGATGCTTGCTTGAGACAATGGTTGTAATGTGTCAGTTACAACTATCCGAGCAGAGAATGAAGTTGTTTGACCCACACTGGGTTTTAATTAAATATTACCGTAAAGCAGTTACGGTAACATAATTTAGATATTTTTACACAGCCCTGCTGTGAAGGGTTGTAGTGAATTTTTTTAGCTAAAATGCTGGGCGGGGGGTTTGTAGTAAAATAGGACTGATGATTTTGTATTAGTTACACATCATGCTCTATCAATTGCTTTGGATTGAGTAGTTCTCATGTTATTGTTTTTTTTTTAGCCAAAGACAGCCAGAGAGCAACTGGCACTGACAATGGCCAGTGCGCTTAACTCGGAGACTCCTCACACTAGTCGTGACTCTCTGCACTGCTCTAGTGGATACAGTACTCAGACGACAACCCCATCCTGTTCTGAAGATACAATACCTTCACAACATGGTGAGAGCACACCCTGCTGCACACACGCACCCCTGATTACTGCAGCTTTTCACAGAACATAGGATCTAATGTGACATTTACTTAGTTATTTATTTTATTATAGTTAAAGACAGGGTTTAAGGTTTATCCACATTCTGACCAAAATTATAGGTTTGTGTATCAGTTTTTGTTAGCTTTACTATTTTAGGGTGTGTTCACACTTGTAGTTCGGTTTGGAGTTTCTGCGTTGTAAGCAGAAACAAGGAGACGGCATTTTCAATCACTTTTTTCGACTAATGGGCAACATAAGTTTTAAGACAAACCAGGTAGTTATGCTTGAGCATTTTGTCTCTTCAAATTAAACCGCATATAGAATTGCATTAAATTGTGACATTACATCCTGTGATATTACATTGGGCCGCACCAGAGTTCATTTAGAAGGGGACAGAGACCAGTCTTTGATATCCTGTAGAGATGCTCCCTTTGACAAGACAATGTCAAAGAACCATATTTGGGCCGGCCAGCATGGGGCTATTAGCAAAAGCTTTACTCCGTCCTGGCATACACGCTATAGAACTCCCATAAGCAGTGCGACCAGGGAAAATGCGTACAGACGCAGCCTCAGTCATGCATCCTGTACCATGGCATCCAACCCCAATGGTGCTGGTGGTGCCATTGCAAACCTGAGCGAACACTGAGTTGTTTCTTGCAATGCGACTAGATCTATGTCTGCTTGGCCAAATCGCTTCAATATGAACTCCACCAATTCTGGGTGGAGTCTTCATTCCCCAGACTTCAGCTCCTGTCTTGACCTCTGGTTCAGTGATTTACAGATTAGGTTGTTTCCTCACATGGTTACACACAATGCCTCTGGCTGTACCGCTTTTTGCTTTCTTTTTGGCATTTTCTCTTTTCTTGTATTATGTGCATCTCACACAAGCCCACATGCACTAAAGAGAAGGAGCTTACCGAGTTGCTCGGCCACTTGTGTTTATATAATGTTACTTCCTGGTCGATGAAGTAACGCTTTTTAGTGTGGTTTTTTTTTTTTTTTTTTTTTTTTTTAAAGAGTTTGAGTGTTTTGGAACAGAAGCAGCATATGTGATTTTCACATTTTTTTAAACTATATGCTTATCTGCTTTGTCTTATGAACATTGACACAACAGTTACTATGGATTGTCTAAATTGTAAAAATGATCATCTAAATAAGCTAAAGCCAAAATTGTAATGTAGCTACTTCTAAAAACATTGATTCATCTAGGTATACTGTTTTTTAACACAAATTTATACTGACCTTGTCCTTTCCTGCGTATATATATATTTTTTTGTTTGTATTTCTGATGCATTTTCAGACTATGATTATATTTCCCTCCATGGAGGTGATGACACCCAGAGTTCATCTGATTTTGACAAGTCCTGTACGATTCCACGCAACAGTGAACTAAGCCTGAACTACCGTAAACTGTTCCAGAGCAAGAGGCCAGCGTCCACTGTGAGCCTGTTGTCTGAGCCCGAGTCACTTCTGCTGCATCAACCACACACCGCCACCATTCGGCGTAAGCCATCTAGCAAAGCCAGCCTTCGTCGTGGCACCATTAGTGGAGGTGTGCCAATTGCCATTTCCACACCACAGGTAATCTCTTAGTGCCAATATTTGAATATTCAAATAATTTATGCTTGATAAACCTTAACATGCTTAGTTTGCAAGTCCTGTAATAATTATTTACTTTAATTTTTTTGTGAGTTTCAGTTGTTTGTCTTGGTGGTTTTATGTAAATTGTAAAATAACTTTCGGCAAATATTGACTACAAATTGTGTATGTGGATATCTCTTTATAGGTCCCACTGAAGCCATCTAAATCCACAGCAGGTTTGGCTCCAGACTGTAGTGGAATAGAAGAAGGGGTGTGCATACAAGTGCCCTCTCAAGCTGGTCGATTCTCTAGCTCTGATTTGGCACATACCAAACCTGCTCACTGCACCACCACCCGAAATATAAATGCAGCGACAACCCCATACTATTCGATGTTCCCTGGGCAGCCGCCCACAGGTATCATGGATCCGATCAACCAAATTAGCAAGCAAGAGCAAAGACAGTTCCAACACTATGCTGACAATCAGCAGTACAACCAAAATCAATATCACCAACACTACAACAAACAGGAGCATCCAGTGCAGCATCAACAACACTACAACAAACAGGAGCATCCAGTGCAGCATCAACAACACACAAAGCATCCACAACACTACAACAAACAGGAGCATCCAGTGCAGCATCCACAACACTACAACAAACAGGAGCATCCAGTGCAGCATCCACAACACTACAACAAACAGGAGCATCCAGTGCAGCATCCACAACACTATAATCCAGCAGCACAGGAGACACAAAATCAGCAACAGTACACCCAGGCACAATATCAGCGCACACATCATTACAACAAGCAGCAGCAGCAACGGGCACAGCACATACCAGCTCAACATCCTCAGTTTCCTTTCCAACAGCATCCAAACCAGCAGCATGATCAACATCATCAAAAGCAACAGAAGTGCCAACTACCTCAGCAGAATGCTGCACTACAGTGCTGGTCATCAGCTGCAGCTCCAGACACTTCAAGTCATTCACAGAACATGAATGATCCCAGTCAGATGCTGAGTGGTGGCAATGATATGCTAAGCATGATCCGTAGGGGGGTAAAACTCCGACGCACACTCACCAATGATCGCTCAGCACCTCTCATCACTACCAACTATCTCAACTAAAAATACTTTTTCTATTTTAGCCTTTTTATTTTTCTTTTAGTTTACTTTTCTGCTTAAATTAGAGATTTCCATAAAACAAAAAAATGAGTGCTTAATTTTAATTATGATTTTGTGGCACTTGTGTGTCCATATGAATGCCAGCTTTCATATGCTGAAGTTCATTTTATTGTCAGATATTAAAGCCACAATTCTATCTATGTAGAAAAAATGGTTTAGGTTTGGTTTGTTTGATTTCATTAGCTAGTGTACCTTTGTAGACGTTTAACTGAAGAATTATAGATTCACTGCCTTTATCTGCCTAAAGTTTGTCTGAGTGGATTGCAGATATGTTGATAAAGTATCGTCTGGAAAATATGGCCATACTTTTAATGCTTGTAATTCATCACTGTGGCTGTGTATATATCAGTTTATGCTTGAGTTTAAAATTAAACAAATATTTGAAGTCATGATGACCAAAGCATTAAGAAGTAGGCTGGTTTTTTTTAAAGCATTTTTATAGACAGGAAACAATATTGAAGCAAGCATATTACTGAAATCTCATTAATTGCTGCTCTCTCAGTAGGTATAACTCAGACATTATTTTTCTTGTTATACTGGAAATAAATACTGAATTCTAGTTTTTCCTTAAATTTTTTATTTAAATCAATGTGTTTCTTAATTTTTTGGTACCTTTTTTTAAATGGTTCCTTTCACTTTTGTCGTGTTTATTTTAAGCGTTATAAATAAAGTTATAAAGTGATCCAGGATTAGTGACACTACGTAAATTGTACACTGCCAACTGTTTGAGGTGATTTTGTCTTTAAGCAATATACTGTACATGTCTAAATATTCTTTCAACAGTCATTATTAGCAATTGTGTAACTTTTTTTAAGCTGGTGACTGTTTTAATGCCTTGTTTTTTTTAATTGGTAATCTATTCTTCTAAAAAGAAGAAATGGGTGTAACAGAAGCTTGTGCTTTATGGCATACTTAGATTATTTTTATTTAGAAGAACAATCTACCTTGTTGCAGTGATAGTATGCTGAATGGATCTTTTTCTTCTGCTAGTTTTAACAGTGCCGTTTATTGTAAAAATGGTTTGTTTGTTTGAACTTTATCATTTGTAGTGTTGTTTTGTTTTTTTTTTAAATCTATATTAATGTTTTTCTCTTAATAGCTTAAAGACAGATCTGTTTCTGGTTGAACTGATTGCATGGTATTTATTGTTCTTGTTCTGCTGTCCTGTGTAATAGAGAAAGCTAATGCTGGTCATGAGCTTTTGGACAGCAAGCCTTTGTTCTGACCTTAAATCATCAGAAAACTTTTTGCTAATCAGAGATTTACGTAAATATGAACATAAAAGCTGTAAAAAACAAAAAAAAAAAACCTTTCCTATTTGAGGAGCAGCTAGCTAAAGACGGCCTTATTTGAATTTGCAATTTACGTTAGAAACTGGAAAAAACTGTCATGTATTACTAGGCACTGTAAACAGGAACACAGAATTATTGTAATAAAAAGTATGATATGCCATGCCTTAATACTTAATTCATTGTAGTAGACATTTTTGTGTGTCAGGCAAAAAAGTAAGTGTTCTCCTAAGGTTTGTTTAAACATAAAATTGTGTTTTTATAGGACACATAAATATATATATTTGTGTGTCCTATAAAATTTATATATTTGTGGCTTGGTAGTTAATTTTGTTTGAATTCTACACAAAATACTGGACAAAATTGTTTTCATCTCGCTGGTGCGTTTGTAACCAAGGCAGCAGTTCTGGGTGGTGTATTGAAAACCCCAGGGTATCCTGGGTAAAGTCTGCATACCTCCACAACAAACCACATTTAGAAAAACCACCAGTCATAAGAAAAAAAAAATTCTGAAAAGGCTGTCCAGTTACTAACTTTTATTAAAAATAAATTGAAACTTTCTGCGAAATTAAACACACCTCAAATATCATGTTTAACAAACCTGTTAGCTCAGCACAGAGTTCAAGATTCCTACTCTGGTAAAGCCAAACTACATTCCAAACATGGAATCCAAATCTTCAGCTGTGGTTGATGTAAGGAAAAATACACCCGCAGAAACTTACCACCCAGAAGGTTTAATGTTAAAATTCAGGTCGTAAAGGTGGATCATTGATGGACAGTGTTGCTAAACTCTGACATTAACTCTGATCAATACTAAAAGAGAGAAATGCAGCAAAAATCCAATACAAAACATCCAATAGTTCAAAGGTCCTCTGAAGGTGGTGTCTTGTATCTGGATAATAATGCCTCATATACATGGCACAACTAGTGAAAGAGAGGGTTAATAAACAGGACAGTACAGTCAACATGTGGAAATGTTACTTGGTTAGTAATCTTTATTCATTGAGTAATTACCTGGCTGCTGTTCTGCAAAACTGAAGCTCCTTGAAATCTCCTGGTCACAGTGCAGGACTTGTACCTAACATCCCTTTTGACAGGTCATTAATGCTGTATTGGGCTCCAAAGAACCAAACGTTTCAGTTTTATTGTCAAGCCCCTGTATATGAAAATACACTTGAGAATACTTGGAAACAAATCTGACTGTAAAAAAAATACTTGTGCCCAATATTTTCCAACCACAGAGAAAAGACCAGTCCATTCACAGTTGTCTTAATTAAGTAAACAATGATCAGTAGCTGTAATTATCTACAAATAATTTGCCCTGAAAAGTAAATAATGTCATGCTGTGCTGCTTGTTCTGATTTCAGGCTAACATGATTATCTTAATAGTAAAACTGGAATTTAACATGAGCTGGAAGATGTGATCAGTCTGAGAACTTTATATATCTGTTTTAAAGACACTGTAGATTATAGGCATTTCAGGATAAGTATTGACCTTATCAAAGAAATGTAGTGAACATGTTACACCCGCTAAACTGTGGTGATTTCACGGAATTGAATAAAATCTGTAAGAGGCTGATTAGTCGTTCCTTTTAGTCGTTCCTTTCTTTCACCCTGTACAGTTTTCTGTTTGGTGCTTTGCTTATACTTATATATTTTACAGGTAATTACTTTTTCATCAAATGAAGCTGTCTTAAAGAACGTGTGTTTGTGCATACAGTATCGGTTTGAATTTGATTAAATTATGCTGGATAATAAAATGATCTATGGGGAGTCTGTTTCTGTCCTGGACTCTGATTACACTTTAATATTCAGTACACTGCACTTCTGTTCCCCAGCCTTTTTCCAGCCTTATGCTGACGTCTAAGCAACATTACTAATATCAGAATGAATTAAAAGAAAGCGCTATGGATCAGCATGAACTTTAGGTTGCTAAACTGTTTTTGTTTTTAAAAATGAATGACTAATAGTCCATATGACTGGGTAACATTAAACACACTCATGGTCTTTCAAAAAAGGAAGCAAATAGGTTTTGATGCATGATTCACTTCCTGGGTGCGTCTAAAGACTGTATATGATTGAATACCAGTTCAATGTTTTATTTGTATCAGTTAGTAGTGGATTTAGTAGCATTTTTTTCACCTAAAAAATTAAGCTCTTGTAATTTTAATTTTGCAGTTTTCTTTACGAAAGTGTGATTATATATATATATAATGTGTGACTCCACCTGAACTAGACCCTATGTAGTACTGAATACTAGTAGATAATGATTGTGGTATTTGTTAGTGCAGTAGTGAGTTTTTCTGTTTTACACGACAAAGAACACTGACTCTGGTTCTGTTATTGCTTTAGCCTGGTTGAAGCATGGCCATGGCTGCCCCCTGGAATGTTTCATAGACCTTTAAACAAACCGACTCCTCTGAAAGTCTGTAATCCACAAGACCACTGCTTTTGGATTCTCTTGTACTTAATACGTTTGGTTTTACGATAAAAAAATGAGATGTTTTGCTTCGCATTATATTAGGACATCATAGTGAAAGGATTGCTTAAAGCACAAATTTGAAAATCAGCAGCATGTCCAGAAAATAAAACATAAATAACTGATACGTATGTTTATTTGTTGAGAGTGAAAACATGAGACTCAGTAGGGCAGTTGGGAAAGTATAGCGGGGTCGATGGGTGTTGCATAGATGTTGGGGAAGAGGTAGCTATTGGTTAAGGTGTTAGACTAAACCTGAAGATTGTGGGTTTGATTCCCAGCTACACCAAGCCACCACCGCTTGGCCCCTGAGCAAGGCCCTTAACCCCCAGTTGCTCAGTTGTATAAAAGAGATAAATGTAAGCCGCTTTGGATAAGGGCGTCTGCCAAATGTTGTGTTAAATAAATACTGTCCTCATAGGCGAAAATCTGGATGGCGGTTGCCCCCCCCCCTAAAAAAAACCCCATTAATATGATTTTTAACCATGCTGACGCTGTGTATTGTAAATAACACTGTCTTATGTTTGCTGTGTAAGTGAAAACACAAACAGTGTCAAAGTGCTTTGGTCCAAATCAGACTGGTTTAAATGCCAGGATGCTTTCCTCTGCTACAACCCTACACACACACACACACACACACACAAACCCGGTGTCAATGCTATTTGTTTTCACTTAAACACAGGATGAAGTGATTTTCTCTTTAATACAGATGATGATGATGTATTTTTCGATTAGTTCGCTGTTTGCAGTAATAACCTTAGTATTTTTTGTAATAGTAATGTCTGTAATGCACATGACCACGACGTGTCCTGGCGCGACCACAACAGCTTCAAGTTTTCTACACTGGATGTGACAAAGTGGCCCTTTAGCTCACACTACATCAGAAATTGTACCGGGGAAAAATCTATTTCCTGTCCGGCACACGTCGTGCCGCGTTGTTTCGCCTCCAGCGTGGGCAAATCTCAGTGCTTTCCAGGGGCTTTATTGTTATAACCCCGTCGCGCCGCGCATGTTTGGTGTAAACAAAGCACAGGATAATAAGCCTGCGTGTGACCTGATACAGTACCGGAATAATATTTACTACTGTTTATGCTCAATATGATATTAAGTAGGAGATCAGTGGGATTTCTTTATATGGGGAAACTTTCTAGCTGTTTAAATTTAAGTTAGAATTTCATTGTATTTTGGTGGCAATAAATAAAAAGAGTGTTTTGGTCAATGTAGTCAGCTTTTTATGGAACCAGAGAAAAATTCTGAAAGGAGGATAATTGCTGGTCTTGCTGGTCTTTCAGTTTTAGCTGTGCTTTTTGTGTCCCCTTTAAAAATTGTTCTTAAAAAAGTGACCCCCCCCCCCCCAAAAAAAAAAGTTATTTGCCACTTTTTGCCACTAGGTGCCTCTGTGACATAAGTTCACACATATATTTCATTCAGTACATGGGACACTGTGTACATATTCCAGGATTTATGCTACCTGGAAACACAAACCCAACTTCCCTGAAGTACTGTTGGTTGTACAGAACAAATGCTTCAGTATTAATAGCCACACCAGACCAATCACCACTAACCCCAAACACACACACACACACACACACACGCACACCACCACCACCCAAAAAAAGAGGAAGACAATTTAAATCTGTAAATCACTGGGACGTCGCTATAATGCGAGACTGAGTTCTTTAATCCTCTGTGTTTTTGAACATGTTGCCAGATTTAAATAAAGTACTATAAAAATTGAGGCATTGTTTAAATGTTTTTATGTCACAAAGCTGATCTGTGATTGGATTTCAGAAACACCCTGGGAAACCTGAATGTATTTCAGTTTATAGGAAACCATCTGGAGTAGACCATTTCTGGGTATTAAACCCCGCCCCATGCCTCCAGCCTGACCTTCTCTTTATACACCAACAGACTGCTGTCTTTCAGTTAGAGAAAGTGACTACTGAGCTGTGTGTGTGAGAAGGAGGGGACAATGTGTGTGTGTGTGTGTGTTGTGTGTGTGTGTGTGTGTGTGTGTGTATGTGTGTGTGTTGTATTTCTGCACCTTACCACTGCCCTCTTGTTATGTACTTGGGCAGACTGTGTAAGGGGAGTGAAAGCGCGCGAAACCACCAGCCAATAGCAGTGAATTCCCTAATGGGGTGTGTTTCTGACAAAGGCAGGGCCTGTTCCTGACTAAACTGGAATGGTGCTCATTGTGCGTTCCTCAGAGAATCTTCTTCAAAGAAAAAGTGTGAGAAGGAATTTTGAAATTCCTGTTTGTTTATTTAAATCCATATATAATGATGGATATGAACAGGACCTCTGATTAGAGAAATGCTGTTGATGCTTTTGTTTTCTTATTTCGAATACTTTATTTTTTACTAGAAAAAAAAAGAAGATTCTAAAATAATTAGACAAAAGGGACCCTAAAAATAACCTTTCAGGGAAGAATATTATAAGCACTGAGAGATTCTGCTCTGATTCTGATCTCAGCAAGCAAATACGTTTTGAAATAACTGAGGAAAAGATTTTCGGTCAAAGAGGCACATCACAGTTTCAAAGTAGAAAAATGTTTCTGTTCTCACAACAGGTAACGTTTCAAGCTAGATGCTCTTCATCAGACAGTGAGGACGAAGAACATATAGTTTGAAATGTTACCTGTTGTAAACACTTTACTGTTGCACTGGTTGCTGTGCCACCGTACGTGAGGATTCAGCAAGTGCTATTATTATAATGTGTAATGCAAGAAAAACATAGTAATGTTATCAGTTATATATCTGTCCACCAGTCTGTCAGGTTTCTTAGTGGGAATGTCAAGAAAAGAACTGGGTCATATAATCAAACACTTTCCAGAGAAACATTTGAGGAAAAGCAATTCAGCATCAACTTTATCATAAGCTTTCTAAATATTGTTCAGGATTTATGGGAAATGTATAGAACAACTATCCAAGAATGTAATGTTTTTATATTATAATCTTATTATAGAATGTTTTTGGACACGCCACACCACACCACACTTTTCAGATTTTTATTCGCTTAAAATTTTGAAAACCATGAATCATTTTCATTCCACTTCACAATGATGTGCTAGTTTGTGTTGGTCTATTACATGAAATGTAATATTTAATACATTTAAGTTTGTGGTTCTAATGTAAAAGAATGTAAGGTAAGAAAAAGCTCAAGGGGTATGAATAATTTATCAAGGCACTGTAAATGTTAAAAAATGTGAACAGTAAATATGTCTTTTCATAAGTCAAAGTAACAAATTGTAATAATAAACAAATTCATATTGATTTAACTCTGAATATAGTATTTATACTGTGACTGTCACATCTGGATTATAAAAGATCTGGCTGTACATCTGAATGCTTGTTCCCTTCCACTACCTGATTCGTTGAACAAGAGAGATCATTGGCAGTAACTCAAAGGCAAACCGAATCTTTAAGCGATAGGTAGATATGATGTGGAAATTATCCCCCCTCTGTTTGTTTAAGGAGAGGCTGGAGAACTTTGTACCAGACATGGAACAGCTGTATTACTAAGAAATTGATCTGGCTTAGTTCCTTAAAGAAAGGAATGGATTATGCTTAGACTTCAGTGGTTTAAGTAATAAACATAACACTGATTTATTATGACGGCAAGAAGAAAATTTCCAGTAATTCCCAGCCTCAAAACTGTCTTTAGAACTGTAACAATTTCTATTAACCTGTAATTTTACTTAGTTACTTAGGACTATGTTGATAATTAACAACTTTATAACTATAGTGACTTTATAACTATAGAAGTGTATCTAGAAAGAGCTGGGTTTTATTTGTTGTTTTGTGGATTCACCTATAGCTTAATATTAATCACCTAATCACCTATAGCTTAATATTGTGCATATATAGCCTAATATTCTTCACCTATACCTAATCTCGATCACATATACCTAATATTGAGCACCCATAGTCTAATATTGATCACCTATAGCTTAGTATCATTTACCTATAGCTTAATATTGATCACATATACCTAATATTGATCACCTGTAGCTTAATATTGATCACATATACCTGATATCGATCAAGTATACCTAAAATGTATCACCTATAGCCTAATATTGATCACCTTTACCTGATATCGATCACATGCACCTAATATTGATCATCTACACAGGGGGCAGTGGTGGCTCAAATGGTTAAGGTGCTGAGTTGCTGATCTGAAGACCAAAAGCACCTGGGCTCAAGCCCCACCACCGGCAAGTCAACCACCGTTGGGTCCTTGAGCAAAGACCCTTAACTCTTCCTGCTCCAGGGGCGCTGCATCATAGCTGACCCTGCGCTCTGACCCCAACTTACTAAGATGGGATATGCAAAAAATGCATTTCGTTGGCTCTGTACACATACCTTGGACAACAAAGTTGAATTTTTTTTTTCTTTCTTTTTTTTTTTTAATATTACTCATCTATAGCATAATTTTGATCGCCTATACCTGATATTGATTACCCATAGTTAATATTGATTACCTATACTTAATATTAATAACCTATACTTAAGAGGTTCAGTGCCTCTTTGCATTACTATGTAGTAATAGTCATAAGCAGTCATACTGTAGAAGACTTCTACAGTTAGCCAAAAAATGAAGCTATTATGACATAAATACTAATGAGAGATTATGTATATGCACATAGGTTATGGTAACCCCACGGAAAAGTTCCAGTCAGACCACCAAAGTCCCACACTGGCAACTCACACAAACAGAGCTCTGTGTGTTTGTGTGAGTGTGTTTGTGTGTGTGTGTGTGTGTGTGTGTGTGTGTGTGTGTGTGTGTGTGCGTGTGTGTGTGTGTGTGTGTGTGTGTGTGTGTGTGTGTGTGTGTGCGCGTGTGTGTGTGTGTATGACAGAGAATGCAAGTGAATGATTCTCTTTTGCTCAAATGTGTAGGCTTCCAAGAGTATAGGGTGCTAAACAGGGACATATTTATTTTATGTCACCGATCTTCCTTTCTTAGGCCCAGTAATGTTTTCTTTTTGCTTATTTGCCAGATTTACAATGCTAATTATAATGTATCTGTCCCTGTGAAAATAAAAAAAAGGTTATACTTGTTTAAAACATATTCAGCTATGCTTTTTAATTAAGTATTTTATTGAGGTGGAAAGTGGGATGAAAATGATTCTGACTTGCAAAGGAATTTATAAATTTTTAGTTATGAAGGCACAACTGGACCCTCATTTATAGATATTTTTAAAAACGTAATATGCACACGTGCCATACCTAATAATAATTTGAATACCTAGTAAATTTACATTATTAAAAATCACAATGATACAACAGCTTTGAAGTGTATTTTCTTATGACTGGTCCTAAAAAAACTACACCATTTTCTCATTTTCTTTGTTGCCAGTTACTACAAGGATTTAGCCACAGAAAAACAGGAAGAAGAAAAATTAAGCTAACAGGAAATAAACACCACAACGTACCTGAAAATGTTGCGATAATAATGGGTGTATATATGTGCTGTCTGTCACACACACTTTATCAGGAACAGACAGCTTTAACATGGCTTTTATTGGTGGAAGGCATCAGCCACATAGACACTTTAGTTTAAGTTTATAGACCTCGCAGCAGATTGCACCATGACACACCAGAACAATACCATGCTACTCTAACTGATAGTGCTGAAATGTGCATCATTCATATGCTTTATACTAAAGCACCTGACTGTATTATTCAGAGAAACATACAAAGGTTTTGTAAATCTCTATTACTAAATACATTTATGCTAGTTCACACCATATAGACACTATCAAAACTATGAAATTCAGTTTCATGCAGTTTATGCACAGACATATCAGCAATATTCGGCATTATTTGGTTTTATTTGCACTTGTGCGCTGCTCATCAATGTCTTGTGTACCACTACTGTCTGTGGATATATGCGATAGGTCTTTTTAATATTATGATCTGTACATTCACATTTTCATACTGCACAGCACACCCAAAAGGCATTCAAATCAGATAAACTTTTCACAGCAAACAATTCACAAGCAAACATTCATCTAGACAGTCTGCATGAATCTTTATAATCTACTTTTTTAAGTAATATTTTTAAGCTTATACAGTACATTACAATTGTAAAAACAGAAGAAGAAAAAGTGTTTCAAGATTTTCAGAGAACATTTTGAAAAACATTTTGAACCACTATTATCAAGCAGCATAAGTGGTGAATTATCAGATTTAAGCCAACAGGAAGTCTGAAGTCATTTAAATAGGCATTTTTTTAAAAGTCAAGTAATGTTATTCATTCATTCATCCATTCATTTATCTTCTATACCAGCTTTACACAATCAAATTAAATAAGACAATACAGTGAACACTCACTTAAACACTTAGTTTAGTTTAATTATTATAATATGTACATTTTGAGTTTTACTGTGTTGAGCAGTAAGTGCACAACAGAATCTTCTGGGACATAACAGCTAAAATCATGAACCGTGACTTTATATTCATCTTCTAATTTTAAACACAAATGTTTTAGTATAGAGGAAAAACACCACACACACACACACACACACACACACACACACACACACACACACACCCCTGTCCTTACCACTTACACATGTACATACATGTGGTTTTTTTCTGTTCTTGTAAACTGGGGGAGGTTTTTTCTACCTTTGTACTTAGGTAGCAGTATTACTCACAGGTTGTGGTTTTAGTTTAACAACTTTCAGAAGATGCATTTTCTTTCCGTTCTTATAAAACCAATCCATTATAAATTTATGCAAACTTCATTCTGTCATTTCTTGCAGTACTTATGGCACACTGCTCTAGTTCATAAATAGGTCACAAACCAAATCTACTAATACATGTTTTTGGTTTAAAAAATCAATAGTATCTTATTAAAACACATGACACATAGCAAAATAGAACTTATGCAAATAAGATTCTGGTTTACATAAAGCAAAGGAAGTCGTTTTTTTTGGTACATTGCACTTATAAAGGGGATGTCCCACAAGTGTTTCTGGGAAATAAAACACATTACAGAGTAGTAATAAAAATATACACCCTCATAAACACAAACACAGGTGGATTTTCTCTGATGAATAGGAATTGCTATGGGTGAGATTCTTTTCTACCAATGGGTCTTTTCTACTAAACAAAATAGTGAATGCTTTGGCTCCATAAAAATAAAGCCTTTGTATTAACCACTAATAAAGTATCTAGTTGTTGGTAGAGTATTTGGTGCTCTGTATTTGCTTTCAGCTGTGAACATACTGTGTGACTAATATTTCTCTCTCTCTCTCTCTCTCTCTCTCTCTCTCTCTCTCTGTCTCTCTGTCTCTCTCTCTCTCTCTGTCTCTCTCTCTCTCTCTCTCTCTCTCTCTCTCACCTCTATCGTCATCTCTCTCTCTCATCTCTGTTCTCTATCTCTCTCACTCTCTGTCTCTCTCTCATCTCTCTCTATCTCTCTATCTATATGTCTATCCTATCTCTGTCTCTCTCTCTCTCTTCTCTCTCTCTCTCTCTCTCTCTCTCTCTCTCTCTCTCTCTCTCTCTCTCTCTCTCTCTCTCTCTCTCTCTCTGTCTCTCTCTCTCTGTCGCTCTCTCTCTCTCTCTCTCTCTTTCTCACTCTCTCTCTGTCTCTCTCTCTCTCTCTCTCTCTAAATACTCTGTCTATCTCTCCTCTCTCTCTGTCTCTATCTCTCTCTCTCTCTCTCTCTACTCTCTCTCTCTCTCTCTCTCTGTCTCTCTCTCTCTCTGTCTCTCTGGTCTCTCTCTGTCTCCATGTCTGTCTCTCTCTCTCTAGTCTCTCTCTCTCTCTCTCTCTCTCTCTCTCTCTCTCTCTCTCTCTATCGTCTCTCTATCTCTCTCTCTCTCTGTATCTCTCTCTGTCTCTCTCTCTCTCTCTCTCTCTCTTTCTCTCTCTCTCTCTCTCTCTCTCTCTCTCTCTCTCTCTCTCTCTCTCTCTCTCTCTCTCTCTCTCTCCTCTCTCTCTCTCTCTATCCGGGGGTTGAGTTAAATCAGTGACCAGTTTCCTGCACTTTCCATAAATTTCCTGAGCATGCTGGATGGTGCTCTCCATTTTGCTGGGGATGTTTCTCATGTCATCTGGGGATCCATGGCATTACGGAGCCACACACAGGAGCTTTGAGACTTACTCTGCTCCACTGACCCAATGACCCAAGTTTACATCACTAAAAGATTTTAACATCATTTAGCTTCGGTATTAGCATTCTTGACATTCGGTGGGGACATTGGGGACAAACTTACACTTTTTTCTTGTTAATGCATTCGGTGTTAAATTAAATTAATATTTGGCAAATTTGGCCAGGACTTGGCATACCTCTTGCACCATACAGCACGTGAGCCAAACATGATCCAGGTCAAATATAGACATGTGGGCCACATAAGTTCTTCATCATTTAAAATCCATTTCAAATATTTTTGAGTAAAATTAAAGTAAAAAAGGTTTTGATACACAAAGCTAATTCCTTCTTTCTGTTTACATCAGTGGGTCTAATGCCTTTAAGGTAATCTACACAACAATAAAGATTTTATTATTTAAATTATGTAAATCAACTGTTTGTTTTTAGTTCCTGTTTGTTTTTCCACTCATTTCATTTCTATGATTAAATTCTGCATTTAAAATATATAGGTAATGAACAGATTGAAATAAAACTATAATAAATAAATAATTTTCAATAACACTCATGTCAATATAGCAAAATTTTTGCCACGCAACAAAAAATAATGTTTTTCCATCATTGTAAACGGTATGTTAAGGGTTGGGATAGTTATATACACGAATAAAACACAATCTATTATGTAACATTTTTTGGTTATTTCTTTTTTTGTTGTAACTGGAACTTTTACCCAGTGCACGAAAATCAAGATTTAAAAAACTTAGAAGTATAAAAGTGGCCTATCCGAGCAAAGTTGCATACTTTTCATTTCAAGGTTCAAGGAGCTTTATTGTCATTTCAACCATATATAGCAGACGCAGTACACAGTGAGATAAAATAACGTTTCTCCAGGACCCCCTGGTGCTACACAAAGCATAGAATTTACAAAACAACAAAGAGCCACTAAACAGGATAGACATAAAGTGCATGTCAGTGCAGACAGTGCAGAAACAGACAGTGCAACAATACAAACATAACAAGGACAGTGCAAAAAGACAGTAAAGGACGGACATAACGGAATAACGCCAACCATACTGTAGATGAGGTAGAACGAAATGTGCAAATTACAACGGTACTGTGCAAATAGCATTGTAAAGTGAGTATGGTTACAAAAAATGTTCGAGTGTGTGTGCGTATGTGTGGGTTGAGATAGTTCAGTACAGTGTGTTGAGCAGCCTGATGGCTTGAGGAAAGAAACTGTTACACATTCTGGTTGTGATGATCTGAATGCTGCGGTATCGTTTCCCAGAGGGCAGGAGTGTGAAGAGTGAGTGGGGTCCTCCACAATGCTGTTAGCTTTGCGGATGCAGCGTGTGGTGTACATGTCCGTTGTAGAGGGAAGAGAGACTCCGATGATCTTCTCAGCTGTTCTCACTGTCCTCCGCAGGGTCTTGCGATCGGAAACGGTGCAGTTCCCAAACCAGGCTGCAACAACCTCTCGATGGTCCCTCTGTATAACATTGTTAGAATGGGAGGTGGAAGGTGGGCTTTCCTCAGTCTTCACAGGAAGTAGAGGCTAATGATTTTACTAATAGAGCTGGTGATGAGTGATCAGGTGAGCTTCTCCGTCGGGTGGACACCAAGAAATTTTGTGTCTTTGACGATCTCTACTGAGGAGCTGTCGATGTTCAGTGGAGCGTGGTCGCTCTTTGTTTTCCTGAAGTCAACAACTATCTCCTTAGTCTTGTCAACGTTCAGAGACAGGTTATTGGCTTTACAGCAAGCGGTTAGCTGTTTCACCTCCTCTCTGTATGCCGACTCGTCGTTCTTGCTGATGAGACCCACCACGGTCGTGTCATCGGCGAACTTGACAATGTGATTTGAGCTATGCATTGCTGCCCAGTCATGAGTCAGCAAAGTAAACAGCAGTGGACTCAACACGCAGCCCTGCGGGGCCCCAGTGCTCAGTGTAGTGGTGCTGGCTTAACTATTGCTGCTTTGCTATGGTGCAAAGAGTTGTTTGTAAATTCAAATCTGCTTTCGCGTCTTTTCGCTGAGTAGGAGACAAGTGTATTATTAAAGTTTACTCTACTAGTCGGGGACTCTTAATTTATATCAATCAATTTGAGTGTTTAATGAATGTTTAATATTGTTGTTTCTGAGGTATTTCTGTAAAGCTGCTTTGAAACAATCCTGATTGGTAAAAGCGCTATATAAATAAAGGTGACTTGACTTGACCTGACTATTCTTCTGTCTTTTAGCCACAGTCACATGCGGACTTAATGATCAATAAGAAAACTGCATTTATTTTGCATTCCCCTGCTATCGAAATGATCATAAATTCGATTATCTTAAATACAAATTACAGACGATTGCCCTTGTCTTTTTTATTACACTTTAATTTATTTGTCTTTGGAAGATGATGCCAAAAAACCCCATTTTGATGATTTGTGGTTAAAGCAAATTTTTAAATATTTAATTACAGTTAAAATTATACATTTTTTTTTACCAATATTTTTGAATTTCATTAGTGTTTTATTATTTCCTTAGTTGATTAGCGGTTTCCCTAATTAAGGTGCATCTGTGTTCGCCTTTTCCAATTGTAAAATGCCAGTGACACACAAATGAAATAGTAAATTAGCCCAAAATTGTAAGACGGGAGCACACAAAAGGTTTAAGTGCATGCAATAGTTTGTTGTTATTTATTTTGTTATTTAGTTAATTGTATATTTGTTATTTGTATATTTGAAAGTAGGAATTTTTTGACCAGTGTTCTCTATGATATTCTATATAAATATATATATATAAAACATCATGTGTTTAATGATTGATGTTCTGAAAAATTAAGCCACTGCTTTAGACAAATTAATAAATGATTTCAGATAAACACACTGGCTCTTTAATGATGGTACAGCTGTTCAGAAGTGTAGCAGGAGGATTGGCTTCCTGTGCCTACAGATAAGAGATGTTGTGATTGATAAATTGCCATTTATGCCCAATACTGTCATTTATCCTTTTTTGTATTTATTGGGTTTTTTGAATTAAAAACAAAATACAAATTCTTAAAAGACTAGAGGGAAAAATAGAATACAAACGTCCTGCGTTTAGTTTTTGGGTTACTATTGTATTTTATCTAATAGCCACATTAGTCAAGTCAAGTCACCTTTATTTATATAGCGTTTTTAACAATCAGGATTGTTTCAACGCAGCTTTACAGAATTACATCAGAAACATTATTAAACATTCATTAAACAGTCAATTATCTAAATTTAGAGTGCAGCTGAAAGTCATTTTACAATGTGATGTTCAGAAGCTCTGTCCAGGGTGCAACTTGTTCTTTGAGTCATTTTAAGAGTGCAATGTAAAAATGTGAGGTGTTAAAACTTTGATAATAAACATGAATTAAATTAATATTATTAAAGACTGTTTCTTTAACCAATTAGATTTGTAAAAAAAAATCTGTTTCACGGGGCCCGCTATGCTGACGATGATGTCAGCATTTTTGCGTCTTCTTGGTTGATCAAAGTATAACTGTTACAGCCCACTTCTTTTATTAGAAGCCATTATTAGACCATAATGTTCCAATAATGAAAACAAATTTTGTTTAAGCCTACACCTAGTTCCCCTATTTTTGCTTCATTTCTCACTATCTGGGACTTTTCTTGACTTTCTGGTGTAAAATATAAGCAGTTTGGGTGATCAGCCTGCTATGACTAAGATCCGTAACCTTCACAACTCCCTTTGAAACCACTGATGGGTTTCACCTTAGTAGTCATTGAGAATTTGCATTCACTAACCCTTGTGACAGGGCTTGGGTTTTTGTAAGGACAACAATCATGCAGTCTTTTTGAACAAAACTTTACATACACATTTTACCACTCGTTTAACACAAAAGACTGCTGGGCCACAAAATTAATTGTTGCATCCTTACAGCCAATCTTACATCAATCCAAGACTCCAAAAGGATAATATTAAGTTTATATTGTACAAATTATGTAACAGATAAAATAATAACTCCCATATTAATATTTGTGCTTTTAAAGATTTTATTTTAGATTTAGTTTTACTGTTTCCTCTTTAGTAACCATTCACACTACTGTAATGGATTTTTATTTCATTGTGAGTGAATGTCCATTCAGCCATAAAATCTTTTGGTGAGGAGGTCCTGCTGGAATGCAGTTGACATTCTGGTTTATCCTGAAGGTGTTCGGTGGGGTTAAAGTCAGAACCCTGTGCAGACTATACCCTTTGTGGAATACTATATCCTACAGTATTCATTTTAAAATATTATCTATATAGTGAAAACATTAGACATTTAACATTTTGTTTGCTCGGTCATTTCTTTTACTGGTAACAAAGAAAATTAATATTTATTTTGAATAAATTGTAATTTGTGTTTGTTTTGTTTGTTGATTAATCTGAAAAAAATGCAGCGTATAATTTACAGTATGGATGCAGACTTACTTAGGGTCCTATATTTATAGGGCAGTGTGCTCTTCCCCTCTAATTATTGTCATATTGTGGAGAACACACTAATGTAAGGAGCATACATGAGATTACGGATTTATCTAATTGTCTATAACAGCAGTTACCAGACTCTGTCCTGGACAGCTGGTGTCAAGAGTTTAGCTCCAATTTGCCTCAAAATAGCTGCCTGTAAGTATCAATTTTACCTAGCAAGATCTTGATTAGTTGGTGCAGGTGTGTTAGGGTTGGAGGTAAACTGTGCACGACACCAGCCCTCCAGAACCAAGTTTGGTGCCCCCTGCTATAGAAAAATAGTACAGCTCAAATAAAAATACATGGGGATATGACAAGTATAAATGTATTTATATGTCATAGTTACTTTAGACGTTCTCTGCATGAGGGAAATATGTGCAATGAATGAATGCCCCGAAAGAATGAATGAGGTATTTAAACACTGCTTCAAAGAGTGGAAGGTTTTAGATGAAATTTTGGATCATTTAAAGCTTTCGCTTTAAATGCTTTCTAAAATCTTTAATCAGTTTTTGAATTATGTTCTTTTAATCAGTATTTAGAACAGCTCATTTTACCTAGTTCAGAAGCAAATATAATTTATTTATTATAAATAATTTATAATACACAAGTTAATTACTCAAGGGTGCATTGTGCATGTCATGACAGTTAGGTATGTGGTTTCGCAATTACACTACTACGTCCACAAGGAAATTATTTGCAATACTCAAGTTAATTTATTCCAACTCCATTATTTCTCTTTCATTACATTTTTTTTTATATATGAATTAAGAATTATTTGCCTTTTTGTATATAATCTACACCGAATTAATTAATCTGAAAATGTAAATATAGATAACCTTCATAAATTCTACAACCTCCTTTAGGCATGAAGTACATTTTTATCAGAAGATAATAGCTGGATACACTACTGGGACGAATATTTAGTGCTATTAAGCTACAGTTAGCATTTTCCAAAAGGTCTCATTAAACCTTTAAGTCAGTAAATAATGGTGACCACCACTTACTTATCCTGCCATATCCCAACCTTAGAAGTTTAAATAAACCTTTTTTTTTTTTTAAACCCTCACTGATCTTATACTAATCTTTCTGTACAGTCATGTGTGCAACATACCAGGAAATAACTTAAAGACTAGATACATTGATGTCTACAGTTTAATAGAAGTATAAAAAAGTGCAGCCAAAAACAAATTTTGCAAACAAAAGAACACCTAAATAATTTATACATAATCAAGAAGGTGATAAAATACAAGACATTTACAGTTGCCATTATGAAGGCAATATCATCCTAGGCAGAGGTAGATAAAAGAAGAACCAATATTAAATATTGTGGCTCTGTCCAAAATCACATATTATACAGTATGCAAGTAGTATGTCAGAATCCTTAGTATGTGAAATACAGTATGCAAAATGTTTCCAGAGGTCCTAATGCTTCTGTCTGGATTTTTAAAGTATGTATACAATTTCACTTATTCCACAAGGCCATAGGATAGATGACCGTGTGGTAGGAAAACGCAGACAGCACTAAGTGTTTTACTTAAACGCTGTTCCTTGTAGTTAAACTGCACTTACTTTAACTTTAAATTTTCACTGCTGTGACATCATCAGTCATGTGACAATATCAAAATGTAGCATGGATGTAGCATGTCCGAATCATTCATACCATTAGTAATCATTATATAAAACATGCTTTAACAGTAAGTACGTACTTATTTAAATGTAGTTCATACATAATGTAAAATGTTAAACTGGTCTCGTCTTTTCAGTATATGTACACACATGCCTAGACTGTATTTTAACATCTTAAACCCACACTGAGCATTTTTGGATCCAGCCAAAATGTATACCGCAGTAGCCCACAGTTATTTGTAATTACAGGGTGGTGCTTAGACTGGTATGGGTTAAGGTAAACAAAATTGTACAGGAAAAATTTGCATTTTAAAACTATTTTGGCAGAGCAAAAAGAAAACCCTTCTGATAACATCCTTCACATTAAATATGCACATTTCTAACAGAAATTTATGAGGGAAAAAACACATTTCCTTAGAAATGAACAGTCAGTAAATATTACTGCATGTTGCAGCAACTTTGACAGCCTGACAATGCTAGGTCACTGTATTCTGTCCTAAAATGTTTTCAGAAACTTAGAGACTCAAGATGCTCTAATCTGGCCTTGAGCTGTTCTTGTTTTTTTCTCAGTCGGTCTTTCTTTTTGCAGAGTGTCCGTCTCTCTGTTTCCAGGTTGTGGATGCTCTCCTTAGCTCGTTTTAATATCATTACCTTGGATGCTTTGTCATTATGAGAGAGTTCAGGCACATGGTCGCGCAGCCGAAGGAAGCAGTTCTTTAACTCATTGCGTCGTTGCCGTTCCATAACATTATGGGTCTTCCGACGCTCCTCATCATCCTCCAGGTAGCAGGCGAAGCGAGAGGTGAAGTGTTTATTTCCACGAACACGTTTAACCAGCGGTGTAGGAGGCGGTGAAGCAGGCCGAGGAGCAGCATAGTTGTGTTGTTGCTGGATCTCTAGGTGACAGCGTTTCAGTGCCTGTTGCTGCTCACGCTCGACATTAGCTTTCTGTTGCTGTGATCGAGTTCTTGGATTGCAGCCGTGAACAGTCACCACATCAATCTCCTCCTCTGAGTCACAAACAAAAAACAAACGTATAAACCATAATGTAAAACAGACCAGCCAAAAATCAAACTGAAAAAGTGCCAAGGCTTTAAAAAAAAATTATATAAACTGTATGTCAACTTGCATAGGAGTCTACAGAATGCCAGAAATGTGAATGAAGATGGTTAAAACATGACAATAAGAAAAACAATACTTGCAGGTACCAGTTAAGTTAAATATGGATGACAAAGCACAATAGGAAAATCAAGAGGGAACCAAAATAATTACCAAAAACAATTACTCACCAGAATCGCTGGATGATTCTCCGGCCGCGGACAAGGAGCCATAATCGGAGGAAGTTTCGCTGAACTCAAGTGTGTTCGGGGTGAAGTTCTTCCTCTCCATTAGCGCCTCACACGCGGCCGCAGCGCCGCCACAATCCAACGTGGAACCTACAATTTCCGCAAAGATTTCCGTATCGATGTCCGACAGCAAAGGACTCGTGGAAAGGGCAGACATTTTTTCTTCAGCCGATTTTTCTGCGACACATGGCCAAAAACAGTCATCGGATACGGAACACTTCGACCGCTCATGGTAATCATCTCCATGCCAGTTCAAGTGCAAAAAGTCGCTATCCTCCAATAACAGCTCCGACACGAACTCGAGCTGATCCATGCTGGATAAAGACTTGCCAAAATCGGTCTTTAAAGGTGGAGACTGTGGTGGAGTGGGTATCGACTGCAGGTTCTCGATTAAGTTCTGGCAGAACTCGTCATCGAACAGCAGCGGTTCCGACTCACTAAGCCAGCCGTGTGGCGGAGAACGACTCGGCAGCATGTTTACACAAGCCTAGAAAAGATAAAAGTGTAGTAAAATAACCTGAATTGTAATACCACTTATCACACCAACACTAAAGCACGCGGTTTCACAATACTTTTCTGCCGTTCCTCTATTCACAACGCCCCTCGAAGGGTCCTGATGCGCATGCGCACTTCGCTTTGGCACTATTTCTATCGTAGCGTAGCGTAGCGTTAGAGTTAGTTGCTTGTTTAGCTGCTGTAGAACATTCCGACATGGAAGAATAAATATTCAAAACACCGGCAACTTTTTTTTACGATTCACTCTGTGGGTGGCGCTTAGGGTGGTCGATTTCCCCTCTAGGTTCATGGTGACATCACACAACAGCTGGAATGGCCGCTCCGTTCACAAAATTCTAACCCGGATGTCCTGTTTAACTCCACGTGAACTTATTTTAGATATGTGTATGTGTATAATATATATATTATATATATATACACACACACACACACGTCAATTATGCGAGCTTTTCTTTTCTAGAGATTATAATTATTTTAAGTATTCTCATTATTAATACACGAACTTTACAATTATATAATGTTTACTCTTTTTAACAAGGATTTGTAAACCTTATTATTATTATTATACTTTTTTATTGAAAAAAAAGCAATACAAAGAAGGAGACTGAAAAAACTTTTCGAGCCAGCCGGCATGCATGCCCATGCTTCTTCCAGATATCTTTGCACTAGGTGTGTTCCACATGAAAACGAAATTCTTACCTTTTTTTTCTCAGTGACCCTGGTGAATGTGAGCAATATCCGTTGTCGATAAACTGTAACTGGCAAAAGAGATATACAGAAAATGGTTCGAAACAACAAAATTTCTAACCCTAATATCACAAGACCACGCGGTAAGGAATGGCAGTGGGTGGGGCGCTGAAGGGATTTAACGTTATACTACCGAAGTGCTAATTTGTGTCCTTCCACGTACAAATTCGCGCCAAAATCGACATCGAAATAATATCTTCCAAAGAGTATTTATCAACATAGCAAAATTTTGCGTGTTGGCAAAAATGTTATATCGTTAATCTTGTAAAATGGGTCGGTCACCTGAATTTTCGAGGTAACACAATCGAAGTAGAGGAATAGTGCTGTGCGCGGAGTGATCTATCTACGACCGCGCGGCACTGAAATTCCAAGAAAACGAAGGCGGGTGGCGCGTTACTTTCCACGTGTCAGGGTGCACAAAAGCCGGCTGTTTTTTTCTCACGTGTTTCATTTCGGGTCACTTCGCGGAACTGATGACTGATACTCCGAACCACGTGTGTATCCATAGAGTTCACGTTTAAAAAATCCATCGCAACCGCATTGGTCCCGTATAGAAAGAGTAGATAACTAAACTAACCGGCTGTTCAAACGGAATGTACGGTTATATAGGAGACATACATACCAGTAGAACTACATTATAAAGTGGGAGTGTTTTAACTAATGCTACTTTAATAAACACTGACAGATAATTTATTTTGTATAATAAGAAAAACACCCTCTTGTATGCCAACCACGTATAAATCAGTTGCATTTGTATAATAAATTGTGCAGATCATACAATAAACATTCATATATAAACTGTAACCTGAATGCACAGAAACCTTACCTAAGAACCTTAACTAAAATTGGTGTGTAGTTGCTTTGTGATACTTTGCTTTACAGTAATTTAAGCTTTCTCTGTTGTAAGCATCAGACACTACTATATAATCACAATTTATAGCCTAATGTTATTTTGTTGAAATGTAGTAATTTCTGGCCGCTGGAGATGCCGCTGTTGTGGTATCTGCCGGGGACAGACTTTGGAACCTAGAGATCCCACCGGAAGAGCTGCTGCGAGATGCCGAAGTCACATTTGGCTCAGCCCTCTCTCACCTGACAGGAATGCTGTCACTTCACCATCAAATCAGCCATGTTTATAGATTGTTGCTTATAGGTTGTGTATTTCAATTGAGCAAACTTGTAAGATTCCAACTATTAGCTGAACATATACACTTGTTTAATTAGTAACACGAGTAACACTTGGCCTTATTGCGCTCTCCTCCCCTATTAGCCAATCACTGTGTCTGTAGTTATTAAGCATGCTGACATCATCCATAGTAACACTCTTACTCTTAGATTATAACTTCAGCCTATTCCTTAGTAAAAGTTTGTCTTAGCAAGTTTTTGAATATGTCTTAGAGAAACTTTTATCTTAAAACATTTACTGCTATTTAGATGATTGCTTAGTGGTAAGATAAAATGTTTTGTGAATCCAGGGTCAGCTTTTTTTTTGCAGGGAGTTCCTAGTATGCAGTAGTTAGTGTTAACCAAAAATAGACCAAGTTAGGAAACCAAAGAACAAAGTTTTGTTCACATCAGATTTTGTTGTAAACAGGCTAATATAAACCTCTTTCAGGTGCTCCAAGCACACATTCTGATTTTACTCTATTTTGATTCTTGAATAACTGAACCATGGAGGAAGTAGCTTTAGGTTTTAAAACAAGTGTTTTGCAAGTTCAAGGTTTTCAAACCAGGTGTAAAAAATAAATAACATCTGTTGTTTAGTTGCATATTACTTGCTTGCAATCATGTCACAAAACATTGAATTCTTTTCTAGACTCACACTGCAGTTGTTGTTTGAGAGATTTTTTTTTTCTTAATTTATTGTTTTTTAGAATGTAAAATGCTGCGCAATTTCTATAAGGTCTGCTGATTACCATATAAAGCCTTCCACTTTTTCTAATTAGGTCCTTGGTTGTGTTAGCAGTGTGTTAGCACAGTTTTCCCCCAGTTAGCTCGAAAGTATTTCTGTTAATTAGCAGACAGAATTGATTCTGTCTTTAATATTTTGGAACTTATTTGTTAGATTTTGAGCCTAGTTTTAAAACTTTGGGCTCATCTGGATTTCTTTGCAAAATTCATTCAGGCCTATCAATTCCTACTATTGACAAACGGCTTGGATAATGCAGTATGGCCTCTATTTCTGCTCTGAAGTCTTTGGATAAGGGATTATGATACCTTCTCCTCTGCCATTTGGATGTTGCCGGCAATATCACTGACTGTTGCTTTTGGGGCTTTTCTTTACAGTACATTTCATGCAGTTATGTAAACTTTAAATTGTGTAGCTGCAGTGTGCAAAAATGATAAAGTAGGATTGCACCGAAGACTGTTACTGATTCCTGTACTTTTTGGGGATGCTGGATTATTTATGTCTCCCAGGTTATATTTTGCTATATTCTCTTGGTTGTCAAGTTTGTTGCTAGCAGCAAATTCTCTGTGTTCAATTTTGTGTTTTGATATTTTTGCGGAACACAATTTGCAGTTTGCCATGCATGGGTTATCATCGATATGTTTAAAATATTTTCACACTGCTGAGTCTGACAGAGTCTGTCGCTGCTGCTGGAGTCTTTGTTCTATAAATAATGTCGCAACAGGTGTCAGCCGTTAGAATTGAAGTGTTTTTATGAGTACAACTACGTAAGCTCAGTGTTGAGCCTGATATTGATACTATCAAACCTCATTGATCAGAATGGGTGACATTTTTGATCACAATGACTTTGGCAGTTGCATGATTTCTGCCAGGTGGGCTAATTTAATATTTCTATAACTGCTACTTTTTGGATGACAATAATAATGATAAGGATCATTGTGTAAATGCATCAGTCTCTATGTTTATATGTCTCTAAATGCTACGTGCTTTTTTTACTGTATGGCCACAATTTACTATCCTCTGATGGCTAAGTCCTGCATGAAAATTTACAATGGCAAATTATAAAATTCAATTCAGGCTGGTTTTATAAACCCAATAATAAAATTTGACTTTTGTGGCCTTTCCACTCACCAGATCTCAGTTTAGTCAAAGCCTTTCAGACTTGGGTAATGCAATTATGTCAACATGCATTAGAAACTCAGAGGAGAGCGAGAAAGAGAGTGTATATGTGAAAGATACAAAAAAACTCAAGGGCACAAAAAGATCTGTTAAGGCAAATACAGTAGAAGGCTTTAGCAAATGTGAATAAGCCACTAAGCGGAAGCATGGCAGCAGTAACTCTATATTTAGCAGAAACAAAATGAAAGTGTCTGTAGAAAACAGTAGAATTACTATAGGGTCAAGCTTCCCCAGATGCCAGTGGCATCAGGTGACAGACACTCATTTCAGCATTTGGCACTATCCTTACACTCCTTGTGTCCATGTAGGGCAGAGAACTGGCACAAGCTTTGCATTGAAGCCCTCACTGACCTGCCATCTGATGCGGCATTCCGAGAGTCCAGTGTTTAGTGAAGAGCTTCTCAGAAACACAGCTTCAGGCCTGGCTGCCTTTATATAGCCAACTCACACTAGTGCTAATAAAAATTCTCACATCCAATTGCAACTGTTTGTTATTTAAGCAGAAAACTATAAAGATTGCAAAAATAACTCTTACTAATGTACATATCAGTAATTGTAAACCTCTGTTAATGTGGCTGAAACAAATTAATCGAGATTATTAGAGATTATTAATAGAGAACACAAAACTTAAAGTATTTACAGAATTATTTTCAGAATCAAAAGTCAGACTTGATACATTTAATTTTTGATACTTATTTCATGTTGTAGAAGAACAATTTTTAAAATATTAATAAATAACTATAGTTTTAAACTTTTATTTTAATTTTACAATATTTTGTATAAAGGCCTTGCATTTTGGGGCTTCAAGAGATCTGTTTTATTAGTAGTTACAGTCTGGAATGGGTGTAATAGAGGCTCAAACTCATATTCTTTCATAGGGCTCAAAATCGCTAGCGGTGTTTCTGGATATCTTACAATTATTCTTTCTAAACAGCGATTAATACTGTGCTTTAAATTTTACCACAGGTTACTGTGAACAAAAGTCTGATGTGTAAAGTTTAAATTCTAATCAAAAGGTTCATCGCAGCCACAAGATGTACAAATAAGTTTATAGGTTGTTTTAAGAGCTCTAAGAGCTCCTGTAGTCGAACATAAATTATTTAGGCCCTTTTCTTGTGCTTTAAATATTTTCAAATATTAAAAAAAAGTAACAATTAACAAATACTTTTAGTCATATCTACATGAAAATATATTATTAAACAACTAGGGTAAAGGGGCTTATTTGGCACTCTACAGCACAGTGACATTTGTTTCTTTGCATATCCCGGCTTAGAAAGTTGGGGTCAGAGTGCAGGGTCAAGTTATGCTACAGCGCCCCTGAAGCAGGAAGGGTTAAGGGTCTTGCGCAAGGACCCAACAGTGGACAACTGGCAGTGGTGGGAGTAGAACCCAGGTCTTCCTGGTCTTTCAAACAACAACTACATGCCTTAACCATCTGTTGCCAACTAATGGGTCAACATAAGGCATTTGCAAAATGCAGTCATTGATTGGCTTGATTGCTGTATGTATTTCTCCACACAAAACCTCAGCCTATGAAAATCCCCTTAAAAGAGAACTAAATAGAACTTTAGTCTGCATGTGGTCGCTTTATAATGAAATACTGCCATATTTTTGCAGTGCTTCTTCATTATGGCACTGAATCATCATCAGCAGCTGTGGGTGGTTAGGGTTGTGTCAAAACAAAGAAAATTATTAAATTAATGTCTAATTTTAAATGCCAAACAAATTGACAGGTGTTATAAATAACTAATTCATTTTACTCTATACTCTAGATCCAATTTAATTTAAAAAAGAGAACTATCTTTTTTATTTAGGCTTAGAAGGCCATTTTACAATAGGATCTAAAATAAATTATTTTCACGGATAAAAAATGGATATGCTGACTCAGATACTCAAGGAACAGTCTTAAGTAAGAGTAACAGTAGGAGTCTTATTTTGACACACCGAATAAATAAACCATATCCCTCTGAACCGGGAATATTTTGTATGGATTTTCTAAGCAAAGTGCTGGCAATATGTCTGGTCTCTTGCATACTGCTTCTACATACATTTCCAAGCTTTTACTTCACATATGCATCAGAACTGTAGGGCTGGATACAGAAGGGCTGCATACCAGAAACACCCCCTACAGGAGCTACAGTATTTCAGATGTTCTAATACACTTTTCTAGCCATCACAATTTGGCTTTATTCTGTTGTTCATGATGTCCAAAATGTGTACAAAAAGACCTGTCTATGCACTTGTCTAATATATATATATATATATATATATATATATATATATATATATATGTATATATGTATATATGTATATATATATATGTATATATATATAGTATATATATATATGTATATATGTATAGTATAATATATATATGTATATATGTGTGTGTGTGTGTGTGTGTGTTATATATATATATATATATATATATATATATATATATATATATATATATACCACATATATATATATACACATATAATTATATACACATTATATATAGACACCTATATATATATATATATATATATATATATATATATATATATATATATATATATATACATATATATATATATATATATATGATATATATATACTATATATATATATCATATCATATTATACATATATATATATATATATATATATATATATATATACATATATATATATATATATATATATATATATACATATATATATACATATACATATATATATATATACATATATATATATAATATCATATATATATATATATACATATATATATATATATATATATATATATATATATATATACATATATAATATATATATATATATATATATATATATATTAATATATAGACATATATATATACCTATATATTACTAGTTATACATTTTGAGATGCTAAATATATAACTAGAAAAGGGGGTATATATATATATATAGCGCTTTTTGTAAATAATATAATCACTAGTTATAATCTAGATTTGCTCTGTTTGACAGAAACCTGGAATTGATGCTAATCATGTTGAAATTCTGCAAGAAAGCGATATTTCACATCATTTTCTAGTCTTGTCTAAACTCCCTATAGCTAAAATTGTAAATTCCGCTCCCTGTTACAAGTATGTTAAAACACTTTTACTACGAAATTTTTGTTTAAATGTAAACAAAATAATAGAAAAGTAAACAAGTTAACAAGTTTAACAAGTTAAAAAACAGGACAAGTAAGGGTAATATGAATTGTGTACCGATTGTGTAATATGAGGGCACAGAGAAAAGATAGTGAGAGATAGATAGTGGAGTAACCAATAGCTCTGGATGATCTTAATTAAATTTAGCAGATAATAAAGCAATACTAGCATTACTAATCTCAAGTCTCTTTTTAATGCACATTTTAATGTAACATTCATTCACGGCTCAGTGTCATAATAAAACCCAAAGGTGTCCAGTTACTTGTAAAGTTAGGTAAAATTAGGTTCGGTTTCTTTATTAAATACAAAAAAAACCTCTGTGAGGTACCCATGTATGTCCAATGGAAAAGTCACATGTCTCTGTGACCAGACAGATAAAACCCCCCCAACACACACACACACACACACCACTAGAGACTCTCTCTTCCAACAAATAAAGGTTTTACAATTGTTCATGGTAGCTTCGGGGACATGGCTATGAAGCTTTTCCTAACTCTATTTTCTTCTGGATGGCTCTTGCAGAGTGGTATATTAAAGAATCAATGAGTCCAGCAACTAGAAGAGGAAAAAAAGGAATAATCTTATTCACAATTATGGTGGAAAAAAGGAATGATCTTAATTACAATTATGGCATAAATGCTTGGTACAAACTGTCATGTGTGACCTACCTGTAAAAACACCACCTATAATAGCACACACTCCTGTTAAAAAGTGAGTAAATGACCTGGGAAAATAAACAGTCAATCCAATCAATTTTTTATGGCTTATGCTGATGTTAATTATAAACACTGCCTGAGTTACTGTTTCTGAGTGATTAATTATAATTATTAAAGTTTGTTATTTAAAGTGTAAAACTAGGGCTGCACGATACCAGGAAAAAATGGCATTGCAATATTTTATTTTTCTGCGATATTTCAGTACAATTAATCTTTGTTAAAGCTCTAAAAGTGAAACCTAATTAATCCACAAATCATGTGTTCTGAACTGTGATGCAGTGACTATAATCCCCACCTGACACTGTGTATATCTGCAATAGTCACATTACAGAAAGTGCATTGTTGATGATGAAACAATATATTGTGCAGCCCTATTAAAACTAAACTGTCAATGATATGTTCTGCAAAAAAACAGTAAACCCAGAACACATTTAAGACTCAGGCACAAGGTCCTGCATGAGCATACCGGTGTTTCTCTGTGAATTTGACCATCATGGGTGAGAGCTCGTATAGCACAAATACACCAGGTAGTCCCTGATCTCCAATCAATCCATTGGCCACTTTTTCATGTCTGGTTACTGAAAATTGGTTTGTTTTCACCACCTTAAAAACAAAAAAGAAATATAATCAATTCAATATGTAGTACATAATTTCCTATTCTGCTAAATATCTCACAGACATCTGTGTGACTCCTTTAATATTCAAAGACTGTTATTTATCCAAGTACAACAATGAAACATTTAAAACCCCTTTTCCAGTATTTCAGAATGATTTAGATCCGTATAACTGAAGTTTTTATATCTAGAAAAAATGCTTTTCTTTTCTTGTTTCCGAATACTATAACAAACAGACATATGACTTTGCTGAGAGTAGTATTACTAATATTATTGTTGGTGCTGCTGGTAAAATAAGATAAAATAACCAGGACATTATAGAGCTTCTTGTTCCTGTAAACTGTGGTATAAAATGCATCCTTATGGTTGGATGAAAGCTGACAAAACTTTGGGGACTTGATTAAAAAAATAGTAATTAAAAATGCCCTCACATAAAGACTGCATTGCGTATTAGAAATGGCTAATATATTTTCTTTATTTTAAACTGTTGTCTTTAATGTATATTAATATGCACTGCATGTCTGCATTGGCTTACACCTGCAGCTGTGTTGGAGAGGATATGTTTAAACACAGGGGTTCACTCTCAATTTATGTAAGATAGATAAGGCCGTTGTTTTGCAGTGTATAGTGTAAATGCAGATATCAGGTACGGGTCAATTTTAAAAGAACATGTAAGCGAGCCATCAGAAAAAATATAGTCACAAAATCGGAATTGGGCATCAAGATCTGCAGTGTAACTGCAACCTCAGTGGATGCAACGTCTGCAGTTTAAGGGTCAACTTGTGACATGTCTTTGTCCAGCTTCTATTAAGTTACATTAAATTATGCCTGAGCAAAATACAATATTGTAATAACCGTGTTTGTTTTGGTTTTAACAATTTTTTAAGAATAAAAGAGAAAAGAGTTACATATTGTTGTAGTTTATTAAGAGGAAGTACATCTCCATCTTGCTCTAATTAAAGTGAATTAAACACACTGTGGTTATACAATAGTTCCAGAGAGAACATTTTAGCTTTAATTTGCTTTTACTTGTAGGAAACTTACCTCTCCGTCTCCTTTAACGTAAACCGTTGGAACGATTTTCACGAAGTACTGGTACATCATTGACGCTGAAATATAAGGAAGGGAGAGATATAATTAAAAAGGTTTCGGAAACCACAGCTGCAGTCTAGGAGTCGCCTATAGGAGGCGCCATGTAGTGATTCTATTCCTTTTTTACTGTTTCCTGTTACCTTTCCCCCTTAAAGGAACAGAATTGACATCACGCAGCTGTACAACCTACGAACAGCGAATCTGTTTTAAAACGATTCTGAGAAATACTATCAGCTAATTAAAAACGGTATAAATAATTTCTACTTCACCCGCTACAGCGCTAGATTATTTATTTGTGCATTTAAAGGTTTTAAAGTAGGTAAGAGTCAGACGTAGGTAAAACATTAGCATAGCTGCTATCTAGTTGCACTGAATTAGCCAATGCCACTACAAGCAAAAGAGGTTAAGGTGCTTAAGGTTGTCTAAAACAAAATAAATAGACCAATAGCCAATAAAAATAGAAAATGTTACTAAACAGTGTTTACTTTGACTTCAGCTAAGGTTAAAATAAAGCAACTTAATTAAGTTCCAATAATTTAGTTATTTCGTTTTTTGGTGATTTTATAAATACTTTCTGTAATTAAATAGTTTTCTAAAAGTCACAGCATTTGTGATGTACTTTATTATCCTAAAATGAGTCTTATACACTGAACAAATGATTAAGACATTAGATAAGATCATTAATAAAATAAGTGGTGCTTATCTAAACATGGATGTGTGTTTATTTAGCTCTTCCCAGTGTCCAAATGCCTGTAGCTGTAGGACCGTATGGACAAGCACAGCCAAGCTGTTTTGACAGAGTCAAGATGGGCTTTATGATGGGATTTGCAGTCGGAATGGCTGCTGGTGCCATGTTTGGAACGTTCTCCTGTTTAAGGTGAGATCTCTACTTTGCCGAAGAGTTTAATAAGGTGGTTTCCAAAATCCCCCAAAAGACCCATTTTAGGTAGAAGGTCAAAATTATTTATGTACCACACACAAAACGTATTTAAAGCATGTATATCAATGTATTTAATGGTCCAGAATTGGTCATTTTTAGGTCCACAAACAGTTAAAACACCTGGGGGCAGTGTGTGACAAGCAGTTGCTGTAGACTGGCTTTACATGTCATAGACTACATTCACACTGCAAGACTTAAAACTTAATTTATATTTTTGCTTAGCTGTTTACAGCATTGTTTTAAATGTGGCCAATATCAGATTGGCAGTGTAACTGATCATTGGTCCTAAACTGATCCACAAATTCTACATCTCACATGGCATCCTGTAATGCAGAAAAATGAACACAAGACACTAAAGGCACTTGCACACACAGAGTGGAGATCAAAATTAGAGAACAATTTATGAAAACTTTTTTTTTTTTTTAGGGATAATGGAATTTTTGTAGTGTATACCATGGGGAATATATTGGGGACCTATACATGGGGACTTTATTTGGTAGATAACACAATGATCAAAATTAGAGAACAGCGATGATCGTAGCATGGAGAACTCTGCTCTGGTGTAATTTTGGTCCACTCGTCTTTCAGTTTCTTCCACAGTTCAGTGACTTTAGTGGGTATCTTGACTAACTTTTTAAAAAGGATTTTCCAGGGGTTTTATTTTGGGTTTAATTAAGGGCTGGTCAGTTTATTATTTTAATGTTTCCATCTTCAACAAAATTATTTACCATTTTGCTGTGTGACAAGGCATTATTATCCTGCATAAAAATTGCTGGATGATTGGGCGATGAACACGTCAAAGAAGGGTCTGATTAAACATTTACTTTCACTCTGCCACGTCTTTCCCCAGTTTGACACCAACCCCCCCAAAAATTTAACTCACTTTTATTACTAATGTGAACTTTGGACCTGTCCACACAATGTGCTCCTAAGCAAGGGCTAATCTTGGAATGGTCATTGCAGAGTGGGCTTTCAGTCCAATTTTTTTTTTTACGTTGAGACACTGACAGAACAGATCCTTATACTATTCAGCAATTTAACTGGTGAGCAATTCCTGCTACACTACTGAACTGATCGCCCATTGAGATTCTCTGCATTATCCTGTCATTTCTTGCATTTGTTTTTTGTGGACGACCAGCCTTATTGGGGGACAGTTTTGGTATGACCAGCTTCTCTTGATATTGCTAAAAATGATCATTCTGAAAAGGCCATTTGCCAAATTACCACAAATAACTGGGAGGTATCTGGAGGTATTCTGTAGTGTATATTTTTGGATCTCCTCAGTTTTTTTTTTTCATATGTATATACATATATATACATATATACATATACATATATATATTCATATATATATATATATATATATATATATATATATATATATATATATATATATATATATATATATATATATATATATATATATATACATATATATATATATACATACACACACACACACACACACACACACATACATGCATATATGCATATATATATATATGTCACAGGCCTAGGAAAGGGGAAATAGTGCTTATGTAAAGATTTTAAGTTCAGAGTCATGGTTTAATATGACATAGTATGTGGACTCCTTTCTACTGTTTTCTACTGTTCTAATGTACTATACTCTTGTTTTCATACAGAATTGGAATGAGAGGTCGAGAGCTAATGAGTGGAGTGGGAAAGACTATGATGCAAAGTGGGGGTACATTTGGGACCTTCATGGCCATTGGCATGGGCATTCGCTGCTGACTGTGCTCCTCACTTTATTTAACTCTAAATTCTTTTCATATATTCACAATGCTACAAATAAGTTTATGTTGAAATTGTAATTTAAAACCATTAAAATAGATGTAAAACACATGAATGCCTGATGCATAACTTGAAATGTGCTCTGTTGTGATAATTGCTTCTAAAGAGAAGAGGCCCTTTCTTAAAAATAGTGGAAAATCACAGGATTGAGTTAATGTAAATAACAACAGCTACATACAGCTTTAATTATCTAAAATATTTTCATGCTTTGTCAGATAGCTGTTAGGCTGGTTATGAAGTAAAAGAAGGTTTCTTCTTTCTTAGGAAGAAACAACATCTAAAAGCTTTGTTTATGCAAATGATGCAGAAAAAAATCTGATATTCAGATGTGACTTGCAGTGATTTGGGCATTCAGAAGTTGCATTCATACTGTTACAAACATATGCAAATCAAAGTTATGCATAATACATTTTAAAACAATTTTCAGTTAGAATGTTCAAATAATTAAGTGTAGTAATAATAAGTAACTTTGAGAGGCAGCTGAAGTGATTCTTAAAACATTAACAAAAGCTTATAGTAAATTACAATGCCCACTTTTTTTAAAACGCAGCGTTTAATTTCAGAGACACAAAATACTTTGTTTGATTTTTAAAAATTGCAAGGTACAAAATTGAAATATTTTAGTTTCAAGTTGGCAGTTTAGTGGTGCCAAAACTCATTACATTGATGGGTAAAAAATGTAAATAAAAGTTACATACCTTGTGTTGCTGCAACATTAGTTCCATCTAGTGGGTTGACAATACCAGGATAATCTTTTCCAAAGGACAGGTGTTTAATTAAATGGGTCATGTTGATCTAGGAATATTTAAAAAAAAATTAATTTGCACAATTATATTAAATAGGCTAATACATACCATTTAACCTTGTAAATAAATGAAAATCAAGGCTTACATTATCAAGTCCATAACTCTGCAAATCATGAACTGAGGAGAAAAAAAGTTTTTGCAAATGTTAAGTTGTTTGGCTGTGCAAAGTAACTTCTTGATTCTGATTAGTCAACTAAGTCACAATTCTGAAATGGAAGCAAAGCACAATGTAAACAGTGAAAAAACTATATCTTTATCCAAAATATGAATATATTTATGGGACAATACATCCAAGTAGATAAAAGATGACTTACTTTCCACAGCATGAACTGCAGAAAGAAGAGAAAGGAGTCATGGTAATGTGTTTGTCTTCTGGCAAGTGTCTAAAAGGACATACCTTGTCCCATAATTCACTCAACATTTATTTTAATTGCCTTCATTGTATAAATGAAAACAAATGAAAAGATAAAAGTAATCCATATTAAACATTGTGTTTTTAAAAATTTAGACTCATTTGGAAAGTTTGCTGTATTTGTTGTTTTTAAACAAAAATGGTTTAGCTCACAAAAACTGAGAATTTGACTTGTGCAGAAGGATATAAAGCATTTATTTAGTAGCTTGTGGCACCATCTTTGCAGCCATTACTTAAACCAAATGTCTTCTGGAACCAATGACCAGTCTCGCACATCTGCTTTTGTGGAATGATTTTTGCCTACTCCCAGAAGTTAGAGGGACGGCCGGCATTTACTGCATGCATCAGGTCTATCCACAACATTGAATTCTGCAGTTCTGTAAAGCTGCTTAGAAACAATCCCGATTGTTAAAACTATATATATATAAATATATAAATAAAGGTGACTTGACCTGACTCGGATTACGGTCCAAATTTAAAAAAAAAAAACAGTACAAAACATATATCTTTTAAGCCATGGAAGTTTTATTTTAATAATTTGTATTGTTTTGTATTGATAGGTATGAGTAGTAAAATCTCCCTGGATAAAATATCAGTCCAGACTCGGGGTCAGAAAAGCATTCCAGACCATCACATCTTTATTACTAAGCTTCACTGTTTGTAGGAGGTTCTTTTTTTTTTTTTTTAATTTAGTGTTGCCTTTAATCCAACTATTCAAAACACGATTTTAATTATGATCAAATTAATTTGCATTGGACTTGTTTATCCAGAGAATAAATGTCTAGAAGACCTCTGGTTTGTTTAATTACTTTCTGGAACAACTGGCAGGCAGCTATTGTTCTTTTTTAAAAACAGGGGCTTTCCTCCAGCAGCCCTCCTATAAACGCACATTGTACAAATGTAAACTTACAGATGCTGATGAAGTCACCCTGCAACTCTTCAAAGGTAGTGTGTGGGTTACACTTTACCTCATATTTTTTGGACAGTTTTGATATGCACCAATTCCTAGGAATTTCTAAAGTTGTAATGATGTTGAAAACTCTCCATTTGTACACAGCCTTGTTCCTGTTGTCCTCAGGTATTTTCTTCTTTCCTCTTGGTATTGTTTGTCTTTGATGTTAAATTTAATATGTCTGCTCAATTTACTAAGTAAGCAGCCAAATGCGTTTTACCTAAATCGGTTACCCTCTTTACCAATGCAGCTGGGGGTTAATAATGCTCATGCACAAATTGCATCATTTATGTAGGTTTATTTGTAGTTGCTTGCACAATTCTTACTTAACAAATGCATGCAAAAAACACACCTGATGTTTATTAAATATAAAAAAAACAGACTATCCACAACCAACTAAGGGGATCAAAAACTGCCACACAGTGGCAATTCCAATATTTTGGAATTTTATGGGGTTTTTTTTGCATAAATTTGTAAAAAAAAAAAAAACTAGAAATCTGATCATCAAGGTCATAAGTAGTGACGATTTTAATCTGCCGAAATAATAATGATAAAATTTTCTATTTCTGCTCATAGTGCTAGTGAAAAAACTATGTGATCCCTAGACTTAATGACCTCACAAAGCGAATGCATAAAGGGTTTGCATACCTGGAGTCTTGTTAAAAAAATAAGTTATGAAGTGTGGACTAGAGCTGCTTTGACCAATAAAAACGTTTTGAGATGACTCCGCATAAGAAAAATACATTTATGTGAGCCATGCCTAGCCAAAAAGAGCTTTCAAAAGATCCATGATAAAGATTTTTTGATAAAATTAGAAAAGGTTAAAGAGTGATTAAAGATCAAGACACAGTGGGTGCTTAGTCAAAATGACCCTAATTGAGAAGACTCATTAATGAGGTAAAACAACAACCACACGTGACAGCCAAAGATCTAAAGGCATCATTGTAAGTGGCTAACATAATAGTAATTAGTCTATAGTACATAAAACATTATATACTATACATTCTATAGTAGGACACCACAGAGGAAGCTGTTGCTTACATTGCTGCACACTTGAACTTTGTTAGGGAATGACTTGAAAAAAGCCATACACATGAGATTTTAAAGAATATGATAAAGCTAAAGCAGTTCTGGCAGAAAGAATAGGCTAAAAATTCTCTTGAACAATGTGCAGTTTTGATCCACAGCTACAATAAGCACCTAGTTGAGGTTATTGCTGCCAAGGGTTCACTTTTTAAACTACAGTTTTATCAACACAGCATCCAGATGCTGAAGGACTTCTACACAGACATTGGGTATAGTGCTTTTCACTGAAAGGAAAGAATTTTTTTTTTTTTTCTACACACAAAAAAATGGGGTTGAAACTAAAAATATATATATATACGAGATGGTAGTAGATAGTATTTCTGGTTTAAATATACAAAATGGCACATTTGGTTTGAACCCACACATTATACAAAAAATCACACTCTACAGGTAATTGTTAAAACAATTTAAAGATCAGAATGTCTACACTTGTTTGAGCTTTTGGAACTAAAATTTCACTTAAGTGTGGAGGGGGAAAAAAGTTCTGCTCAGTGCAGTGGTTAAAGTGTTGGACTGCTAATTGAAAGATTGTGGGTTCAATTCCCAGCACCATGAAGTTGCCACTGCCTGGCCCCTGAGCAAGGCCCCTAATCCTCATCTGCTCAGTTGTATAAATGAGATAAATGTAAGTCACTCTGGATAAGGGTGTCTGCCAAATGCCGTAAATGTAACTCATGATAAAAGCATTGCTTATCCAAATAAAAAAAGAAAAGGCCAGAAGAGTCAAATTATTGGCATGCATCAAGCTAAGAAAACATCTAAGGAGATGCTGAAATTACTAAAATTGGGTTAAGAGCTGTGCAGTACACTGGAAGGATCGTGGGGAACCATCATCTGGTCAGAAATCTTGAATGATCAAGATCGGCTATTACTTAAACGTTAAAAGGACGACTGTCCCTTTTGTTAGTTTGGCGGTTTTCAGAGGCGGAAGTAAAAATTTCTCGCCAAAACAAGATCCCCCAATAGCATATTTTAAAGTATATTTTAAACCCAGTTCCTACATTTTCTATACACTGCCTTACTGAGCTCTCTAATTTGGAATGGGCACTTTAATCAGGAAAAAAAAGTGAACAATCTGAATCAAACTTTAACTTTAACCCAAATAAGTAAAAGCATACTGAAAGAAGCTGTATCTATTAAAGAAATTGCTAACCTAGTTTCACAGAATTTACAAAAAAAGATATTCTATATTTTACTGTCTTATGTTAATCTGTTGATCTTAAACCAAATGTCTTTAGTGTTTAGCAAAAACAAAAGAACTGACCTTTTAAATCCTTCAAAGGCATCATTATGTTCAATATATAAATTATAAAAATTCAATCAATTTCACTATATAAAGGTTTAATTTCTTTCACATTTAGTTTTAAAGACCATCATAAAAAATCAACACCTCTCCATCCATTTTATTAAATATAAACTTTGTTTTATACAAAATGACTGATATTAACCTGTTTACTCTAAAAACGCTGTATAACTTTTATACTAAAAAAACACAGTAAATCTGCTGTTTTAATATACCAGGGCTGAATATGGGCTTATTAAGAACACCGGCATCAGTACTTACCATGAACATGAGACTGCTGAAAGCTTTTTCCTGGGGCAAAGTGAAAATTACCAGCCACCTAAAGAAAGAAATGTATTTATTTATATTATATTATATCTTGGGCAACCTTATGATAATAGTCCTAGCAAAAAGCTTAAGTATTCAGCCCTTGCTTGGAAATAATAGTGATTTAATTTTAAAATATAAGTCACAGACAATTTTTTTTCCCTAATTCCTGATCTGATACCTTATTGACCTCGAGGAAGCCGTAGACCTGGCAACCTTCATTTTTTTGCTCCTGCATCTTCTGACTGAAGCCCTCTCTTTTACACTGCTCAATGGTGTCAGGTGTCTTAAAAGCCCAGCCACGACGACGGTATGCCTCTCGAACATCATCACATGTGTTACAGCACCTAAATATAAGTAAGAAGATCAGGGTTTATTAGAGATCCTTTTCTGTTATTACATTATTTGCTAAAATATTATGTTTTCTTTTTCTATCAAGTAGAAATGTGTGATTATGAACGCCAAAGATATAACAGTGACCTGTGGCCAAGGGCCCAAAACTGGCTTTGGGAGTTATTACATAAGCAACACTCATTGGACACTAATGTAATATCTTTTGCGAAAGCACAATTTAAAGAATTTTAATTGAATAATTTTTACACATATAATGAATTCTGCTTCTGACAGGATTCTGAGGTAGCAGAAGAAGCAAATTTATAAATAAATCTAAACTTTTTAACATAACATTCTACATAATTTAGCAGCTGAATTAAGATCAGTTAAAAAATATCAGCAATACTAACATCTGTTCAGCATCAAAATATACCCTCAAGTGCAGAAGTGTGTAAATTAAAAAACCGATGAATTAAAAAAGCGATAGGGCAATAGGCTTTGACCAAGGGCTGCACAATAGGTTTTAGCATCAACATCACAAGGTTGGTGTTGTCAAGTGGGGATTATAGTCGACTGCATCACAGTTCAGATCACATGTGATTTTTGGATTATTCGCAAAGTTTAATAATAGACTAAATGTTTAACATATGCACACTGTTTGAAAGTCTGTTACTGTGTAAACAGTTTAGGCAAAAGAAACAATTACGTTTGTAGCTTTAATAAAGATTTCTGTATCTAAATCTCCAGAAAATCATAGAGCACTGTATTAAATTTACATCTGGTAAAATGTTTTTATATTGCAATATATATCACAGACAAATCTCACAATGTCAGATTTTGTTCAATATTGTGCAGAACTAGTTTGACATCCTGATGTGGCATCGCGATATATAATCGTTGAATTGCTAATCAGGTGTTACTCAGTAAACTTTAGAGATAATGTGGTAGTTCTGGCATTAAAGTTAACCTTATGGGTCAAGATCGTATCAATTTGACACAGGAGCATGCTGCTTTAAATTTCCGCAGCAAAGTTCATAGTATTGTTGGGATAGTTAGTTGGTGTCTATTCCAGACTAAGGCACGGCTCAGACAAGCATGCTAAACTGATCAATTGAGTAGATTCCTTTAGAAAACAATACTTGGCAAAGATGTAAAATTTTTTTTTTAAAAATACTCTGAAAGTCTTCTAGTAATCTAATTAAAATTAAAGTTATTTTAAAAAAGCAGATTAAAAGAGATGGATTTTTTTATGTAGCCTGTTAATGCTTCACTACTATAGTCCCAATTCTCCCATCAATCCAAAATAAATCTTATATAGCAGATTTAAGTAAAAAGTATGATGTAATATTACAAATATAAAAAATATAAAAGAAATATAATATGATTTTCTCAAACACGCTTGAGAAGTGTATAGAATTTGCCTGGGGGAAAATGGCAACAAATACCTAATACAGTATATGCCATTGGAAGCCTGGGGAGGCAACTAAAAGTTTTCTTCATTTCCTGCACACAATATATTTTAATATTTTAAATGAATTTATTAAAATGATATTTTAACAATAATTTGCTTTTGTATTTAAGTCACCACCCTTCATTGCTAGCTGGATGTACATGATTGATTAAATAAAGCCTCAATCATAAGACAAAAGTGTCAACCGAAAAATAAGTAGCACCGTATGCCCCAAACCCTTTCGAACACCCAAACATTATTTTAAATCTTTATTCTTTTCTAGTTTTTAATCAAATGTTTAGCCACTGTCTATTTAGCAAATTAAATCTAGTTTAGTATTTTTAATAACCTTTCTTTTTAGCAGGTTGGATCTTACAGACAGGTCAGAAACAAGTCAATAACAACAGCCATAAATACACATTTATGTAAATTAGTCCACTTACTCATTCAGTAAACTGTTTCATGTACAATATATAGCTCAATGTGTGTGGACACCTGACCATCACAAGGCCCATATGATTTTTACAAAATATTTTAGATGTATTTCCTTTTTCTGTCATATTTATCTTCATTGTTCTGCAATGGATGTTTATTTAGCCTAAAGCTGAACAATTTTAAACAATTAATCAAACTGAGATTTTTTGTATACCAATATTGCATTTTATTATACAATGTTACAAAAAGTTCATTATCTTTTTTACTTTTTACCAAGCAGAAGCCATAAATGACCAACACAATATAAGATTACACAAACCCTTCTATCCTGTAGGACAGGTATATATGTTGTAATAAACTAATATGAATGACATTTCTATATAATTGTAAATTATTAAGTAACATATCAAACGAAAGTGCATTTATAAAAAAATTAATATTTGGTGGTACAGAGTCCATAAATCTTTGGGCATTTAGTGTATGTACTGAAAACAGACTCCAGCTCAGGCAGAGGGGAAAAAAGAAACTTACTTTAAAGTATCGGTCTCTGCTCCATAGCAGCTCTCACAGCGATTTGGATCCAGCTTACTGGGGTCAAAAACTTCATGCTCCTCTTTGCCCATATCTGCAGAGAAGCAAGAAGAATCATTCTGTTTTTCAAATGAGCCATGCTTGATATCCTACATTTATTTCACAGCAATGTATTTATGTATATCAGTTATTTTAGTCAAATTAATTATACCAACCATGCTTCTCAGCCTCAGCACTGACCGGTTTGCCATCTTTATCCAGTCTCAGCTTGAAGAGGTTGTGCTCCACATCCAGCTGCTGCTCTCCTGCTACATCCATAGCATCAATGCTCAAATCTGTGAAACATAATTGACAGAAACTAAGGAAACATACCTTTGTTTGCATTATGCATAATTAGCCATATAACAGAGGAGATGGTTATCAGTGGAAAAAACATTACGAACGTACAAGCACATGGCATATGAGGAAATATAAAGTCAATGTTGATCTTCAGTTTGTCTCCTCTTGAGGTGTCCACAAAGAGTTCAGGGTGGACCTGTAGAGTATATTTAGTTATTTAATAATGTTGTACATTTATGTTATATGTAATCAACTACATACACAACCTTGTGCATTCTTAACAAAATGGAGTTTAAATTTCTCTTCTTCACACACATCAAATGGTTGGTAACTGTTTAAAATTGATTAGTCAACATTGTTGAATAATCATTTTAACTCTACTGTAACCAAATAAACCAGTTATCCTGTTGTTAATACTGTGGTTATAACAACCCTTTGACACTCAAATGACAGTTGACTTTGGATCAACTCTTTGACATAGGACAAGTGGCAATGGGCCAAATTTTCTGCTCCGTTCTCCTAGTGTAGGGGTGTCAAACTCGGTTCATAGAGGGCCGGTGTCCTGCAAAGTTTAGTTCCAATCTTATTCCAAACCACAAAATATGTTTCTTAAATTAGCCTAAAAGACATGATTAGCTGGATCAGGTACAATTAATTAGGATTGAAGCTAAACTCTGCAGGACACCCCTGTCCTAGTGGGTTCCTCGGGGTCCTATTGTGCTTACACAGTGTAACATTATGAATATAATGTTTCGATTTGCTTGCATGCTGATGCTTCACATATGTGTCTCTCATTAAAATCTACAAATTCACTGCAGCCTCTTCTGGACTCAAATAAATTTATCATTATCTTTGGTCCTTCTATGTGCAAAAGCCGTCCTGCCAGCAGATTTGGTCACCTTATCCAATAAGTAATTCACATGAAAATATCCTGGGTTTAATTCTTGATCCACAAACTTCTGAATCTGAAATATTTTCTCTATTTATATAAAATACTACAGACTATAATCACATCACCTCAGACATCCAATCCATTTTAGGAGAGTTTTGTTTAAGGTCCTGCTGACTAAAGAACCCCATTTTATTATTAATACTAAGATTTGGTTTAGTAAGTGAGTTACTTTTTAGTTACTGGGAAAATGGTGGCTTAGTGGTAAAGGTGTTGGACTGATACCAGAAAGACCGGGGTGTGATTCCGAGCACCACCAAGCCACCAATGTGGGCCCCTGAGCAAGACCCTTAACTCCCAATTGTTCAGTTGTATAAAAGAGATAAATGTAAGGGCGTCTGCCAAATGCTGTAAATGTAATGTAAATGTACTGTAATTTGCACTGAATTTTAGAAAATAATTATCTAAAATGAAAAATCATGAAATTAAGAAAAAAATAAGACAAATTTAAAAAACAGAACTTTGTCTAGGGGAACTCTTTAACCGAAACTCAGTTTTGTATGTATATTTTTTCTTTAAACACTCACCTCCTTGGTAAGGTAATACTGCAATTCCGAGAAAAACAGGATCAGCATAATAAGTCCACTGATGATGGTTACTGGCAAATATTAAAGAAAAGAAATCAGCCAGACTATGAATATGTAGAATTTTAAATACTGAGCAATTTTCTGAGGGTGAAAAACAAAATTGAAAAACAGGTTTTACTTCTTTTAGTTTTACATCGAAAACTTATCCCAGACATTAGTAATTTAAGAAAGGAACCACGTTCCTTCAAGGTTCATATAAATACAGTTTAAGATTGTAGAAAGATGTTGTCAATTTCTGAACTAGATACAGTACACTGAGTCTGAAACTCTCAGTATACACATACAATAACGACACTTAGCTAACGCTAACGCTATAATTCAGGTTATATACTTTGAAACCCTCAGGGGTTTTAATTGGGCAGATTCAGTAAAACTTACCTGTTGCTCCGCCACACGTTTTTATTCTAAAATCTTCCAAAGTCTTTGGATAGGCGTCAAATTGTTTAAGTTTATTTAATGCATCCATCTTCTGTTGCTACTGTAGTGACGTTTCCGGCTGGGTCTGGCTGTAAACCAAGGGCTCCGGTCTCAAACAGGAAATACGTCACCTCCACTTCAACGAACAAAGGCGGACCAAGATGGCGTCGCTGTGAGATCTCTGGAGCGTTAATGCATGACTTTTTTTTTTTATCGCAATTTGCGTAATTTTTAAAATAAATGCTATTTGTGAAATAGAAAAGTCACGTAATTTAACCGTAGCATCATTTCTTTGACATTTCATTTCTCATTTACTTACTACAGAGTATGCAAAACTTCCGGTTATTTCCGTAATATCGGTTCCCTAATAGCGGAAACAAGACATTGCGGAGCATCTTCTATGAGAAATTCCCGTCCTTGTCAAATTATTGGCTCACTTCAGTATATCAGACTGTGCCAATTGCCGCCCGTATGCGAATTACAACAAGCACGTGCTGCCGTTTATATAAGGCGGGGCAATAGTTCGAATCTGAGCCTGAACATTATTGCAATGTTCTGCGTGGATCGCAGTGTCTCGTTCCTGCTCTCACCCAAGGTCATGGAAGTAACCAGAGATGTCCCTTTCGAGCTTCACTCAACATTGCGGAGCATCTGCTATGGGAACAGTGTTAAATCACGCTGTGTGATCAGTGACAGAAAACGCCACTGAAGCAGATCCATCTGTACTTACCGGGCGAAAGAATACATGTCCCAAAAGGCTGCACAAACTGCGAAGAAATAGACCACACTAAACAGCTCGCACAGAGTATGGTGGAGCTTAAAATATCCCCAGGAAATTGCGATGAAGACAGGATGCGATAAATTACCTGCACTAAGCAGGACGGCACATAACCTGAAAGTAACTGCACTAAATAGGGCAGAGAACACAAAAGTTGCTTGGCACACATCGTGAATAAGAGAAAATCCTCTAAAAGGGGGAAATCTAATGGCCTACATGTAGAGGAGGCATAACAAATTACAGCTACTGTGCTGACAAAGGGTAGTGTGAAGAAAAATATCAGGCTCAGGGAATTGACCATGTAGCGGACCATAAAACTCGTAAGCTATGTAGCTTCCAGTACAAAGAAATGAGCTGCAGCAAATGGGGCAGACAAAGAATATACTGTAAAGTGTCTAAAAGCGTTGTTATAGAACCACACCGATTACCAGCTTGCTGAAATATCTGGGCTGCTATCTAGGGAACCTGTAGCTTGTAGAACGTCGCAAATGCAGTGGTGTGCGGTTGGGGTCAGCAAGACCTTCTCTGCTGGCCTAAACACTATCAGAAGCTGACATACATTTACAACCTAAATTTAAAAATTTGTGTTAGGAAATTGTATTAAGTCATTACCAACAGTCTTTTCTCCGAAGTTCTCATCAACCACAAAGATATCTAGCTTGTCTCAGCCCGGAAAAGAATTCACTTCCAGTGTGGCAACTGGTATCGCTGACTTATAGCCTCTGAATGCATTATATATTTTATTAATTTTATTCTGTTTTTGTGAACTTATAAGATAAATATTGATTCTAAACTGATTCAATATGACGAACATGACACAGTTGCGGTTGTAGTGTAGAGGTTTAACAAGGATTCTTGCTTTAGTAAAAATGTTTTTTACCCTTAATACGCGAAATGTCTGTCTTTCTGTAATTTCACACTGTATTATTTTGCGTTTTTGTGTAGTATTGATGGTTTCTATAATTGCTACATGATAGTGGTGGTATTAAGTGGTGTATCAGTCCCCACTAAAGGCTCAGGTACCAAAGGCACCGTCCAGTACTGCGCAAAGGTATTCTGCAAAGACCAACCTGCCGTGAGGCAAATATCCTGAATGGACGTGGCTCTAGCCTAGGCCACGAGGACGCAATAGCTCTCGTAAAATGTGCTTTAATGCTGTGAGTGCAGTTCACGCCCCGAGTTGCATAAGCAGATCTGATGGCAACCATGATCCAGTGGGAAAGTCTTTGCTTAGAGACAGCTCGTCATCTCGTGCCACCCCCCGAAGCACACGGAGAGCTGATCAGATTGCCGAAAACCATGCGGTCAATATAAGCTCTTAATGCTCTGACCAGACAGATAGAGCTTGGCGCAGCAGCATCTCGCGATAAAAAAGGCTCTGTCAGAGCGTAAATGTCTCCCATACGCTTAGTCGTCGCTAGAGCAAGCAGAAGCACCGTTTTAATAAGAGCTCCTTATCTGTGATAGATGCCAAGGGCTCAAAAGGAGGCTGGGAATGAGCTTCCAGCACCAACTTTTGGTCCCAAGCCAGTACTGAGGGCTGACGAGGGGGGTAAAGCCTCCGAGACCCTTTGAGAAATTTAACTATGAGTGCATGCTTGCCGATCGATTACTTATCTATGGGGAACAAAAAGTGGCGATGGCTACTACGTACACCTTGAAAGTGGAGGGCAGGAATCCGCTATCCACTCGCACCTCCATTTTAGCAACCCTGAAGCAGCCACTCATGTAGGCACCACAGCTTTGGGCTGGTATGCCAGATCATGCCTACCACCTGAGACAGTTAGTCCTTTTTATGGCCATAAGCAGCTCCCTCAGGTCTGGAAACCATGGCTGATTTGGCCAGTTCGGAGCTACGAGGATCACAGAGGCTCTCTCCTCCTTGATCTTGGCTAAAACCAGAGTCAGGATTTTCACCAGGTGGAACGCATACAGCCGGGCCACCAGCCAGCGTGACTTCAGAGAATCTCCCCCCAGCGGGGAGTGGGACAGCAAGAATTAGCGTTCTTTCTCGTGGCAAAAAGGTCCACCGCCACCTACCCGAAGCAGCTACAGAACATCTGGACAGACCTGAGATGAAGCTTTCACTCTCCCCGGGGAGTGCCACCCTTCGAGAGCAAATCCCCACCCCGGTTCAGATAACCAGAAATGTGCGCTGCTCTGGTGGATAGCGGTTTATATGCAGGTGAGCCTGTGAACTTGACCACCCTTCTGACACTGGCACCAAACAGCTCCTTAGCCTTGGGTCGATGCATCCGATGTAATGACCACGTGTGACCTTAACATTAACATCCTCTTCGCAAAGCGCTCTATTCACCGGTCTCAGATCCAACATCGGACGAAACGCTCCTGTCCGCTTGGGAACCAAGAAGTAACGGTTGTAGAATTCTGATATTATTTGAAGAGATGGTGGTGGAATGTTTTGCCGGAGAACCTCAAGATTGGAGTATAATTTGTGACATGAAAAGTAGTACATTAATAGATATTACTATCAAAGTTGGATAAGCCTGATTAACATATTTAATCAGTGTCACTTACAGACATGGTCAAAGATAAAAATGAGCAATGTAATTATGCATTCTGTCTTTCATGTCTTTATGAAATAGAGACACAGCGGTTAACCTTTTGATTGAAAGCTGTGAAAGTAGCATGTATAAATGTGCATCTGTTTCATAAATGTTTTCATCATGTTTAGGTTTTACTCTTAGAAGGTATTTACACTCCCAGCAATGATGAGAAGGGCTTCACAGGATGAAGCAGTCAAGTCAAGTCAAGTCACATTTATTTATATAGCGCTTTTAACAATCAGGATTGTTTCAAAGCAGCTTTACAGAAATACCTCAGAAACAACAATATTAAACATTCATTAGAACAGTCAATTTAATTGATATCCATAAATTTACAGTCCCCAACTAAGCAAGCCAGAGGCGACAGCGGCAAGGAACCAAAACTCCATCAGTGACAAAATGGAGAAAAAAACCTTGGGAGAACCAGGCTCAGCTGGGGGGTCAGTTCTTCTCTGACGAGATAAACCAGTAGGTTGTGCTGCAGCAAAGTTTCTGTGGTCTTGTCTGGATGGCCGCTTAGAAGACAAGAGAAACTGCCTTATTGTCTCCAGGTAATGGTGGCGATGATGAGCTCAGAATAACAAAGAACAGACATATGTTAGCGTAGTAATTGGTAATAAACAAATACATTATGTGTTATTGGTGGTGTTTCCCGGTTCCGGTTGACCTGACTATTGCAGTCTGATAATCCTTTAACGGAATTGAATAATAAAAATGTGTGTATTATGTGTAGGCCAGGTTAAAGAGATGTGTTTTTAATCTAGTTTTATTCTAGTTTAATTTAAATATTGTCCTACATACTGTTTTTGTGAGTATAACAATCAGGCATGGTTAATACTCTCTTCCATTTCCCAACATGAAGATTTTGACGGATTTCATGAACTCCTCAGATGACAACTCTTGAGCAGTGAAGTGTGTGTGTGTGTGTGTGCCTGCAACGTGTCTTTACTCTGACAATTGGTTGCTTGCACTTCATATCTGTCAGTATAGTTTAAGATCGAAAAAAAAAATCGAATCAAATAAAACTTTTTAAATTGTGACAATTATTTTTGACATTTTTCCTATAAATAACAGTAAACAAAGTAGAATCATTACAAATTATAATTGTTTTAATAGCCTTCCTATTTATTGATGATGAAATGGTGGTAGGATAATTTTAAAATTCTTTCAGAATTTTTAAAAAATGTATTTGTTTGTAATAGACTTAAATTAATGGATATAAGTTTTGCAAAAAGTTTATAATAAATAACTCGTTGTTTGTAGTGGGGTCAGATTCACAGTGTTTTGCTGGATATTGTCATTAATAAAGTTGCCAATAATTTTAGAGCTTTTTAGTATAATGACAAGAATAAATGAAAGTTTGACAGGGTAAAACTTCTTAGGTAATTTGAGAGCTATTTCCTTTACTTTGAAAAAAAAAGAAATTAATAAAGAAATATAATAATATCTAGAGAAACAAACAAGCAAGTAAACAGATAAATAAGATAATTCTAAATACTAAAAAGTTATACAGCTCCAAGAGGAAAGTCATCTAAAGGGCTTTTTTTGTTCTTGGCCAGTTTTAAGGATTTGTATGAGTTTTATCAAATTCAACCAAAATCAAAGGTTGGATTTAGCATTAAACCCTCCACTTGTAAATAAAACAATTCCTATTACATATCCTAACAATTAAACACATTTAAAATCCTTGTTTTCCAGAAAAATACCAAACCTGACCACCCTCATACTGAACTCTGGAGTGGAGCGCCATTCGTTTCACTGGTTCTCTTCTGGTGTTACGCCTGTAGATGGCACTGTTATTTGAACCTGTGGTGTATTACCGCCACCAACTGGAGTCTGATTCATTATTTTATTTAGTTTACCGTTACTGAGACTCGGGCAGAAATGCATCCCTGATGAAACAATAATATTTTATTTAAATTGTAAGTATCTAGCCAAAAATGTAAAGTTAAATTAATAATAAATTTTAACACACTCAGTGACCCATTCATTTAATACGATTAAATACATATTTATGTATCCACACGTCAGCTATAGAAAATGTACTTTTAATCTTTATGGAAAAACCAGAGGACACACGTTGTGAGACATATAAACGGAATTTCAGTAGGTGGCGGGGTGGCTCCTTGTACTGGGCTGTCATATGAGTGAGGAAAAAAGACGAAGAAGAAGAGGTCAGCGGAAGTCTATTCGAACTCGAGGAATATGGCGGCGCTCCGAATGGTCGTGTTATCCGGGTGCGGTAGGACCTTCTTAAATGCACCAAAAACGGTGCCTGTTCCTCGGGTACGAAGGATATATTTTTTTAGATACAAATATATTACTAAATATAAGAACGTTAGTTATATTCTTTGTAATCGGTGAAGAGCTAGAATTAATGCTATCATACTGTTCAGAGCTAGATAGTGCATTTAGGCTAACCTAAGCAAGGTCACAGTGGCACTTGTGTAACGGGCTATTGTCATTTCACTAAAATTGATTTTAAAGTGAAATCTGCCACCTGATCCGAGTGATTGATAATTCACTGATTTCTCGAGTTGACATAACCTATTTATTTTATCTAAACTGGATGATCTTGTTGTCAGCTTGGGCCTTGAGATTTTAATGGACGGTTGTCGGATCTACATCAGTTACTATAACTTCTTATAAAAAATATGACTAAAATAAAGCATAAATTAACATCTGATACTAAAGGACTAAGTACAGTGTCATACACCATTGTGTTTGGAGGGCTGTTATTTTCCAGTTTAACACATTACAGCAAATATGTCAAAGCCGACACTAAACATCAGTTCTAGTCACGTAGTCATTTTTGTCTCAAGAAAACTTTTTTAATTTTGCGTTTCTTCCACGTCTTTAAGTTATCTTTTGAAATTTGATAGCTTTGGGTATTTTGTGAACTACATACACAGAGTTTTACCCTGAATTGCATACTTTTGTTACATTTTATTGCAACTGTTAATAACGCATCAGCAGCAGGTCATTTAGTACACCAACCTGGATAATAAATTGATGTGAATTTAGTACTCATAAACCCAAATAGGTAATTCCCTAACTACTGTATTCAGTTTCCTCTGAGACACATGTCAGCCAACAACAATATTAAATGTGTGTGAAAATAACTTGGTGTTAGACACTATTAAGTAAAACAAACATATCTATATACACACACACATACTTATACACAATATACACAGTGTTTGGGGTATACAGTATATTTGATCCACTGCTTTTTTTCTGTTTGTCCATGATCAGTCTGTAATTTTAATAGTAGATTTATTCTAATAGTGAGACAGAATAACAAGAAAAACACATTTAGTTATAAATTGATTTGCATTTGTGAAATAAGTATTTGACCCCTTTGTGAAATAAGACTTGGTACTTGGTGGCAAAACCCTTGTTGTCAGGTGTTTCTTGTAGTTGGCCACCAGGTTTGCACAAATCTCAGAGGAGGTTTTGTCCCACTCCTTTTTGTAGATCCTTTCCAAGTCATTGAGGTTTGGAGGATGATGTTTGGCAACTCAAACCTTCAGCTAGCTCCACAGATTTCGACCTTTAATGTACCCAAGATTTGATGGTAAATGACCCTTGATGCGTAAGAGGTTGTCCTGTCCTTTAGCAGCAAAATACCCACAGGGGATAACGTTTTCTAATGTGTTCCGAACTTACCGTTGCCGCCATCACTTGGAGACAATAAGGCAGTTTCTCAGTGATATCTTGTCTTCTAGATGGCCATCTGGACGAGACCATGTAAACATTGCTGCAGCATGGGTAACCTACTGTTTTAACTGGTCAGAGGAGAACTGACCCCTGACTGAGCCTGGTTTCTTCCAAGGTTTTTTTTTCTCCATTCTGTCACCAATGGAGTTTTGGTTCCTTGCTGCTGTTGGCTTGTTTAGTCTGGGACTCTAAATTTATAGATATCAATCAAATTGAGTGTCTTAGTGCTTAATGTTGTCTTTTCTGATGTAATTCTGTAAAGATGCTTTAAAACAATCCCGATTGTTAAAAGTGCTATATAAAGAAATGTGACTTGACTTTTCTCTTTCATGTTTGATGGTGGGGATAGTGTTTTTGAACACCATTCTTCCTCCTGCAAACACCGTGAGTTAAGTTGTTGCCAAAGAGATTGATTTTGGTTGCATCTGACCACATGCCTTTTACCCGTTTCTCCTTTAAATCATTCAAATGTTCATTAGCAAACTTTTAAACGGGCCTGTACATGTGGCTTCTTGAGCAGAAGGACCTTCCGTGTGCTGCAGGATTTCAGTCCTTCATGGCATAGTGTGTTACAAATTTTTCTCTTGGCGACTATGGGCCCAGCTGCCTTGAGATCATTGACAATTACTGGTCTGATTCCTCACCATTCTGATGGAGCCCCAGACTGAAAGAGATTGACAGTTACTTTGCGAGTAATCGCACCAACTGTTGTCACCTTCTCGCCATGCTGCTTGGCAATGGTCTTGTAGCCCATTCCAGCCTTGTGCAGGCCTACAATCTTGTGCCTGACATCATTGGACAGCTTTTGATCTTGGCCACTTTGGAATCTGATTTGTTGATTGTCTCATGGGCAGGTGTCTTTTATACAGGTTTCAAGATGGGATTAGGAGCGCTTTAAGACAGTCCCCTTAATCATAGTTTATTACCTAAAAATATATTCACACAAAATGAAACTCAGAAAAGTGTTGTTGCAGACCTACCTTGAGTCTTGGAGGATGGTGGGACTAGTTGAGCAGTGCTTGTGAATCTGAAGTATAGTGAGAGGCAGTAGGAAAAAATAATGCTCCGTTTTTCACTTTGTAGGCATCAGTGTTAAACCTGATGCGTGCAGGTAATGGGAGCCAGTGGGGGAAGCGCAGAAGTGGGTTGGTGTGTGAAAATTTTGGTATGTTAAAAAACAACTTGTGCAGCTGCATTCTGAATCATCTGCTGAGGATAAATTGCCCTCAGAGGTAGACCGAGTTGCAGCAGTTTAGTTTGGAAATTACAAGAAACCGCACAAGCAACTAAGTGGCCTATATAGATAAGAATGGTCGTATCCTCCTGATGTAGAGGAGGATAAACTTGCAGAATCATGTAAAGTTAGCAACATGTAAGAAAAAGAGTAATTGATTGTCCAGGTTTACCTTAATGTTGCGGAGAGGAGATCGAATTGTCCATGGTGATTGCAAAATCCTGGCATTGGGATAAGTCAGCAGGGATAAAGAGCAGTTCCATTTTGCTGGGGTTAAGTTTCAGTTGACAAGCTGCCATCTGCAATATATGTCTGCCATGCATGCTGCGATCCAAGCAGAAGCTGTAGTGTCTGACTGAGGAAAGAAAAATATAAGTTAGGTGCTATCAGCATAACATTCGTAGAAGAACCCATGTGAGGAAATAACTTTACTAAGTGAGTGGGTATAGAGGGAGAAAAGGAGAGGACCAAGTACTGAGCCTTGTGTGACATCAGTGGAGAGTCTGCATAGAGCAAATGTCTTTCCTCTATAGAAAGCAAGCCATGCTGTTCCACAAATACCAAGACACTTGAGAGTGGACAGCAGAATCTCCATATCAAACGCGAGAATAGAACTAATGTCCAGTATTGGCTCTGCTATATTTGCTTTAATATGTTAAAGATGAAAAACGGTGACAGAACTACAACACACAATGATGTATGATACTGTACAGAGTGCAAGTCCCTTAGAAGCAGACATTAATTCATGCTCTATTATATTCATATTTTTGTAAGAAGTTGTATAGTAACTGATGTAGATACTACAACTGTCCATTGAAATATCAAGGCCTAAGCCAACGGCAAGATCATCTAGTTTAGGTAAAATAAAAATATCATTTCATTTCACTTTAAAATCAATTTTAGTGAAATAACAAAATCCTGTTATACAAGTGCCACTGTGACCTTGCTTAGATTAGCTTAACAAAGTTTTGTTCAGAGCAGCTTGTTACCTGTATAAAGGACACCAGGGAGCCTTAAACCTTGCTGAAGTGGTCAAATATTTTTCACTCATTTTAAATGTTTTTGAAATGTTTTTTTTTTCTGGATGTTTTTGTTGTTATTCTGTCTCTCACTGTTAGAATAACCCTACAATAATAGACTAGTGTGGGCAAACCTACATAAGCAGGGAAATAAAGATTAATAATGTTAATAAAATGTGATAATGTGCTATTGTGGCAATATTTTTGTTAATGTTATGCTTGTTTTGTGATACAGAGCATATTTTGTTTGGCCTACAGCTGGACCATATGGCCAAAGTTTATATCACGATATACTTCTTAATTTCGGTCGATATGATATAATTCCGATATCAATATGATTATGAGAAAAGCCCCAGAAAAGGGGCATCCCTTTATAAAATTTTCTTTGTTCAGATGAAAGCATTTACCTGTTCGAAATAAATTAACTACACACGTTATTCATTTATTGACTCCCCTGTAAGATAACTAGAGAATGTTACATGTTTAAAGTCTAAAGCTTATTTGTTTGGTGCTGTATTCTATCTTGGCCGAATGGCCGCTGTTTATTTATCATGCACTCAGCAGGGTCTTGAAGCCAGTCAACTCTTATACAACTCTTGGTTATAACCAGTGTAAATTGAGTGCTTCTGGTAGGCATAGATGAAAAATACTGATTTGTGTGATCTTCTAGCTCAACATGTCCTTTGCCAGCTTGCCAAAGGGAAGGAAGTTGGCTATGACCACACTAGGGGTGTTGACTACAGGAGGGGCAGGACTGGCTCTGTTGCTCCATCACTCTGTCAGTGCTTCAGATTTGGAGCTGCATCCTCCCAATTACCCCTGGAGCCATAATGGCTTAGTGTCTGCCCTCGACCACAGCAGGTACTGAAGGCCCTAGAATCACCTAGGCATCTTCTGATAAAAATGTTTTCTACAATAACTGCTTAAATTTGAACTATACTCATAATTATCGAAAGGTTTAACTAGAAAAATTGAGTTTAAGATTTACTTAACTAAACTTTTAGATGACTTTGTACAGTAAAAAGCTTTGTACAGTAATCATTTGCAAATCATATAAATATATATTTTTTATTAAAAATAGAATATTAAACGTTTTAAACTGCGGACTGTTTCAGCAAAAATAAGATGATTTTAAATTTGATGGCTGGAAATTGAATATGCGTTTTATTTTCCATTAAATTATTGTAAATTATTGCATAATTTTACACAGTCCCATTGTTTTTGGAATCGAGGATGCATATTAAAAGACTTTTCTCTGCGCATTCAGACTGTTTAATTATAAAGCGCTTTTAAATCAAACATAATCAACATCAGAATGTACGGGTCAGGTTTGCCATGAATTTTTTTCTTTTTGTAGTATCCGACGTGGGTATCAAGTCTACAAGCAGGTGTGCTCAGCATGCCACAGCATGGAGTATCTGGCCTTCCGTAACTTGGTGGGAGTTTCTCACACAGAGGAAGAGGCAAAAGCCTTAGCTGAGGAGGTAATACAACTTACTGTTGGTAAACGCCTGCTATAATAAAAAAACTATTTTAAATGTTAAAATTATGTTTCAAAATTAACATAAGTGTCTTAATTCTTTGTTAAATAAAATATTTAACAAAGTCAGCATTCTGTTTCGACCAAATGGTGTTTCTTGGGGTTAAGGTTAGGGCTCTTGAAAGATACTTGATTTTTTTCCACTCTAGGATTGACAAGAAAAGACTCTTAATAAGGGTCACTTGTTGTCACTGATATGTTGAAACATGATTAGACTTTTTCATTTCAGTTTGGAAATTCCTGCATGTGGGTTCGATGTTCTGGTGTCTGCAAACTTTGGGCCATATCAAGTTTGTTCTGTTTTAGCTTATGAGGAGAAAGTAACAAGCGAAAAAAAACGCAAATGTGGTATAGATGATAATCACGTTTATTTTATTTTATCTTAATCTATTCTTATTTAAAAGCAATTACCAATCTACACTTTTTTTCTAATTCTTCTACTGTGTAAAAACATGTTTACATCATAACCAGAATTGGAGTTCCTATGCTTTCTGTTTATAGTTGGAATTTCTTGTTGTGTTCAGCTTTTAATGAAACATGGAAACGTCAGATTATTGTAACAATTATAAAGAACACTTAAATAACGCCGTAAGGGAACACTGTACCTTAGCTCACGGTGTGCGAAACCCTGGGTTATCTACCACAGAAAAAGAGTGCAAATTCTTGGCAATAAACCTGCCACTGATCGAGTAATGCACGTGGCCTTTTTTTTAGAATCTGGTGGAAGCGTTGCAAAGTGTTTCTGGTCAAATTAAGCAAATTCACCAGCATACGTACATGCGTCAGTCAGTGTTTATGTAACAGACTAAACTGTTTATTAAGTTTAATTGTGGTAATTCTGTGTCAGCACTCATTGTATGTGTGTGGGGGTAAATGCATTTTTCCCCTTGAGGCTTGCCGTAGTTGGTGAGAGTGCATGCACACAAGGGTGTGCAACAAAAGCAAAAGATGTCTGTATCTAATGGACTGCTTTCATTTAAGTGTTTGGACAAACCTCCAACAAACAGTCGGTCACACTAGGTCCTAGCTGTCGCAATCTTATTTGAATTTAGAATCGTTTCTGGCTTTTTGAGAATCGATTCAGGAATTGTTAGAGAAAGAATCACACATGAATAGTTTTTTTCTTTTTCCACCCCTAGTCAGAAAGCATTGACATGTTCACTTTGTAAAGTCACTATTTGAGTTGCCATCCGTCATTGTTGTGTTTTTTGTAAGTGCCATACTGTATGGATGTTAACATGATGGCATTAATGCTTTGCAGATCGAAGTTTTGGATGGCCCTGATGAGACAGGAGAAATGTTCACCCGGCCTGGTAAACTTTCTGATTACTTCCCCAAACCATACTCCAGTCCAGAAGCTGCTCGTGCTGCCAACAATGGAGCTTTGCCACCTGACCTTAGCTATATTGTCAGTGCCAGGTAACAAATTCTGGATGGACATGCAGTAGTCTAGAGTATGGCTTCTCTAGAACATAGCAGTGGACCTTATTCATGAATACATTTGAACTTATTTTGCTCATGAAAAATCAGATATAGTTGTCAATAAACTTATTCAAAATGCTAGAGAGTAAATAAGTGTAATTTACATTAGAAAGCCAGAAGGGATATGGGAACTTTAATTTATTTTTGTTTAAACTTGAAGAATGGCTGCTAGACACAATGCTACTTAAACAATTGACTTGTAGAACTTGTACCTTAATGTTTTTCTCTGGACAATAGAGTAATAAATGATGGAAGATCTGTAAACATCCAAGCTAATTAAACGAACACCAAGAATTGGTTTCTGCCTGTCTCTTACATAGGCATGGAGGTGAAGACTACATTTTCTCCCTCCTGACTGGTTACTGTGAGCCACCAGCAGGTGTGTCCATAAGAGAGGGCCTTTACTACAACCCCTACTTCCCAGGCCAGGCAATTGGAATGGCTCCACCTATTTATAATGAGGTGCTTGAATATGAGGACGGTGAGTCATATTAATAAACCATCTTCCAGTTTCTGAAGGAACTACCATATTTAGTGTTTCTTACTGTAGTTATTAGTCTTGTGCAGAAACCATGCAAACAAAATACTATGATATAATGGAAAAAAATGCAGATAAAATTCACCTGGTAAGACAAGCCAATCAATATTTTAGTTTTTCTTTCACAATATTAATATAAACAATATTCTGTGTTGTCTCATAGGAACATTAGCCACAATGAGTCAGGTGGCTAAAGATGTGTGTACTTTCCTGAGATGGGCTGCTGAACCAGAGCATGACCAGCGCAAGCGTATGGGCCTTAAGGTTTGATTAATTAGAATTTCACAATACATTTACACTTACAGCATTTGGCAGACGTCCTTATCCAGAGCGACTTACATGTATCTCTTTTATACAACTGAGCAATTGGGGAGTTAAGGGCCTTGCTCATGGGCCCAGCAGTGGTGGCTTGGTGGAGCTGGGAATCAAACCCATAATCTTCGGGTTGGTAACCCTGAGCCACCATCTCCCCACAATACTGCTGTTCCTAACTTATACTATTGTTAAAACAAATAGGAAGGGAGGAATGTTTATGTATTGTCTTTGTTTGGTTACTAGGGTTATATTACATTATAACTGGAAAAGTGTACTCATACTATCTGATTATTGTTTTTATTAGTTGTTAATTACACATTTTAGCGTATATGTTGGATGGTGCATTCTGTAAGAATGTTCTACTTTTTTAATTGTTATTAGTTTAATTACAATTAATTTTGCCCAAAAACTCAAGATTAACTGTAAAAAAATAGAAAAAGGAAACTGCTTCTAGTTTTTTTTCTCTTGATTTCTAACTCTGATGAACTCACTGTAGTCTCTTCTGTTGTGCTTGTGATGTTGTGTCTGGTGTGGATATTACATATTAATTTTATCTATATATATATTTTTTTCCATTTCTAGTTGCTTATGGGTTCGTCTATCCTTATTCCCCTCGTCTACTACCTGAAGAGACATAAATGGTCTGTGCTGAAGAGCAGAAAGATTGCTTATAGGCCTCCAAAATAAAGCCGGACCGCAGCTTTAAGTGGATAAACACAGATTTGCAATTGTCAGACTTTTCAACATGTACAGGTTGTCCTAATCTGTTGCCTGGTTGTCAAGTAGGGTTCACATTCACATTGACCTGAAAAATGGCTAACAACAGCAGCTGCATTTTGTTTTACTGTATAAATATAAATTATCGAAACAAAACCTGTATCTTTGAGGTCTCTTTTCCATTTTTATTTATCTGTTTTAACATGTTAGTCTTTTATTTTTACCAACTGCTTTGTGTTGGTAAAAATAAGGAACCCAACTTTTTTAAAAAAAATATATATATATATATATAACGTACGTAAAGTCCTTGAGGATATTACTGTGATGATTATTATTATTATTATTATATTTATCAGCTACAGAAGCTGAGTGAGGTGAGACAGACAGACCATGGCGTTCAATAAACCTCATGTCCGCAGAACTGCAGCAAGAACTGCAGCAACTTGGGTTTCATCTAGATTTTGCTTCAACGTTCCCCGTCAGTGTCACTAAATGCTATTCTAAAGTGTAGTTTATTATAAGCTATGGTAACTGGAATGATATAACCTGCTCTTACGTTATCATTAAGTTCAAAAAGGTTAAGAATTTGTACAATAATGTAAATGCTAGTATGTAGTGTTTAGTCACTTTTTTACATTATAGGATTATTAAACCAAAAAGAATCAAGATGATGCAGCAACAAAACATGAGTTTATTGACGCTCTTGATCTTAACCGACCCCCATTTTAGCGAGAAGCTATTTAACAAATTACAAATTTGATGGGTTTTCCTAAACCGTTTCAATGTTAAATATGAGTTGCACGTGTGTCGTAATACAATTTCTCTGGTAGGATTTCTCTAACACTAGATTCTAGTGCACAAAAAATCAATAATTTCTACTGATCATTACTAGCTTTTTTATAATTATTTTTAAGCTTATCTGATGTTAAGTTTAAATCGTTACTGCTGTTAAATTTATTGCTGCTAGTACTCTCCATGTCAGGGAGTTGCAATTTCTGGATAACTTGCTGATCTCACCTTTAGCTCTTGCGTGCAACCCCGAGTAATCATGGACAGCATCTGTCCCTTGCCTTACACACTGATAATTTGGCATGCTCCTGGGGATTTATCATTCACATTATCAGAAGGATTTGGCCGTTTTTATTTACACAGGCCACGCTGTTTCTTGTGCAGTTATTTTGAGATTTAAAAAACTGCAACTCATTCTTAGAAAGTCAGAGTCTGAAATTCTTTACAACTATTCTGTTCTCTCACAGCTCCACACATCATAGTCAAAACACAACACTTACTTCTAAGCACTTGATATTCCCCAGGCTGTACTCTGCTTCCTCAAATCCTCAAGCACTGCTCGCTTTTCCTAACATACCTCAGGATACAAGGTAGGTATGCCTAAAGGCTCTTCTCTGCTCTGAATAAATGTCCATGGTCAGAAACTGCCTAGACCTTCCTCTTTAACTACCTAGGATAGGACTTTCATTCATTCATTTATCTTCTATAGTCGCTTTTTCCCCTAAATCGGGGTCATAGGGATCTGCTGGAGTCTATCCCAGCTGTCTCTGAAAGGGCAAAAGGCAGGAGGAGGACAGGTCGCAAGTCCATCACAGGGCCACACACGCACTCACTCATATGGGCAATTTAGTACCCAGAGTAAACCCATGCAGGCACGGGAAGAACATGCAAACTCCACACAAAAGGCCCCTGCCCAGGAATCAAACCCTTATTGCTAACCACTGAGCTGCCTATGCTAAGATTTATGCATCTTAAATTTTTTTTTTCATGCTCATAGTCTTCATTGATATAAAACCAAATGACTGCAAGGGTTTTATTACAGCTGTTTATATAGTAACATTTTAAATGTGGATCTAAATTTGTAACATCCACAAAAAAATTAATCAGCAATTGGGTATTTATTGCAATTTCTACAGTTTATGTATGACAAGTTGTAAATGACCTTATTGTTTCTATAAAAAGGTTTTGTTCACACCTCTAATCTGGTTCTCAAATTTAGACTGCATCACAAAAACAGCAATACGTAGTTAATGAAACAAAAAGTCCTGTATCAAAGTTTAAAATAAAGTGTCAGACATTAATGCTGCTTAACAACATAAAAATGATTCAAAGATAGTTGTTTCTTCAGCAAGTTAATGATGACCTGTGATTTTACACGCTGCTACAACAGTACAGTTAGTGTTGAATGTAAATAATTTAGCACTGAATTCACCATGTTAAGTGTGTTTAATACAATACACTGTTGGATGCTAGGAGTAACATTGCAGGAACAGTAAATTACTGAATACACAATATCGCTAAGCAGCTAAGATTCAATCATTTAAGTTAATTGTATATAGACAAGGTTTCACAAGTATTTATATTTAGTGTCCAGATAAAACTTCTAAACAGTCTCATAAGAACAGCCAAAGTGGCATAAAATCAGACTTATTCCTTACTAATACAATCTCACACTTAAAATAAATCAGAAGGAAAATGTACACAAATGTATACTGGTTAGCACTATTTTTGTGTATGTATAGTGTTTTTAGTGCATTATATACGGTCTTACATCATTTCCTGTCCTGCACCGGTTTCACACTTTTAAAAGTAAAATTGTTTTAAAAGAACTTTTGCACCATGTTGGGTTCAGTGTTTAGCAGCACCGACCCGACTAGTGATTTACACCGTTAAAATAATAACAGCAGCTTGACTTGGCTGGAAGCCAGTTTAACTGGATGCACTGATAAAACACAGGGTTGTGAGCCGATACAGTCAGTCACTATGTGGCTTTCTGGAAATTGACTCATGTTGACTAAATTAATTTTTAATTCTAAAGTCAAACTCACAGACTATCAGAGCCACAAACCCGCTGCTTATTTACATCCAGGTAACAATTAGAATTGGATTAGAGTTGAATGTTGCCAATGCGAGACTCCATTATCCACTCCAGGATATTAATGAAACAGCACTTAATATTGACTTAATCAATCATAATTTATTAAAGAGAAAACACTCAGTAAATAAACTACAGTCTGCTGCAGAGAAACATGTTCCGACAACCGAGTCACAAAGCAGGAACTTCTGCCCTACAGAGAAAGAACAGAGCGGGTTAAAGACATCAGTAACGGAAATCAACAAACAATACAAGTCACACTCCGTTACTGAATTAACACTGAAGTGTCTCTACTCACATTAGGTCGCCTTCACTTTATTGACCTTCACATTGGCTTCCGCGTTTTTAATGGCTTCTGATCTGAGCTGAGGTTTCAGTGCTGATCGCACCACCCTGGCACAAATCGCCGAGTACCTAATGTAGCTGAAATAACACCAAGGAACAAGTAGCAATACTTTAGTACACACCCGGGCCAAAAATGTATAAACCGTAAACAGATAATGAACATAAGCAATAAACACAGCAAATATGCTAACTAGCTTAAGAATTAGCTAGTACAGTCAGTCTTCCATGCTTAACACATACTCAACTAGAAGTACATTAAATAGCATTATTTCATAATCAAGCAGAAATGTGCATACCTGAGCCCAGCTTGTCGCCAGTATGAAACCATTTCTGTCAATGTGCTAGAAACTCCCCAAAAGCGCTGTACCAAGGACACGGCCTACAACCACGGCTTTAATGCTGCTTCTTTCTATTTTATGGCGGTTAACAAATCAACTTGAGGTGCAATTACCGCCACCTACTGGACTGGAATGTGAACAGACAATTTTTGGATTTTAATTATCCTTGGCTAAGAATAATTAATATCGTATTATAAATAAAATTAAGAATAATTATTATCATATTATAAATAAAATAAAATATCGATGAAAAGGGCTTCTCTGTGTTTAACCTCATCAGCTTTTCTTGTGCTTCAGGTCAGTACATACCTCGTGCTCTTTAGAATACTGGGGGGAGATAGAGAGAGAGGTGGGACCAGAAAATGCATGTGGTGACACCTTAGCCCACTTAACCACTTTCTGTATTTTTATGGTATATATATAAACTGCGTAAGACAATAACAAACATAACTGATGGATTACTTATAATGATACATGGAAAGCATATGACAGGGCACCAAGAGAAGAGCTGTGGCATTGTATGAGGAAGTCAGAAATAGCAGAGAAGTATGTCAGGGTTAGGAACGAGTTCATCAGGGGGAAGCCAGGTTAAGTTGGTTTGGACACGAATACATTGGTAGAAGATTACTTTTATATAGGTTATTAAGTTATTATGAACCCTTGGCTAAATGATTTTTAGTTTCTATTTTCCTACTGTTTACAACTGTATTAACGTTGTTACTTTTTTTTTTGCTTGATTGTATGTTTTACATGAATAATTTTACTCAAGTCAAATAAATAAATTAACTCTGCGCCATTTTAAAACGTCATCACGCGAATCACGTTCTGACGTCACAGGGCCTCTAGTTCCTGAAGAGTAAACCCGAAGTAATAAACTTAAACCTGTTTGTTGAGTTCAGGGTGCTGCTTTAACGCCAGTGAATTTCTTTCCTATACTGGCACTAAAACTAGGAGAATTTGGGTCGTCTATAGATAGATTCACATATCACTTTACAGGAGTTAAAAGCAAGAATGTCTTTGTTTGAAAAAATATTTGGTAGCAGTAGTAAAGGGGGTAAAGCTCCCAGTCCACAAGATGCTATCCAACGGCTTCGAGATACGGAAGAGATGCTAACGAAAAAGCAAGAATTTCTGGAAAAAAAGATTGAACAGGAGCTCCTGACAGCTAAGCGCAATGGCACGAAAAACAAAAGAGGTGAGGTTGAAATAGAGTAATGGAATATCATTCGAGCTACATATGCTAACGCCCTGGTTCATATTTAATATATATTTCATTTTTTATTTAATTACTAAATAATGAATGTATTAAAACGTTATTGATACAGGTTAAAAATGTAAGTTGTACGAGTTTAGTTTTTTATGATGTATTTGTAAATTTATAAATAACGAAAAGACTCGTAAGTTATAGATTCTCTTTAATAAATCAGACGCGAGACAACGTCATTTTCCGATTATAATTCTGCCCACTTTAGGGTCTTTTGGCTAATTCATTCCCAGGTTTATAACCCTTACCATAAACTTTTTAAAGGTTTTTCCTGGTCTTTGTTGGTGTGTGTGTAATACACTCACATGTTTAGTCTGTGTTATTCTGGATCAGGGTGGGAAATCTGGGGATTAAGAATTTACACCAGTATACAGATTTACTTCTTTCATAATTGACAACATATTGTAATAAATATAACAACTTGACATATACAAATTGCAGTATAGACGTTTAGTTTAGCTCAATGATGCCTCAATGTAAATAAAAATTTACCGGTATGGAAGCTGATGAGATAAGATGAGCAATTTTTGGCATTCAACATTTTCTTTATTTCTTCAAAACTGAGTCTAAATTCTGCCCAAATGTTTTCTCTCTGTAGCCTAAACATAATTAGAGACTGGGTGAAGTCAGTTATTTTTCAGTTAGTGACTCATTTCCCTGTAAATTGGCAAACAGTTTTTAATACATTTTGCTATTACTTTCACAATTTACCCCGTTGTTAAATCTCTTCTAGAGACATGCAAGCCCAGGCCATGTGATTACCTTCACAATGCTGAACAGATCAACTTGTGTTTTTACAAAAACAGTGGTTTTATTTGTCAGGGCATGTATAACAGTTGTGTTGACCAATGTTGTGAACAAAATAAACGTAAAAACGTTTAGAAACTAGAATAGTATTGTCATCTAAACATGTATTTCTGATTAGTTGTTTCTAATTTGAGATTAAACAATTTCTCCAGTGAAAACACTAGAAAACTGACCCTGCACCATGAACATCCAATAAATACTACAGCAACAGCTCACTCTTGTTTTCAGTCACTATAATTGATAGCAGGTGTATGGAATTTACCTATAGACCTAAAAATGTACTTTAAAGCCCCTATAACAGGGACTGGCAACATTCGGCCCGTTAGGCTTTTTAATCCGGCTTGCCAAATTTGTCCAAATTATTATTATGTAAAATTTTATCATTAAACATCATTCGTTTTGCATTTTACCTGCAATGCCGCGTTTCTCCAAAAGATGGAGCCAAATTTTACTGGAAAAACCAAATTTTACTGGCTGTTGAAAAGAATAAAGGAAAAGAGGAATCCCCTGACCAGTATGTTATTTTCCTCCACTGCATTATTCAACAGTTATTCTATTACAGCTTAATTATTTCATGAATCCAGTTAGAAAAACTTGTTAACGTTGTATGAGCAGGAGGACTTATGCGGCTCACTAGGACTTACTTTACCACTCTTGTGTCCGATGATTAAGATTAGGCAGTGTTTTAACTAGTGTTAAAGCTCAAAGAGGAGATTAGCGTTTGCTGTAGACATATTTTGAATAAACTGAACGTTAAGCTACAGGGAAAAGATCAGTTTGTGCATGACATGTACACAAATGTACTTCAAATACAAGTCTTTCACTCATTTTCCCAAACTAATTACGCAGAAAGAGGCCACTATAAACGCTAAGAATACAGCAAATCACAAGTTACTACAGATAGTGTTCGATCCTTCGTTACGAGACTCCAAAACAACACCACAGAAGCTGCGATTGGAACTAGTAGATAATAGACGCTGGTGGTGTTTGGTTAAAGGCGCTACCTGTTAACCTTTACATAAAGGTTTTGGCCTTTATGTAATGGCTTTTACACGTCATTTATATTAGTTCTTACACATACTCCGGCCCCTCTGTCAGACTTTTGAATTTATTGTGGCCTGCAAGTCAGTGAAAGGCTATGATGAATGTCCCCATTTAAAAAAAAAAAAAAGGGTTTTCCTCTGTATTTGTTTCTTGATGATCACATGAAAGATGTACCAACCCTGATATTTTTGTTATTTTCTGTTTTTATTCTTTAAAATACCTGCAATTTTGTACGGGTGTGTAGATGTCTTATATCCACTGTATAGTAGAACTCAAAAATTTGACTTCTTTTATTAGGAAGACACATTGTATTTTAGCCAGTGTCTTATTAAATTGGTATAATACCTTGTACATTGTTTATTGTTGTTCAGCAATTCATCTGCTGGAATGAGAAAAACTCAGGTGATGACTGATTGTTGAACAACAATAAACAATGTATGAGGTATTATACCATTTTAATATACTGTATATTAGTGCTGGGCTATATGAACAAAAAAAATTATAACTATTTTTCAAAACAGATTTTTTAAGCATAACCGTATCCTCACTTTAGCCTACATTACTTTAATGTGGAGCAAAAAGGGAATAATACAGGCAAAGTTAGACCAGATGAGATCTTTTGCTAAAGGATAGTAAACACGCAGCACACAGCAAAGTGTCCAGTAACATGCAAAACACTGGTTTTTACTCCGTCCTTTGTCACCTAAAGCTTACACACATCAGAGCACTGTTTTGGACGCCACTTTTAAAACGCAGTTAAAAGAGCCTTTTTGGTAGATTTTGTGTGTTTGAAACTGAATTTTTTACATTTAAGGCATTTAGCAGACGCCCTTATCCAGACCGACTTGCATTTATCTGAGCAATCGAGGGTTAAGGCAGCTTGATAGTGCTGGGAATCAAACCCTGATCTTCCAAGTAGCAGTCCTACACCTTAACCACTGATCTTACCACATACATGTTTTTTTTTTTTGGTTCGGCTTGCTATATATGCTATATATGTGCAACTGGCTTGATAAATTATTTCTGCTGACTTTTGTATTCAGTTTTAAAATTTTGGAGCTGGATACTGATCTGGAGCCGCCTTTTCTATCAAACTGTTGATGGCAGCAAGTATCACACAATCCAAGAAAGAATAGTGCGAGTATTCACAGAATGCAGGTGGGATGGATTGCATGAATGCTGAACCTCATATACGGGACAAACACTGTCCCGTATTGATTCAAAACGGAATGCCCTGTTTAATTCTTTACTGAATTCTCTTAAGCTATTTTAAAAATTCTTTATCATTGTAAAATGTCAGAGTTTTTGTTTCACAGTCTTGACACCAAACAAAAGTAAAGGATTCTATTTATTCAGTACTCTACAGCTGTTTGATCATTTGTATCGGTAAAGAAGACTTTCTGCAAGAAAAGTTGGTCTTGTGGTATAGCTTACCCCATGTGTGAGGTAACAGTTTGGTAATAACAAAATCAGCAATATTTAATAAAAGATCTTCCTCATCAGAGGAAGAGTCTGGGCCATCATAAAAACTGTCATTAAACACAACACCTCCTGGGCACTTTCATCACACTTTTATCTGAGTTGCTGTCTTTAGGAATCTTTGTAAACAAGTTTGCTTTCCACTAGCTGTTCACATTTTCTCTATATCGCCTTCTATTTGTACATAAATAGGAAAGCAGTAAATATATTTTGAGACATAGTTTTCTTACCACATTTGCCACATGCCAACCGTCTCTACACACACTGTAAGGTGTGTAAGGTGGTTCCTTCTTTTATTAAAAGCTGTCACATGCCTAAATATTCTACGAATGAGTGATGGGTCATCTTACCCCTTTGCTCCATTTCTTTCCTACTGATTTTACATGATATTTGTCAGATTTGTTGTGCACCAATACATATGACGTCCTTTCAGTTATTACTATCCTCACATGACAAATGAATTTGCGTGCAGCAAATTTAGACATGATGAAGAAGTTTAGGGAATGCAAACACAAAAGGGGATTTTAGTTCCTTTTGAGTTGTGGAAGTTATGGTACTTTCACATAATGAAAATTCAGATAGTTTGCAGTTGTGTTCGAATTACGTCACCATTTATGCATCCACATATTAAAAAGGAGATTACAAACACACCTTCCAATTTTCCAATGTTGAAAATTGTCAAATATACTTTTATATTAAATGTTCTAAATTTATGAAACCTACATATTCAAAACATCATAATGTTAAGCATGAGTGAAATGTTGAGTGCTGTATTTTCTCATAGTCTCAGCCTCAGACTGCTGGCTGAACGTCTAATGAATATGGCACATGTAGCTGTAGAGTTTTGAGGTTGTCCTGTGGCTGAAGTGTATTTCCAGAAAACATGCGTGTCGCGTGGTCCTTCTGGAAACAACACAAAGCCTGTCTGTTAAAGTAAGCTATTGTCAAGCTCCATTAAATGCTGAAGTTATAAACATTTTACCAGGTGAATAGTGATCTGTTATTGTGTTGACATTTTCACACCTGGAGACATTACGTAGCACAAAACGAAACATTATTGTTGGTTTTATCTGTCAGTCATATCTCATCTTGAGGGGGCCTCAGCCATTCAATTCGGCCAATATTCTCAGACCTTCTGCTAGTGGTGCAGCGGATCACAAAACTTGCAGTTCGGAACACATTACGGTTTTTGAATCATGGATTGGATAATTTTTCGGATTGGCAAAAAAAGTGGAAAAAACAAATATTATTTGCTTTGCATTTATTACAAGAGAGAACTTAAAATAACCCTATGGCACCTATGGTTAAAAAAAAAAATAAAATAAAATCAATTACCAAAATTTTAAATATAATATTCACTCCTCAGTCATTAAAGCGCAACCTCTGTAAAACAGCCTGAGATGGAGCTGAACTTATAATGGTGTCTGCATTCTTCTAGTGTTCACCTGCCTTTCTCTAAAAACTGAAGTGGCCACTTCTGTTGCTGCATTTACTTGGTTTCTAACATTATCTGTGGTCTTTGAGATATTTATATTATGGCTCTTTAACTCCGACTCTGCTGTGATGTATTTAGCATCACAGTTGCAGAGCTTCCTGTAGTCCTTGATGCCCACCTGTCTGTGGTAATCGCGATAGATGATTCATTAGATAAATATGCAGCAATTTTTTTTCCTGTTCGTAAAGTTCCTGCATGATGCTGCAGTGATAAACTTCCTGAATGATGCGGGTAGGGCTGTCACGATTATAAGATTTGGGTGACTATTAATTGTCAAAAAAATAATTGTGATAATGACGATTTATTGCCCGTTGGGGGGCTTTAGCCGTAGCTTTGACGATTGTTAATGCACTTTACACGTTTAAATAAAATAAAGTTGTTTAATTAGGATATAATGAATAATACTGTATCTTTCAGAAATATTAAAAAATTCTGCAGAACCGTTAAAACCATAAAAAAAAAACTGTAGACCCAAAAAATATATAAACATTTTCAGAAATGAAAAAATTCTGTAATTAGCACAATCCCAATAAGCGATGACGATAACAGAACAGGTCATAATTGTCACATTTCCAAACAAGGCTGATTCAAGGCTTAATGGCTTTGTAGATTACAGGAAAGAGACAATAGCAAACATCTTTGCTGTATAATTGAGCTGATATAGCTAAGTGATACAAAACTTGACAGAACAGTTTCATTTGGAGAAAGTGGTAGCACAGTAGTTAAGGTGTTGGACTACCAACTTAAAGTTCGATTTCCAGCACCACCAAGCCACTACTGCTGGATCCCTGTATAACAGTTGTATAACAGGGAATAATGTAAGTCGCTCTGGATAAGGGCGTCTGCCAAATGCGGAAAATGTATATTTGAACTTAAAACGCGTACTTGCTCAGCTTATTGTGTGCAGAGCAAAGCATGTTGGAGACATTGGGGAGCATTGGGGTATTCTGACGCTCCAAGCGTGGTTCAATAACGCTCTATCACCAGCTCAACTCATGTTACCAACCCATAATGCAACTGCATAGAAAATGAATAAATTTCTGCTAAATTTTGCTAAACAGATAAACACCACTGACAGGACACAAAATATGGATTTCCTTAAATACTATTATCTATAATAAAATATTTACAGTGTAGAGTTAATGAAGCACAAATTGGAGCAATTATAAAATGCTTTGAGATGCTTATTTAAATTGTCAAATTCTTAAAACAAACAATTAATCGTTAAATTCCAAAACAGACAATAAATCGTTAGAATCACAATTATTTTCTATCGTATGTTATATAACATGTGGCATGTTTTTTTTTTTTTGTTTTTTTTAAATTCTAGGATAAAACATTGCCTCATCTAGGAGGCTAAAACCTACAGTGTGGTAGATCAGAGCTGTAAACTAACTTCAGTTGTTGTTCTGTGTCTAAACAGCTGCACTACAAGCACTGAAGCGCAAGAAGCGATATGAGAAGCAGTTGGCTCAGATTGATGGAACATTGTCTACCATTGAGTTTCAGAGAGAGGCACTGGAGAATGCCAACACTAACACTGAGGTCATCAAGAATATGGGCTTTGCTGCTAAAGCCATGAAAGCTGCTCATGATAACATGTGTGTTTTGATCTTTTTCTGTTTTGTTAAACTAAAATTTGTAAATTGTATTGTTGATATTTCGATATTTGCTAAGCTTTATTATCTAATATGGACCAAAACAACCATGGATTTATTAGAGTTTCAATTTAGAGAGTTATTTTTATTTAGCTGTTTAAATAGCCGTTGCGCTCTGGCGAATTACTTGGTTTTTTTTTTCCAAACTTCTGTCACTGAAAGTTTTTTTTTTCAGCATTGCAGTGTCGTGTGTGTACACAGCCAAGTCCATAAAGATATGGTAAGGTCTTGGCTGTCATCAGACCTGTCCTTCAACACAGTTCTTTCTGGGTGCTTGCATCACATTTTCATCTGAGCTTGCTAAGTAACTTTAAATTTAGACATGAATAGTAAAGCAAAAAAAACATATTCTGGCCAGAAATATGGACCTGGCTGTGTACACACATAGCACTGTAATGCTAAAACACACTGTAATGCTAAAACACACTGTAATGCTAAAACAAGTACTACCAGTGTCAGAAGTTTGGTAAAGAACCACATGTCTATGGCAGTGGCTGTTGCCCACAATATTCTGGTCTACCAAAGCTCAAAATCATGATTGCCCACCCAGAGCCCTGACTGCCATCAGATGAATGGGGTTTCTACTGCACCCCAAGCCTCCTCATCTGACCTCTCCACAGACACACAACAAAATTTGGTGAAAAGCCTTTCAAGATTACTGGAGGTTATTCTAACCATAAATGTAAAACTAAATCTTGAATGTGATATTAAAAACGCACATACGTGACATTTTCGCATGATGGAAGAGGAAATAGAAGGCAGGGTTGGGCCAACTCAAAAGGTGCCATCAAAAAATAACTACTGATAGTTATTAATCAGTTAATACACTATTAATCAGTTCTCCTTTCTGTGTTATTGTATATACCAAATTTATTTTTGCATAATCAACTAAAGTAAAATAAAAAAAACTGACTGGTCTTTTTGTCTTTCTAGGGACATAGACAAAGTTGATGAACTCATGCAGGACATTACAGAGCAGCAGGAGTTGGCACAAGAAATTTCAGATGCAATTTCAAAGCCTGTTGGGTTTGGCGAGGAGTTTGATGAGGTAAGGACAAGCTGAATATTGCTTGCTTTCTGCTGTTCGCAAAAGTCATGTTTAGTTGACCTAAAGCTTTTGTAGATTAGTTGTTGGTTTCATTGCTAACTTTGTCCTTCTATTAATCCAGGATGAGTTGCTGGCTGAATTAGAAGAGCTGGAGCAGGAGGAGCTAGATAAAAACCTGCTGGAGATTGGGGGCACAGAAAATGTACCTCTTCCAAATGTTCCCTCCACATCCCTACCCTCTAGACCAGGTAATTGTTCTATGCTTCATACTGATGTTTTTATGTCTTATGTAGGACTGTCACGATTATGAAATTTAGGCAACGATTAACTATCAAATAAATTACATTACATTATTACATAAATTTAATAGTTATTTATTCAGTGAATAATATATACTGCATCTTTCAGAAATATGAAAATTCTGTAAATAACAGAAACTATCACCATAAGAAAAGACTGAAGATTCCAAATAAAACCATATATACATATTTAAAAAAAGTTTGCAAATACAAAAAAATCACAATAAACTATGGCCATAAAAGAACAGGCATTGAATGTCACATTTCTAAACAAGGCTGACCCTGCTCCTGGCTTTTGGATTATGGAAAAAAAAACACTAGCATGTTGACTTTCTCTGGCTTCAGACAACACCTCACTGGGGTCACAATATTGCCAGCTGTACTGAACATTCTTCCTGAAGCAGTACTTGTTGCACAAATGCACATGTACTTTTTTTTTTATAATCTCACCAACACAACAGAGGATCTGCTGGGGTATCTAGTGTCTCTTCCTGTCAGTTCAGCATCAGCTTGCTCCCACAAAATCCCACAAATGTGTGTTTAACTAAGCTGAAACACACGCATGCATTGCTTTTTATGAAAATGTCTGTATTCTTATACATAACATGCTTAACAAATTAGTCAGCCCTACTCGCCATGCATTTGAATTTGTCACATTTTTCAGTTTGCTACATACACTGATATATAGCACACCAGTAGTCCTTTTACAACCTGTATCTACTGTAGCCAAGTACTATTTAGTTTCTACTATTGAGAATGTGCTTAATGTATTTTTATAGCAGCAAAGAAAAAAGAAGAAGAAGATGATGATGACATGAAGGACCTAGAGGCTTGGGCAGCGAATTAATGCCTAATGTTGGCCATCAACACATCCCCAAGACCACACATCAATACAAGCATCTGGTCAAACAAGACGGTCTTCTGCACTGATAAATATGGGAGGAAATTTTTTTTTTAAATGCTGTGACTATGAAACACATCCTTCTACTCAAAATGAATCCTCTCATGCTGTTAAAAATTGAGCACAAGTTATGTCATCAAGCATGAGGAATTTTAAGCTGCATACGTCTTAGTGCTTTTTCTAATCAACGGACCTGAAAAAATGTTTTTTGGAAGGCCGTCTATCATGTGTAAGGTTTTATTCTACATCTTGTCCTCAAACACTCCTGTGGTAAAAAAAACTCTATAAATTGTATGATTGTAAAGGGAACAGATTATGCATGGTTAAAAATCTTTCAAAACCTTTACAGTATTTTTTTCTGTAAAAGTTGACTCTGCTTTTCCAACTACTAAAACAAATTTTTAGAAGCACTCTTTTATTTTAAGCAGAAGTGGGAAGAGTCCCTAAATGGAATAGTCATAACCATGACCAAAGCTCAAAAATCAATACATATGTTTTTTTGGTATATAAACTTTTATTCAGTATAAATGTGTTACTCAAATAGGGTTTGGCAATAGATTAATTTAATATCAATTTATTTTAGCAGTGTTTTTGCCTTTGAATTCTTTCTGGTACAATGTTAATTTTTTTTTCTTGTTTAAAAATATATTTGTAAGCCACTAATCTTTGCTGGTAAATGCAGTTGCACTTTAATAATTGCTAAATGACCTATTCCTAAAATATTGTTGAAAAGTTTCAGTTAATTTAACCCTGATTTGTGTGTTTCAAAGATATTTTACGAAATAAATTGTATATGAGCGATATTCCCCCATTTCTTTTTACCAAACATTTATAAGATAATGTATTGGTTTATCTACATACACATGGTCTAGACCTTGTAACAGCCTGATAATGCTTTGGGTTGTGGGTTGGTTGGTTGGTTTGTTTTAGACCCCAAGTTGTTTCAGGTGTGTCTATCACCAGCCTTGTCCGTTACATTGTACATTGTACAGAATGAAAACATTTTTATTTTCATCAACCATGTTGAATTTATTACTGTTATTAAACTTTATTGAATGATTTTGACTCTTTATTTGAAAAAATATAGCATCATAATTCTATTCTGCTAATTTAAGGTGAACTTTAACTTATTGTAGTATTAATGGTGGGCATCACAAAAGCATGATTATCAATGTAACTAAATGTCTAGTCCAATCCCTTGAAGCAGGTGACTTATTAAAAGCAAGAATTAAAGTTGTATGTTCAACAAGACTATGTTATAAAGCTTAGGGTTAACAAAATGTTTTGTGAAATTGTCCGTGTAATTGGAGTCCATATGTTGCCATTGTAAAAGCGTTATAGGCCTGTAAATTATATCAGTCGTGACATTTATATCATGATAAAAAAATTTCTCAATTGTTTTTTGATTACAATATGTGCTTTACATTTGTTTTGGCTTTATTTACAAATTTTACAAAATTTAAATAGATCCAACAAAGCTAAATGTAAATTTGTTTTTATGCACTTTGATAGGGGCAACAAGGGAACCGGTAGCTCTGTGGATAAGGTGTTAGCCTGCCGATGGTGGTTTTAATTCCCAGCTCCTCCAAGTTGGCACTGCTAGGCCTTAACACTCAACTGCTTAGTTGGATAAAAAGTTAGATAATTAAATATTGTGATATTATAAGTGCTATTGGACCTCAGTGCTGCATTTGACACTGTCGATCACAACTTTTAAATAGATTAGAAAGCCTTGTTGGCATCAGTGAAAGTGCATTAGCATGGTTTAAATCCTACTTATCTGACTGCCAACAATTTGTAGCAGTGAACGTAGAGGTATCATATCGCTTGCAAGTAATGCATGGAGTATCCCAAGGCTCAGTTCTAGGACTGTTATTATTAGGAGGAAACGTGTTGTTAGCTTTCACTGCTGTGCTGATGACACTCAGCTATATATTTCTTGGCAACCTGGCGAAACTTACCAATTTAAATAACTAGCTGAATGTTTAGCTGATATAAAAAACTGGATGACAAGTAATTTCTTATTGCTGTATCCTGAAAAAAACAGGTGTTAATTATCGGCAATGAAGCCTCTGCCTCTAATAATCTAAATTCCTGCCTAACACTTGATGACTGCTCTGTCAACCCTTCATCGATAGTTAGAAACTTAGGTGTGCTTTCTGACAGTAATCTCTCCTTTGAGAGCCACATTTCCAGCATTTGTAAAAATGCATTTTATCATCTTAAAAATATATCTAAACTACGACCTATGCTCTCGAGGTCAAATGCAGAAATTTTTGTTCATGCGTTCATGACCTCAAGATTAGATTATTGTAACGCTTTACTGGGTGGTTGTTCTGCACGCCTAATAAACAAACTCCAGCTGGTCCAAAACGCAGCAGCTAGAGTTCTTACTAGAAACAAAAAATATGATCACATTAGCCCGGTTCTGTCAACACTGCACTGGCTCCTTATTAAATATTGACTAGATTTTAAAATCTTGTTATTCAATTCCATTAAAGGATTATCGGGCTGCAATAATTAGGTCAACCGGAACCGGGAAACACCACTAAAAACACAATATATTTGTTCATCACCAGTCGAATTGCATCTACGAGCTCACCGAGCCCCAATCACTTGGAGACAATAAGGCAGTTTCTCTTGTCTTCTAGGCAGCCATCCGGACAAGACCACAGAAACTTTACTGCAGCATGGGTAACCTACTGGTTTATCTGGTCAAAGGAGAACTGACCCCCCGACTGAGCCTGGTTCTCCCAAGGTTTTTTTCTCCATTTTGTCACTGATGGAGTTTGGGTTCCTTGCTGCCTTGCTTAGTTGCTCTAAATTTATGGATATCAATCAAATTGACTGTTCTAATGAATGTTTAATATTGTTGTTTCTGAGGGATTTCTGTAAAGCTGCTTTGAAACAATCCTGATTGTTAAAAGCGCTATATAAATAAAGGTCACAAAAATAGGATAATAGTGTCCGCAAAAGTTTACATTTAAACTACATGATTAGCTATTAAAGGGATGTCTTAGAGAGACGTCTCTCCAATCTGTGAAAGAGAGTGTAAAAATGTCCTTAAGACTTTGCAAATTTCATCATCTATAGTGAATAACTTCATCAAAAGATTCAAAGTAACTGGAGACATTTCTGCGTAAGGGACAATATTGGATGCCTGCAGTTTTCGGGCCCTCAGACGATATTGCATCACTCATCAATGATTCTGTCATCAATTCTGTAAATTAGCCCAGGAACAACTCCAGAAACCACTGTTGGTAAACACAATCTGCCATGCCATCTGCAGATGCCAACTTAAGTCATCTATATTATATATAGCGCTTTTAACAATTGAGATTGTTTCAAAGCAGCTTTACAAAATCACATCAGAAAAAACACTTACTAACACACTTAAATTGATTAATATCTATAAATTAAGAGTCCCCAACTAAGCAACAGCGGAAAGGAACCAAAACTCCATTGGTGACAGAATGGAGAAAAAAACAGGCTCAGTCAGGGGGTCAGTTCTCTTCTGACCAGATAAACCAGCAGTAAAGTTATCAATTATTAGACAGTGATCTAGATTAGAAGTTAGAAGCTTTATTTACCATAATTTTTTTTAGGATTTAGCAACAAGAAATTATTCTTCACCAGTTTTTATATCATCCAGTTAGTTTTTCGAATTGATAAGTTTTGCTGGGCTGCGAAGAAATATATAGCTAACACTATGTTACCTACTAAAATCTCCTAAAAGCTAACACCATGTTACCTAATAAAATCTCCCAGCGGTAACATAAAAAGTAACAGTCCTAGAACTGAGCCTTGGGGTACACCATACTTTACTTGCAAGCGATATGATACCTCTTTATTCACTGCTACAAAGTGTTGGCGGTCAGATAACTATGATTTAAACCATGCTAACACACTTCCGCTGATGCCAACAAAGCTTTCTAATCTATTCTCAAAAAATGTTGTGGTCGACAGTGTCAAACACAGAACTAAGGCTTCTAATAGGGGTGAAAAACCATTATCATCTGATAGCAGCAGGTAATTTGTAACTCTAATTAGAGCAGGCATAGATATCATTTTTCTAGTATCGTAGACAGAAATGGGAAATATGAGATCGGTCTGTAATTAACTAGATCTTTGGGAGTTAATTTGAAGTGTTTTTTTAATGAGCGGCTTAATAACAGCCAGTTTAAATGTATTGGGGACATATCCTAATGACAACAATGAATTAATTATATTCAGAAGCAGACCTATAATTTCAGAAATTACCTCCTTTAGGAGCTTTTACGGAATAGAGGAGACTGAGGTCCTTTGAAGTGTGCAGGCCTCTCTTAAGGACTTTTTATGACTCTGCGGTAGCCTATGCTATTCACTACGGTCTGCTGGGGAGCAGGCAGCACGGATCGGTACAGAAAGAGACTCAACAAACTAGTCAGGAGGGCCAGTTCTGTCCTGGGCTGTCCACTGGACTCTGTGGAGGAGGTGGGTGAGAGGAGGATGATGGTTAAGCTGACATCAATCATAGACAATACCTCTCATCCTTCAGTAGCAGACTGTTACACCCTCCATGTAGGAAGGAGCGGTTCCGCAGGTCTTTCACACCCACCGCTGTTAGACTGTACAACTCAACAGTCTAACAGTCAACAACTACAGATGCACATAACTAACTTTAAATACTTTTAGATTTCTAAAAAAAGTTTTTTATCATAAATTGATATTTTTTCTATTTTCCTACTTAGCACGTAATTGTTTTTGTATCTGAGCCACCGTAACAATTTAATTTCCCCACTGTGGGATCAATGAAGATTATCTTATCTTATATTATCTTAATAGGGTCTAACATACATGTTGTTGGTTTAGATGATTTTATGTTTATAAATTTTTTCCTCTCATATAGTAACGAATGAGTGGAATTATTTCTCAGCGGATATACAGCGCATCTGATTTGATACTGCAGCTGTTTGCTGCATGTTCACAATTTTATCTCTAATAGTATCGCTCTTGGAATTATTCAGGCTGCTCTCTTTCTCATTATACCAGGGCGCCAAACTGTTTTCCTCAATCTTTCTTTATCATAAAGCAGCAACTGTATTTAAAGTACTAGAGAAGACAGTCTTCATATTTTCTATTTCATCATTGAGTCTTTCCGAGCTATTGGATATGCTGGGGAATTGGGATAAATCAGGAAGATTACTTACAAAACAGTCTTTTGTGGTAGAAGTGATAGTTCTAACATGCAAGTTTTAGAATTTACAGTTCTAGCTATATTGAGTTTACACAAGACAAGGGCTATATCTTAAGCTATATAATTCCAAAAGGAAGCCATATGTGAACATGGTCCAGAAGCCCTGTCATGTCCTGTAGACCTGATTTAAAGTGGAAAAATGTTCTATGGTCAGACAAGTCCAAATTTGACATTCTTGTTGAAAATCATGGATGCTGTGTCTTCGGGCTAAAGAGGAAGAAGACCTACCAGCATGTTATCAGTGTTTAGTTCAAAGAAAGGGTATATAAAGATTTTAGAACGACATATGCTCCCCTCCAGACGACGTTTATTTCAGGAAAGACCTTGTGTATTTTAGCAAGACAGAAGTAGTAAAAGGGTCTGGGTGGTAAATGGACCTGCCTGCAGCCCAGATCTTTCACCAATATGTCAAAGACGACCACAAACTTTTCAGCAGCTGGAAACCTGCATCAGGCAAGAATGGGACCAAATTCTCAAATTAGTTTTTTATTCAAACTGAAAAAGGTCCCAACTTTTTCAGAATTCGGGTTGTAAATGATAAAAAAAAATATTCTATTAAAATATTTTTTAAATTCTAAATTCTGCTGATTTGGACTAACAGCGAATAAAGTCTTTGCTCCTTCTTATCATTGTTCTAATGGTGTATTATCTTTGGTCATGTAATTATCTCTTACTCTTAATATATGCCGAGACACGCACTGGCGTCAGTGAATCTTTTTGGTGAGTATCAATATCAATAGATTTATACCAGTGATCAGTGGAATCACTTGTATAAATCAGAAATGTCACATTTACAGCCCATAACACGCTTCTCCACAGCCTGTACGTTTTTACATCGTCGGGAACTAATTGAAACGGGGAATCGATTCATTCACTTCAAGGATTCGTTTAAAACGAAACATAACTGACGAGTATAAAAAACTGCTTCCTGAAATCCAAATGGCGGTGTTCTGCAAAAAAAGGTCATTAAAACTACAATTCACTGACAAACATTACCAGCCATTAGCTTAGTCATCAAATTAATGATAACGCTGCTTGTTAAATGAAGCAGAAATATGCAACCCTAGCTAACTCGTCAAACTTTTAACTGTTTAAAAGCCACCTTGTTTGCCGTTAGCTAAAATGTATGTAATGACAGTTTCATTACATACTCGGGTCTAATAAGAACCCAAAAAGAACACTAATAAACGATTAGATAAAGCACAGATATGCACTGCAAGTTTTTATGCAATTGTACATTTTCTGTTATTATTCACATCTACTTTTATTTATTTATTGTTCTTCCAGTGAGCAGGAATTTTCTCTGTGCAGTGCACTTCTAGAGGCTACAAAACAAGGGGAATCTCAAGCAGAAGAGCTTAAGGAAAAAAAGCTTATGCTAAACTCGATTCAGGTTTCAGCTATTTACTATTTCCAACACGTTTTACTTAGGGTTTTGTTTTCTGTAATTGTAAGTCTTAAACCATTATTGACAAACTATAACATTGGCTTGACAAATATAAAGCTGATGTGCAGTGTTGAGAAAGAAATAGATACAGGGGTTAGACTGGCTGGGCCACCTGGAGCCCTGTAGTCCTGTAGAGTTAGCTGAGTGGATCAGCTTAATATTCCCAGCTCTCACAAGTCAAGCCAAGCCAACGCTTCGCTAGTGTAGCGTTTATGCTCCGCTGCAAACCAAATCCCGACATAACAATTCTCTAGTAGGCCTAATTTTTTTTCCTGTTTATATTGAAATTTTTTAATAAATATCTCAGTTAAAGAATTAGACCAATAAGTAACGGTTATGTTTTTGGGCGATATTCATCTTGTAAAATTCATTTGATCAACTTAAATGTATTATTTGTACACATGTCTTGTTTTTGAAGCCACTTGGCAAATCTTCCAAAAAAATTCAATAACTGAAAAAATATTTTTTATTTTTATTAGGGCTAACTTGTTCACCAGATCATACAAAACATGCACAGAAGATGAAATGCAAACAGAATTTCACAAAATACCCAAATTAACAGGGCCATGATCTATTCCGTTTCATAATGGATCCATTATAGCTGCAACACGTGGTGTTTATTAGAGAAGAAATTGGTAAGACGAAGGGAGTTATTTTCTGAGTGTCTCCGCAAACTCAGACAGGTGCTCTTCGGTCTGAAGGAAATATTACCCCCCACTCGACCCGCTCACATGCTATAACATTCAGGGTTTTTGGTTTCCTGTTTATTGTTTGTTGTGTCTAGGCTAAGCTATGCTAGCTAGCTAAACTAAGCTATGCTATCTAGCTAAGCTAAGCTATGCTAGCCAGTTCTTGTTTACTTCCTGTTTTGTCTCCCTGTCTTCCTGTCATGTGCTTCCTTGTGTCTCGTTTTCACTGGTTGGTTCAATACAGCTTGCCTCAGTGGGAGTTGTTACAGAATCATCCACCTGCAAAATAAACCCAGCAGGAGACTGTCTGCTTCACTTTCACCAGGGCAATTCCTCCATTGAGGAATATGTGGAGGAATTTTGTGGACTATGTGATCTCACAGGGTTTAACGATATTGCCCTTAAGGACGCGCCCCAGCCTAGCTTCAAGATAGCCGCTGCACCCCAGCAAAGGCTGGTGTCCAGTGTGGCGGACCCAGAGATGAGATCGACAGGATCTGATCAGGAGCCAGCTCAAGACCCCAAGCCTGATGCCATGCCAGAGGGGTCTCAAGCAGAGCCTGCCACACCAGAGGGGGCTCAAGCGGAGCCTGCCACACCAAAGGTGTCAGTTATATGTCAGTAATAGTTTTGGTCACGCACCACCCTATCCCCTAGAAAACCTCCGTTTCACCACCCTCCGTAAGATGTTGTTTGGGTTGGCGTATGAACGTTAGGTGTTGCCCAGAGGGGGTTATGTAACGCTTAGAGTTTTTGGTTCATGTTAATAACCTTTTGCCAGTTCACCTTATTAGTACCTCTTTCTTGTTGGTACTATCTATTTTTCTGGTTGCTTATTTATGTAAAATCAGTCTGATAGCTTGGGAGGGAAACAGACACTATCTGGTTGTGACGGCCTGAATGCACTGGTATCTTTTTCCACAAGCCAGGAGGGTTGTTTCGTTTAAAGGGGGCATTACAGATGTATTGTATGTGTAAATGTCTGTAATGGAAGAGAGACTCTAATTGTCCTCCCAGCTGTGCTCAATATCCGCTGTTATTATTATTAATATTATTATTAATTATTAATAATAATTAATCTAAGAGAGACTCTAATTGTCCTCCCAGCTGTACTCAATATCCACTGTTATTATTATTAATTATTACATAGCCTTGTAGTCAGAGATGGAGGTCCCTGTTTAGGATATTATTAGTAGTTCCCCTGTAAATGTGGTCAGGTTGGGTTGGAGATGGGTTTAACTTAGTGAAGTACATCAGGAAATCTTCACAGGGGAGCTCTTGTTGTACATTGATTTGTTGTACTTTCCTGAATCAACAACCGTCCCTTTTTTAGAGACATACTAATGTACTGTTAACAGCTGTACATGAAGCTCTTATCCGTTGTAACTTCTCTCTGCTAATTCATTCTTTATCCTTGCTGATGATTTTATCTATGCTGTTGGGTGGTTTGCGATTGCATTTACATAGTTGTTTATAGTGACAAAATAGAACTTAATTCACACCATATTTTTAATATTCTTTATTAAACTAATCTGACTAATTTGGAGTTAATATAGCATTTGTTAGCTGTCTTGCTTGTCATTCGCGACTCCAGTTGCGTTTCTATTCCTGTAGTAAGTTGCAATAATTTATCATGAATAATGGCTTCCTCTTCTGCTATTGTTGTTTGCACCGCTTGACACATTTCCAGTTTATCTTTCTCTGTTGGCGGTGAGGGATTCACATGTGATAAATGCAGGGAAATAGTTTGAATAGCAGAGAAAATTTTAGAACTTTCCAAACTTTAGGTGAAGATAGGAAGAATGTAAGGGCTGTAGACTCGGTTTGGATGCAACTATCTCTATTTTTCGGTATCGGATCTAGAGCCTGTGCAGCAGGGCAACTGGTTGACTGTGAGGCGGCATAATCGTAGGTCAAAAGAATATTTTTAGTATTTCTTAAGGGCGAGTTTAAGGATAACTTGTTTAAAGTAATGGTGCTTCATAGAACATTACCCAGAGAAACAAGTGTTAATAAATCCTCTGTGATGTTTGTACTGGCTACTGTATACAGGACAACAGGACACCATACAGACTTTATTAAAGCGTTTGCTGATTTTCTATTAGATTTTCAGAGTTAGCGCTAGCTGCAGATAAAGTCTTAATTGTTGGTGATTTTAATATCCATGCCAGAAAGCAAAATCTGCACTCTAGAAGAATCCACTATCTAAATTTGTGGCAGCATGGAACAACCAGCATAGAACAACCTGCTAGTTTGTCGCTGTTGTCTCTGGCTTGCTTAGTTGGGGAATCAATTTTTTATTGACACACTATTTTACTATTTGATTCTGTAAAACTTCTTTGACACAATCTCTATTGTTAAAAGAACTACGTCAATAAAGGTGACTTGAGATGACTGACCTTTCTTAGAAATAACTAATCGAATTTCGGGGCAATGACATCCTTTCCACCCAATACCATTCAAATCCCCCCAAACAGTGCAGTTTATTTGTGCTCGTTTTATGCTGGTTTGTGCCGTTAAAATAAAGATTTTATCTAATTACCTTCCAATCGTCCAAATCGCCATCTGTTTGTGCTCAGTTTGTGCTGTTTTTGTGCCTTTCTTCCTTTCTTTACCTGCAATGTACTGTAACATCTCTGGCTGTACTAACATTGTGTAAAAGGTCTGATGCTGGATTTTGTCTAATAAAAATGTGGAAAATTATAATTTTGTTGTCTTTCTGTGGTTCTTAAAGTGTGGTACTTAGGCTCCATCCCTCTAGTGGTCTGCAGGGAAATCCCTAAATTACATATAAATCAATGTTTAAACACAGTACATTTCAATTTAATATTTATTTATTTATTAACATCTAAGTCCAGTACAGCTTTTATTTAACTTTTAGGTACTTACTTTTAATTAAATCATTATTTAAGTATTTTTTTTACCTGTATGTAAACACAGTGTAGTGTTGATGTTCAAACTATGTATTTATACTGTTAAAAGACAGACAACAACAAATAATCTTTTTAGACATAAAACTGTCTCGTGGGGTGACGTTATCGCCCCGTATTCTATTTGCCTAAGGAAGGGAATTAAATACAATGTTTATTTTAACAGCACAAACGTAGCACAAACTAATGGCATAGTTTTGGTAATTATTTCTTTTCATGGGGTGCCAACTTCACGGAGGTAATATAAGCAGTTTATTGCTGTACTAAAGGGCCCCAGTGCTCAGGGTGAGATGACATGCTGTGAAAATTTAGGAAGCACCAATTTAAGATCCGTATGGTTAAAATCCCTAGTAATAACAAACAGTGTCAAAGAGGCTGACCCCAAAAGCCTACTGTTCACCGCCCAAATACATTACAGCCAGGGTGATCATCGTGGAATAATAATGCATGTAGATCAATAGAAAGAAATATTAAGAGATTGATACAATTGATTGTTTTGTTCCAGCTTTATAGAGATCAAATACTTGTTTGTATGTTTTGGAATAGGTTTTTTTGTGAGCCATGTTTATTATAAATTGATGCTTTCTACAAAATGCAGTCTTAAATTGCATAAGTCTATTTTATTAGTTTAGCTCTAAACCACAACTTTAAACTCATTTTATAAATTGTATTCTAAGTGTCCAAGCTCCTGACATAAATTAGCTTTGGTTGGCTGGTGTGTTTAATGAAGGAACACAAAATTAGAATTGTTAAATTTTAAGCACATTGTGTTTGTCTATTGTTGTGGAATTAATTTAGTCTGATTATCTACCTTAAACATTGTGGCCAGGGCATTCCTCTCCATATATCTTACTTTGTGTGTTTTTTCTTTCATAATGGCAGGATACACTATCAAAGATAGTACAGAGATGTGCCTCTGTTTCCAATAACATTAAACAGAAGGAGCAACAAATCAGTGGTGTCACTAATGAGATTGAACAATTAAGCAAGCGAAATGAGAGACTGCAAACAGAGATGTATGTGATCCAGATGGAAAACATAAAACTCAGGTCCAGCACAGAAGAGCAGTTAGAGTGCTTACATTTCTCACTATCTTGGTACAATACTTACCATAATAAAATAGAAAGCTACAAAATGTCTACTGCTGCACTGGAGAGTCAAGCAACTATTCATAAAGAAGTGATTGAAAAAAGAGAAGAGGTAAAGAGATCCAACAAGCACGTTGCGGAATTGAAGATTAATTTGCAGAATCCAGCGGGCAATAGCATACAACAAGCTCAGGTACAGTAAAATAGTTTAAGTTTTACATTTACATACTTTGTTATAGATCATAAACAAGTAAATTTGCAGTTATTAAGACATAAGAAAAATACTGTATTACAGTTGTAAATATTGTTCCTAAATGAATGAATTTGGTATCATAAAACAATTGTTTCCATCTATGAAACAACACTATTAGATTTGATAGCCTCATTTTTTACTCCCCAAATGAGGTAGCATGCAGCATCAAGGCGCTAACATGCACATTGTTCTGTGTTTGTGTCCATGTGTCTGTTTTCTGTCCATCTGTCTTTTCCTGCCGTCACCTCTGTGATTTACAAGCTATATCTTAACATAAGGTTACCTGAAATTTTATTTTTGCCACTCTCTTGTAACTGTGTCTGCACCTAAATTTAAACATAGCTTGTGTTCTGACCTGTTCTTTGTCTGAAATTTTTTAATGAGTTCGGGTTAGGGTTATGGTAAGGGATAGATAGATAGATAGATAGATAGATAGATAGATAGACAGACAGACAGACAGACAGACAGACAGACAGACAGACAGATAGATAGATAGATAGAAAGAAACTTTATTGTCATTACCAACGAAATGCTCTTTAGCATCTACCAGAAGAACAAATAGTGGATCTGTGCAAATGAACAAGTGCCAATAAATATGTAGGTATGTACATTATGAAATACGGCTATGTCAGTATGTGCATGGAGTAGTATGTGCATGTATGTTCATGTATTTACAACATATAAAGTGTAATTATACATTGTGCAAAATGTGTGCATTTTGTACATTGTACAGAGAGTGACAACAGACTAGTGTAATCTTATGAATTAACAATATGAACAAACAAATTGTATTATACCGAGAAATGTAGCAGAATGTACAGATTAAAGCAGAGCTGCAAGAGGGTGAAGTGTGGTAAGACATGAGCGTCCTAGGGTGGGAGGTGTCCTTGATGATTTTGTGTGTTGTGCGCAGACATCTACTGTGGTAAAGAGAGGCAGGTAGTTGGGTGCCGATGATGTAGTTGGGTGGTTTTTACGACTCTTTAACAGTGATTTCTTTTCACACACTGTGAAGCCATTATACCCCACTGTGATGGTCAAGATCTTATAAGAGATAACTAAGGCCCTTAACCCCTAAGTGCTTAGTTGTTTAAATGAGATAAACGTTAGTCGTTCTGGATAAGGAAATTGTACTTTTAGTTGTTTTAGTCATTTTCATTGTTTTAGTTTTAGTCTTTTTTTTCACTAAATAGCATAAGATTTTAATTGACTTAATCTACTTTAGATTTTGTCAACTAAAATATATTGGGTTTAATTTAGTAATTCAGTTAAGCTATTGCAATAAACAAAATGATCTAATGATCTTACCATGAAAGACTAAAAATTAGATATGCATTGTTTATAACTTGCATATTACGTTCTTCATTTTTAAAGCAACAGTGCAACTTCAAAATATTGCACCTCATAATTGTTCATGTTAAACAAGATTGATTCACATTCTAATGACTAGTTCGCTTATTTCTTTAATGAACGAGTTCACTGATTTGCTTTTTTTGTTTATGAATGAACCAAGTTGTTCAGTTACAGTTCACTTGTGAATGAGAGCTTTCTATCATTTGGAATCATAACATAGTGAAAAGTTTATTTGCTCAATTAAATTAACTTATCATACTACAGCTCATACTTAAATGCTATTGACAGAGCTGTGCCTGTGCACATATGGCGGCGTCTTCTCGAGGTGGGAGAGGGAGAATGACAAATTTGACTAAATTCATTAAATAAACAAAATTGTCACGGCATTCTCTGCAATCGTCAATAGTTGGGAGTGAGTCCCTAGGAACTTGAAGCTGGTAACATGTTCAACCACCATCCATGCACTTCTTTCCTAAAGTCCACGTATTGTCAAAGCAGCAATTGTACAGATTGCCTTAACTACTTTCTCCCTATAGTCTGACTCTACAGATGATGGTGTCATCTGTAAAATTGATTATGGTGTTAGAACAATGCACAGGCCTGCGGTCATGGGTGTATAGAGAGATTAGAAAGCGACTCTACAAGCACATAGCCTTGTGGAACGCCAGAATGATGGTTGAAAAAAGAACGTTTGATTTTACATTCTGCGGTCTTCTAGTCAGAAAATCCTGTTACACAAAAAGGTGTTGATGCCAAGATCATCCAGTTTGGTAATCAGCTTGAAAGAGCTGACTATACTGAACAATTAACTCAAATCAACAAACAACATTCTTGAATATGTGTTCCTCTTATCCAGGTGAGTCAGTATGGTGTGTAATGCTAAGGAAACAACCTCCTCCGTGCTGTTTCTATGCTAGGCAACTTGGTCAGGGTTCAGTGTGTATGGAAGGCTGGTCTTGAGGTGTGTTAGGACTAACTTTGCAAAGCACTTCATAATTATAGGTGTAAGTGCTTCAGGGAGTCATTAGGCACCCTTACTAATTTAATTCTTTTGTAATGCTTTTATCAACACACAAGTAGATTTATAGCAATCTATTTATTGACTTTAATTTATTTCAGTTATAAGTAAATTAAATTTACCAATGAATTAGCCTAAAGTATTTTTTAGTAAGTACAATCTTTAGGCTATACAAGTGTAACTGTCTACTGCCATCTTTAAGAAAAAAGCTTAACTAAACAAATATGCTTTTAAGCTACACTTAGGCTGCATTTACACAATTTACAACATTTACACCTGCATTTAGTTTCCATACAAGTTTTATTGGTGAAAACTCATCAGGTTTTTTTAGTTACATGTTCTTGAGTTTAAATTTGTCACATGGCCTTATTTGTTAAACTATGACTTCTTTTTTTGGGTGGGTGTGCCATCACATGGTGTCGCTATAATACCTATCATGCACTTTCTTTTACTGTGCAGAGCGTTTTGATATGTCACATAGCCATATTGATTAAACTTTATTACTCCGCTCATTTTGGGGTGGGCATGGCTGTGACATCACATAATATCACATGATGTCCCCCCCCCACACACACACACTAAAGCAACTTTGGTGTAAATTTCTTAAAACCTCTGCGAGGTATAACTGTCCAAGGTTTATAATGAAAGTCAATGAAAGAAAAGGCCATTTTGAGCTTCCATAATTAGAATTATGTAATTCTGATTGCTTAGAAAAGTCATAGCACACAGAGTCTGAATAGGCTGAACAACTTTGCCAAGATTGGTGCATGTTGCTCGAAAAATCTAGGAAGAGAAGCGTCTAGAAATTAATGATCTCAAGAATAATACTCTAAGTAGGATAAGAGTATTTTGGCCATTTCAAGCCAACAAAACAGAGTTGTTAAGTTCATAGCAACAAATTTTGATGTTGGGTGGTCATGGCTGACATCACCTGACATCACATGATGTTACTTTAATACCCATAATACCCATCATGCACTTTCCTTTACTGAGCTGGAGGAACCTATAGAGTTTGGTGAAAGTCTCTTAAAAGCTCAGTTATAACTGTTCAAAATTTATAATGGAAGTTGAGCTTCCGTAACCGGAAACCTGAAATTCTAATCAGATTCGAATGGAAATCACCAGACCAACTACAGAGTAAAACGTGTGTTTACACATGTATTGTATGTTGAATATGTTACAATTAATACACATCACTTCACTTAAATATTTAGGAATTGCATTTTTTGTTTTATTCCTCACTGTTTGACATATGTAGCCAAGTGTAAATGGAACAGTTTTAACAAAGCACTGAAAGCCTGATGTTACCTTATACAGTTTTTTTAATGTATTTATATATGTTTGCTGGCTGTGTTCAAATGCATTTATATTTGTTTTAATTAGTGTATTAATATATATATATATATATATATATATATATATATATATATATATATATATATCTATATATATATATATATATATAATATATATAGTGTGTTCTTTTTAGAAAGAAATCGACAACTTCAAGGCCCAGATACAGAAAACAAAACAGCTTGTAAGAAGAAAAGAAATATTATTGGAGGAAGAGAAAAAGAAACATTCACAACTGAAAAAGGATATAGCAGTAAGCTAAAATAAATGCTCTTAATTTGCCTTTAGTTAAAAAATACTGCAATAGAAATATTTTCTATTAATTAATATTTTTGTTAATTAAAATTAAATACATTTAAATAATTAATGATAGCAGCAGTAAAGTGCAGTAAGTTTGTGACTGGTGAGATACTGAATTTGTAAGAGGTAGAATTAAACTTATATAAATTCACTAAAGTTTCCTGACTTTACCATTTAGTTGGCTGCTTAGACATTGATTACTTGCTTTGAATACATTTCATATCTCATATCATCATTGTTTACACACACGTTTGTATGACACCTATTTTGCCTAAATACCTGTATGGTTTAATACAGTCATGCAAAAAACATTAGGACACCTTATGAAAGCCTTTGCGTTTTTTAACATATTGAAATATGGATATTTAATATCAGTTTAAGCAATACTGAGAGATTCAAGTAATATAACTAGACAATTAGAACTTAAGAAAAGACTTTCTGTAAAATTTCTGGAAATTGTTTTTACACCATAAAAACAATTTCCGGTGGGCAATAAATTAGGACATTTTAAAATGTATTCCCACTTAAAATGGCTAAAATAACACACAGGTGTATCACATCAGGTATGAATGGGGTTAGAACATTAGAACATTGTTATTTAGGTTTTTAAAGGAGACTGGCCCTGTTTAAACATCAGACATTTAGTTTGATGTGCTCTTGACTGTTAATGTGATAGTGAACACCATGGTAAGATTGAAAAAGCAGTTTGAGGCCTTTAGAAAAAAGATAGTAGTAGCTCAAAAGATTTTGCAATCAGCCTTTCCATTTCTGCAAAATAGTCTACAAATAGAGGACATTTGAACAACTGACAACATGCCCAGGTCTGGCCATCCAAGCAAGTTCACCAAAAACGCTCACCAAAAACGCTCAATTCATCACGGGACCTACAGCAGGCTTTTGCTACTGTTGATGTAAAAGTGCATGACTCCACAATCAGAATAAGACTACACAAATTTAACTTTTATGGGAGGTGTGCAAGGGGAAAACCTTTGCTCTCAAAAAAAACATGGCCAGAATGAAGTTTGCCAAGTTTGGTCTAGACAAAGACCAGGAAGTCTGAAATAATGTTTTTTGGACAGATGAGTCTAAAACCGAATTATCTATAAACCAAATACAGCATTTTAGAAAAAGTGTCAAATGTAGATGGTTAAAGGGGCCAAAGGGGGTAACACTAGCTATTTAGTGGTAGGATGTCCTAAGAATACACATTTATTTTCAAATATTTTGTTTAATAAGAAAAACAATGTAATTTTGTTGTTTACCTGCAATCAAGTTACTTTCCTCTCCAGAGAAAAATTAAAACATGATTAGCCATCAATATCTTTATAAGAAACCTATTATTTAATAGGGTGTTTTAATTTTTTTACATGACTGTATATAATGGCTCAGAGAGTAAATCTGTGTATTGTTAATCTACTATCGCAATTCCACAATTCATACTTATTCAGTACAAATGTATAAGTGGTAGTGGTGGCTCCAATGGTTACCTTGCTGATCTGAAGACCAGAAACACCTGGGTTCAAGCCCCACCATGGGCAAGCCAACCACTGTTGGTTCCTTGAGCAAGGACCCTGGACCCTTCCTGCTCCAGGGGTGCTGTATCATAGCTGACCCTGAGCTCTCACCCCAACTTACTAAGATGGGATATGTGAAAAACACTGCATTTCATTGGCTCTGTACATGTACCCTGCACAATGAAGTTGAATATTTAATTATTATATATATTCGCTGCTAAAAATCAGGATTTTGATTGTAAGTCCACTTTTTAAGTTTTTAAACTTCAATATAGAATCTTTCATTTTTGTTGTCAGAGCAAAAAAAAAACAACAAAAATTTTAGATTTTTAACTAGCATACTTGCTTTTTTGTGGAAAAGAGAAGAAACAGCAAAAGAAGCATACGCATTATAGTTTTTTTTTTTTGAAGATTAGGAAGATGCAACATGCTATACACATATGTGTGATGCATTACCTATGAATAAGAAAACTATGACAAAAAGGGGATACACCATATAATAATATTGATGACATACAGGTACATTTACAGTATTTGGCAGACGCCCTTATCCAGAGTGACTTACTATTCCTTGTTATACAACTGAGCAATTGGGGGTTAAGGGCCTTGCTCAGGGGTCCAACAGTGGTGGCTTGCTGGAGCTGGGAATCGAACCCACAACCTTCAGGTTGGTAATCCAACACCTTAACCATGAGCCACCACTTCCCCCATCACATAGGTAAATAGTAAAAGGCACATGCTAGTTACATCTAAATCCAGTTTGTGAGGTACTGTGCAATCTGAGGGGAAAGCTGACCTTGTTAATGTTTCACATCGTGTCTAAATTTAAACAGGAAATACTTAAATTGACTGATTTTGACTATACAAATTTTGAAGTGGTAAGAGGAATATAAAAAATTACATTCATATCACAGATCAGTAAAAGAAAATATTTATCTGATTCATCATTAGTTTTTTACTTTTCATGATAACAAGTGATGTCTCTGCACAGTAGATGACAAACTAATTCATCAAGATTACATTTATCCTGAATGAAAAGAAAGATTTGTAACGCACAGATAAAACTTTTGTCTTTAGATTCACAACAGAAAATGTGAGGCCATAATGAAACGGCTTCGCTGCCAGCTGAACAAAGCTCAGTCTAGTTATGAAGAGCTTAAAAGTGCCATTTTCCATATGGAAAAACAGGTGGATAATCTTAAGAAGCAACCAGGTACTTCATACATTGTAGACTAAATAGACAAAAGCAGTCATGGTATTATTAAAGGTAAGTTCATTTTGGGCATGGTAAAAAATTACATTATTATTTGTTCTCTGAGACAGTTATTCATTTATGATTATTTTGGTTTATTTCCGTGAAAGATGTTTTTATGTAAAAAAAAATAATTTATGAATTGATCACATAATAAGTATATACAGTACAATATTTTGTACAATGTTTAAAATAAACAATAAATTATAATATTATTTCTATGTGTATTTTTATGGCAAACTCATTATGAAAACCAGTGTGTGTAAAGGTGGGTGGAGAAAAAGGGGTTGGTGGACAGGTGGCCTTATATTTCTGGGCTTTCACCGTAGTCCAGCTCAGGAAGGAACGTGATAAGATTAAACTTTATACAATAAATAGTTTTGAGTTTATTATTACAGAGTTTATTATTATTATTTTTTGTCTCAAGTACCAGACAACAGCTATAGTATTCTCAACTATACTTTCTACATACAAGTAAGAAATTACATCCAACCACATCCAGCATCTCTACATGTAAATTTTAACAAAGGTACACCTTATTCTTCCTAATAAAGTACTAATTAGGTGTTCACCTGAATCAAATCTTGTTTAACAATGAAAACTATAAAAGCTCTGCTGTGCTATTATTTTATATATTATACTGCTATATATTACCACCTTACAAATTCCCTCATGGTACTGTTGGCCACACCTAAAAAAGGCAAAAAGTGACATAGTCCATAGAAACATGTTTTTTGTTGTGTGTGTAGTCAGCTTCAGACTTGTGATCCAGACTTTCATTTGCAGTTGCAGTTGGTCAGTTCCTTTCAGCCTTTCACACATGCAGGCACTGAAGATAAAACAATGTGCTTATTCCCCTTTCTAAGGCAGGGCACAGGATGTTATCTTGTGCAGCACAGATCCTGTGATTTTGCATATGGCACAACAAACAGCAGAAGTGTACATCGCATTTGTCACTGGTCATAGGTTTAATGTTTTCAAGTTGAATTTGTTGTCTCTGGCAAAAAGCCCTTAAATTGGTCTGAAAAGCTTATCTTGGAAACATTTAAAAAATTGCATTATAAATAAATCAACAGTTATTAATTTCAACACCCTCTTCATCAATAAGTGTATCAACAAAGTATTCAGTGTAACCAAATACAGATAAAGCGGGGTATTCGAGGTGAGCTGTGTGGGATTTTGCAAGAAGATTTGGCTCTAGTGTGTCGTCCCTGGGGACCCAAGATCTTTCCTCTGGCCTCTAGCCCTCTCAGTCAACCAGTCAAGAGTCTCTAGGGAACTGCCATGACGTAGAGAGTTCAAGATCTACCAAACCATGTAGACCAAGCCATCCTCCAACACTGGGGCTCAGCTTGTTACGGGTTAGGCATAATTTGATGTCTCTAGTGGATAACCAGACCTGTTGTCTGCGTTTAAAATTGGGAGTGGTGCTTCTCTGGGTATATGCCTGGCTTTTTGTTGTTTTGTTTTGTTGTAGCTTTTGGTGAGCTGAGTCCCAACCTCTTTCGCTCTCCTGACAGAGTGGTTAACAGAGGAAACTTTGAACAGTTTTCCGGACCAGGGATAACAAGTGGTTGGTAACCGAGCACACACCAGAATGGGATAAGACCTGTGGATGGTTGTTGGAAGGAGTTTTTTGCAAACTTGTTTCATGCAAGGAAGCAGTTCCAGGAGTTTTGGTGGTTAGAGCAGAAAGTACGGAGGTAGTGGCCTTTCTCCTGGATCTTCCTTCTGCATTGGCCTTTGGACTGTGTGTGATAGCCAAAAGACCAGGGTGACCAGTGCCCAAAAAATTGTGTGAGGAGTAGATAAGCCCATAATGTTGTGATCCAGGGACACATGTACGGGGTCAAAGACAATGCCGGCTCTGATGTCATTGACATCAACACCATAGGATGCTAATAATTTGGGAGGTATAATGGTCCCTGTTCCCAAGTAGCTTCGGGGGTGTAAAGTCATGAGATTGCATCTGCCTTGTGCCTTTTTTTTGGTCCCAGAACTGTATTAAAAGAGATAAATGTAAGTTGCTCTGGATAAAAAAAACAAACAAAGGAAGCGGACCTCAGCCGCCCTAATGTCCAACTTTAGCTTGCGGACCTGTAGATGCAGATCTAGCTCTGCCTGATGGATTTGTGCTCTCTCCTACGTCTCCACAGGAAGCTCACACTTTTATTTGTGCCTCCCCTGTAAACCTGGAAGTGCCTAAAGGAAAAGGTTCGAAAGTTGAGTTAATTCAGTTCAATTCAATTCAGTTTTATTTGTATAGCGCTTTTTACAATGGTGATTGTCACAAAGCAGCTTTACAATTTAAGAAATTATGAGACAGAATGAAACAGAAATCAGTTTGTCCCTGATGAGCAAGCCGGGGGCAACGGTGGCAAGGAAAAAAAACTCCCTGAGATGAGATAGGAAGAAACCTTGAGAGGAACCAGACTCAACAGAGAACCCATCCTCATTTGGGTGAAAAAACAGGTAGCAGGGATCATGAGGTTACATTGTGTGTGTGTAAACAACTTAAAGTTAAGTGACAATGTAATCACACGGTTTGGATTGATTAAGTGAATAATGTAGAGTGCAAGGATGGACTCCGGCAAGACTAACTAGGTCAGCATAACTAAAAGGAGAACCAGAGGGAAACACAGACATGAGGGCTCCCTGATATGTTAAGCAACCAGCTGCTCTCATCATCAACACCCGTGATCAATAAGAGAGGGGAAGACAGCATCTAAACATACCATTTCACCATCAACACCCATGAGTCCCCCAGATCTTCTCCTTTATCTAAGGGGGAATCAAATACAAAAGGGCTTGATTAAATAAGTGCGTTTTTAACCTGGACTTAAACACTGAGACTGTGTCTGATTCCCGAACATACATAGGGAGGCTATTCCATAGCATTGGGGCTCTGTAAGAAAAGGCTCTGCCCCCTGCTGTAGTTTTTATAATGCACGGTACTGACAGGCAGCCTGCATCCTTTGATCGAAGTAGGCGTGGCGGAACGTAAGACACTAGAAGTTCGCTTAAGTACTGCGGCGCGGAGACCATTTAGGTTTTTATAGCTTAAAAGTAGTATTTTAAAATCGATGCGGTGTCTCACTGGGAGCCAATGCAGTGTGGATAGGACCGGCGTGATGTGCTCATATCTTTTAGTTTTAGTAAGGACTCTCGCTGCTGCGTTCTGGACTAACTGAAGTTTATTAATGCACCTAGTTGAACATCCAGACAGTAAAGCGTTACAGTAATCCAGCCTGGATGTGATAAACGCATGAACTAATTTTTCAGCATCAGTAAGCGACAAGATATTTCTTATTTTAGCGATATTTCTGAGATGATAGAACGCTATCCTCGTAATATTGTTGACATAGGCTTCAAATGAGAGATTGGCGTCTAAAATCACACCCAGATCTTTTACTGTTGCACTCGGTGAAACAGAGACTGTCTAGGGTTAAGGTGTGATCAGGAAGCTTACTTTTAGCTACCTGTGGTCCTAGAACCAGAACCTCCGTCTTGCGGTTAAGCAAGAGGAAATTGCATAACATCCAATCTCTTACTTCCTTCACACATTGCTCAATTTTATTAAACTGGCCTTTCGCATCAGGCCTTGATGAGACGTATAACTGTGTCATCAGCATAACAGTGGAAACTGATATCATGCTTACGAATTATGTTTCCCAGAGGCAGCATGTAAAGAGAGAAAAGAAGTGGGCCTAAAACCAAGCCCATAGTTATCATAGCTTTATCCTCAACCTCAGCCTAACTCACCCTTTCTTCTACAGCAACCTGCTACTTGCCCGTCAGCACCGCCCCTCTATGTCCAGCAAGCTTAAATTTCCATCTTTGCTTAGGTAAAGATTGTTTTGGAATCATCATTCAGACGTGGTCAGCTATTATTAACAACTCATCCTTCCTGCATTAGTCTATTATTATCAACAAAATTTACCAAGTTAAATGCCATTACGCTATCCTTATATGCTACAAGAACAAATTTCCTCCATCTAATGTTCGTCTGTAACCAATTATTACACCTCACGTCTTAGCAAAAGAAACAGCATCTGCTTCTTTAGGACAAGCCCTTAGTTATTTTACATCACCTGGCATCTGGGGTTTTTTGGAGGTAACAAAATGGATAATAATTAAAAGGATATTTAAGCTAAAACACTTTTCTCTGCTATAATAGTGCAGTGTGTAAATAGTTGTAGTCGGAGTCAGATTGTTCACCAAATGGCTGGAAAAAAGGTCTTAATGTCTTGAGAATTAATGTCTTCAGGCACAGTAAAGCATAGTAGAGGTTACTTTCAATTGGCTTTGCACAAATGCTGGCAAATCAGGGGGCCGTCTCTTTTCTGTCAGGCAGTCTACTGCCTTGTTTACAAGGACAGAGTAAAATAAAAGCATGAATAATGTAGAGAAAAGTTTGTATTGTAATGGTTAAAAAAGAATTTCAAAGAACATTTTAAACAGAAAAATCACTGAACATATGGGAGGTAATCCTTCCATCTTGGAGAGGAACAAATTTTTGCCTATATAAAACATTTGCCTGTCATCAAGACAGTAATTATAAGCAACTACCTTGCTTTCACAACATCCTTTTACACCAAACAGATGAAAGCATACAAAAGCATGAATGCATAAGATTTTTTTATCAGTTGACACAACTTGGGTACCAAAAAAAACAAAAATAACATTTGATGTTTGAAGTGACAAGCATTTCAATTTTTCCTGATGATCAACCTAGCAACAAGCATTCAACACTTCTGCTCCTCTCAATTTTAGCATTAGGTTAATTTATTTCACTTCACTAAATGTTAACCACTCTGAAACGATCCGCCCAAACTCCTCTAAAGGCATGGATTATAAGGGTAATTAATTTATGCTCGCCTGTAATTTGAATAACTTTGTTCAGCACGCAGGTTTCACTCTCCCTGTTATGTTAGCAGGTGTCACTATTTTATATAAAAATAGACATGGCATATGCAGGATACATTAACACATTGACAATCACTAATCAAAACATTTAATGACATTTTTTCCATTTGTACATTTTATTCCAAAAAATCTAAATGTGACAGAATGCAGTGTGGAAAAAAAACCCCACAAATCAGTCAGACTTAAAACACTAGAAAAAAATGAGTTCAATATTTTATTTTCATATCAATATTTTACATTTGTTCATTTGAAGTTTTATTAAATATAAAGAAAAACCTGCAAAGCATTTGCCCGCAGCTGTCAACATTTGTAATCTTAGCAAATTTTTATACATGACAAATGTTTTGACTCTGATTATTATTGAACTCATTATTATTTAAGATTTTTATTATGTCCAATGGGCTAAACTGCTTGAATATTATAATTACAATAATGAGTTAACATATTTAATCAAGCAAAAATTAAAAATATGGGTTAAACAAAAAGTATCTTGATAGTTACTTGTGACAGCATGGCTCTGGTGATCAGACTTGCGAAATTCTTGGTGGAGAAAATTTGAGTGAATGTAGAAGTAAGATTCTTTATTTCATCTTTTTAGAAAAAGAAGATAGATAGTGTATTCAGTGCAACATTTATTTACTGGTAGTAGGATTGCCTGAGCACAACTCTATCCTTTGGTCTCCCCCAAAGTTTTGGAGTCCTGATGAGCTATATTAAAGAACTCTTTATGAATTATATAGCGAATGCATTGAAGCACCACATTCCGCTCATGGCGAATATCTTGTGCCAACAACTACAAGGGAAAAAAATATTTACAGTTAGTTAACCATTCATTATGCATCCTACAGTCATCTCCAAAACTATTGGAACAGCAAAAAAGGTTTCTTCATTTGTGCTGTACACCAAAGACGTTGTATAGGATTTAGATTTAGGGTTGGAGTCCAGAGTTAATTTTTTTTAGGTAATATTTGGGATATTCTGATAGTCATATCCAAGGGTTGTAAAAGAACGAAACATTTGTATTAGACCACCCAATTTCTAGAAATAAAGTATTAGTGGGATAAAATAATCTGATATTTTAATTTAATTTTAAGTTAAATTGTATAAGAAAAAATGTCTGTTGCATATATGTTAGTTGCAATAACTAAGCCTGTGACCCAATGACATGACCAAATGTTTGGCTCCATTTATTTATTATTTTATTTACTATATGCCACTTTTATAAACTTTTAATCTCAAACCCAAATGCACAGCAAAACCAATAATTTGCCTCAACATTGTCATAGTTTCAAAGGGGACTGTATGATGTCATGAGCAGACCTTTTAACCAGAAAAAAAATAAGGAATAAATTAATAAATTAGAGCAAATCCAAAGTAGAGCAATAAATATGCTACACTATAACATTGCTTACCATCTCTAGTAAAGTCGGGCGACATTTCTGTGCTCCAGCCCGAGGTTTATTATATTGTCTTCCCCTTTGTTCACGTCCACAACTCCAACCACTCTGTTGAGGATGTGACTCTGACTGAAGATCCTGTGTTTGATGGCTGATCACTGATTCCTCAGTTGATGGCCTTTTCCCAAGCTTGGGTGCAATGTCCTGGTTTGGTTGACTAGAATAAGCTGCAAGCAAGGCCTTATTCTCCTCTAAAGCCAGGGCACTCTTTACGATTAGGGCATCTGCCAAAAAAAAAAGTATGAGTACAACAAAGTAGTATTTTAAAAATGGCTTGAATGCTGAAACGTGAACAGCCTGCCACTCTTTACGACCACCACCCTGACTTAAACCTATTAAATAAGAACCTGCCACTGGATATTAACCATATAAAATAAGGCACTTCCTCCAAGCGCATTTTTACATGCAAAATGCTAAAACCACAGAATTATTACAAAACAGCTATGTAGCTAACTAACTTTATCTTCTTTATTTTCTTCGTTCTCTAACACGCCAAAGTAGTCAGTATAACAAAATTACAGTAATAAAATAAAATGAGAAAACTGGCCAAACTAAACAAGTATTTAGTAGGACACAGTTAAAGATCTTAAAAAGGGTTTCTTTATCTATTTTTAATAAATATACTTTTTTGCAATCATGCATTATTGAAATCGTAAAAAGAAAATATTGATTAAATAGGTGCGCCTTTAGCACTGTTCTACCCTTATAAGCTTATTATCAAAACCCAAAATGTATCCCTAAACAAATGTTTCTTACAGACTAATGACTTTAAATCGATTTGATTTATATATTAAAAAACAAAAAACAAAACATAAATCCAAACTCTTTTCTTGCAGCTTTGTGGGATGGGTTCTTCATATAATTTGATTAGATTTATTGAAAACTGTAAATGTGTAGTTCAATTTCCAGAATAGTGCCAGGGACATAGGGCAAGTTTCCTTTCCATTTCCAAAAACAGCTTCAAATCAGAAACAGCCACTTGCTTTCTTTTTATGTACACCATCCCTAACATAATTAGGTAGACAGAGTATATAAATTGATTATTTTTCCTTAAATTAAATTTTTTTTAAATAAATTTTTACCTAGGAGTCAGTTTTATACAGTTCCTTGCTTACAAAGCTTTTTAGATTATTTAACATGACTAAATGGTAATAGGTCATCATGTTCCCACATTTGACTAGTGGCAGAAAATATTTTGCTGTTCAGCATTCCTTGTTTTCTGCAACTAGAAATCTGTAAATATATATTGACTAAAGGAATTTATCCTGGAGTGAGCTCACCCTCTGGTTCTTCATCACTTTCAGTCACATCTTCTCCATAACTAGACATCAGTGAGCCCAAAGCAGAGGTCATTTTTTTGGGAGCCACTGAAATCTCCTTTACCGACTCCTCATTCTCAGAATCTAACAAAATATACAATAAGTAAATATACACTTTGCTTACTTCTATAGAAAACAAAGAAAACGGTGGCTGGAATTATCTAACCTGGGTCACTGGTTGCCAAGGCTCCTAGAGGATCTACATTATAGGAAGAGCATGTGAGAGTTGATGCCTGCTTTACCATGTCAATACCCGGATAAATATGTTTATGTTCATATGCATGTCCGTTTGGAGTCTGGAAACCTCTTCCACGACGGTTCATATTAGGCAAATTACCACACCTCTTAAAATGTCTGTTTAAAGAAATAAAACAATTATGACTTAAATACCCAAATGGCATCAATTTACATTCAAAAGCTACTTGTCTGAACTGAATCAACATGTAAAACTGCACTCTATAAGCATATAAAAAGCTGAACTATGGATACTAGGAAAGTGATGAGATCTCGTGACACGGGATCTCGCAAGATCCAATGTCTGGTCTCATGAGAATGTATCTATAGAAGATACCCTGCTACATTTACACCCCCGCTGCATTTACACTGCAGGTCCTAATGCTTAATTCGGATTTGGTGACTATAATCGGATTTTTTTTGACCTGCTCACTTTATCTTTTAAAACTGATCGCTATCTGAATTTACACTATACACTGCAAAAACAACCCAAAGTGGACATACTGACCAAAAAAGGAAGTAAAAACAGCGATAATTAAATGAACGCAATAGATAAAATAAAAAAAATTATTTAATATATTGCTTTCACTGCATATTAAAAGTTAGCAAAACAAAGCTTTCTTTAGGCAGAGAATCGCTGGGAGAGAAAAAAAACCTTGTGAGTGTGTGTGTCTTGTGTGATAAGTGTCTTGTCACACCCCTAATGGATACAAGAACATACCTAAATTCAGAAGTTTCCAGAACATCTCCTCTCTTTTCTTTGACCATTATTAATTCAATCTTCTTCTTTATATTACTTTTGGTTGGGTAGTTCCTGCATATAGAATTTATTCAAACAGTTAAAGACCATTAATTGTTTTATGTAGTACTAGAAGTTTAAACTAAGCCAACAGTGACAAGCTATGTAGTTGGGCATCCAATAATGTTTAAGTAGTAAAGAATTTTACCGTTTCCGTTCTTCTCTCCATTTTGCAATTTCTTCTGGAGTGTCCAACTTGATTCGTTTTGTCCCTGGGGCATGACTCTTAAAGACAATATAAACATCTTTTACAAAGAGCAAGTTAGCTGTGGTCCAAAAGTTTTTCAATACATAGTTTTGGCAATAGTTCATGAGAACACACCCTGACTAACTTTTTGTATTATTTTACTGTTAAACTAACTTTCATTCATCTGGTATGATGAAATGATGTAAACGATATTGTTTCACAAACCCTGTATGATTTATTCTCATTGTATCTGAATGAGGTGCCTTTTCGCTTTTGTGTACCACATCATTCACTGTTACATTTACATTTGCAGTATTTGGCAGACGCCCTTATCCAGAGCGACTTACAATATTCCTTGTTATACAACTGAGCAATTGGGGGTTAGGGGCCTTGCTCAGGGGCCCAACAGTGGTGGCTTGGTCAAGCTGGGAATTGAACCCACAACCTTCGGGTTGGTAATCCAACACCTTAACCATGAGCCACCACTTCCCCCGTGCCTCCACATATACAGGCAACATCATTGCTGGTCACATATCCCATAGGCTGCATTTAAACTGCAGATCCTGATGCCCAATTCTGATTTGTGAATATATCAAATTTTTTTGACATCTTGCTTAAATATTCTTTTAAAACTAACCCATATTCCATTTTGCATTTACAATATACACACCAAAATAGCCCAAGGTGAAAATCTGAATTGGGTCACATAAAACATGCAGTGTAAATGTGGCCTAACTTTCTAAGCAAGTGCCAACCAGAGTTCAAGCTGCATTCACATAAAGGAATCATGCTACAGTTTTTCGGAATTTAGACATAAAAAGGCGCGTGTCTTTTACCCAAGAGATTTAAAATAAATGATAACACACAGAAATATCATCACCTACATTTTTCCAGTGGATTCTGACAAGCTTCTCATGTGCAGTATATTTGCAATCATCAAAAGAACACTGGGAAAAAGAGCACAAAATAAACATTTATCATCAAAATAAATAAAATACTTTATGGTCTTCAAGTCAACTATCCATATTCATACTGAAACATAAAATTACCTTTATGTGTTGGGAGATATGTTCATTGTATTTATCTTGGTTTTTGAAACCTCTATCACAAGTATCACAGAAATGACTGAATTCTGGTTCCTTATGTTTTTTCTGTTGGACAAAAGACTATTATACATACAAGATACCTTGGAATAACATGCAAAAATTAAAAAGTAGTAGATTAAATGATATTAAAAACTGTGGTAATTGGTTTTACCCTGTCCCTCCACTGGTTTCGTCCACGGTCTATCCTCCTAAACTGATCATTAGAAAATCCTGTAAATCAAAAGATATTAAAATGCATTTAACTGAATGAAAGCCACATCCACAGATAATACATAAGCCCTTTGAGATCACCATTAACTAAAACTAGGCAATCAGCACCAATACTGGCTAAAATATCTTTAAAAAAAAATTCAAAACAATGCAACAAGCTATTGTGAAACTTCAGACCGTGCTTTGGTTTAATATGACCACTATTATTATTCACGTGCACTGCAAACAATCCTGTCCCATTACACACGCGACTGCAGAGAACATACCAGTAGAACGGTGTTGTACAGGACCTGAGTGGCTACTGAAAGGACACCTGGGATTGGGACTCCACGGACTTGTCGGTGACGTCTGAAACCAATTCCAGTCTTTTAATGCCTGAAATTTGTACTGTTGCTGAGTGGCCTGCTGTAAATTCGGCCAGCCTGAGTTGCTGGGTGAGTATCTCTCTGATTCAGCCATGGCCACTGACAGTCACTCAATTAACAGAAATATTGTATCTAGATATCAGCAGTAGTTTTCAACACAAAGCATGTCGACACAGCGTGGTGGAGCTTTAGTCAAGTTAATACGTTTTCTTCTTCTTTTGCTTCCTTAGCTTTAACGTGCATGACTGCCACCAACTGGACTGGAGTGGCGGGGGCGTAAATTTTCTCGAGAACATTTTGTAAGAGGACAAATAATACAGCTAAAAATAAAAATTGTACTTGTAAAGATATGTAGGATTATATTTAAAACAGAGGATTTACCAACAGTAAAATTAACGTGAAAACGTAATAAAGTTGACTACAAAGTATCCTACAAGGCTATTGCTATTGATTTGTAATTGATTAAAAAGGCTAATTGACAATATATGTTTCCTTTATTCAGTTAAGTAAGAACATATAAAAGCATGTGCAAATTTAAACAATCTTTAATTTATGGCAATGCCAGCATTGCCCTTATTAGAGGACATTGCCAATGGCTGAATCCGAAGAGAATAAGTTTTTAGGGACCACAGTAAATTTCTAAACCACAATGATGACTGGCTTATCAGCTGATTCAGATTTCCAAGGATTATCCTCTTCAAACTCTGTGCTTACAGGTGCTGACAACACTTGGTTTCCTGGCAACTGGTTCTTTTCAAAGGGAACTGGCAGATCGCTCAGGACCGCTTTATTGCTATACAGGCGCCATCTGAAGAAGACTATACATACACCAATAGGAAACATTTTCATTCAGTAAATGTGCAAATAATGTAATGCACAAATGTGCCCAGCAAATATTGTGGCAAGGTGGCCTGGGTCAACCCATAATTCATGCATTCTAAAAATTTATACATCCTCAAAAACAGCATAGGCTCCAAGCTCGCAGTGTGCGCGATGGATGGCTCCTTGGTGAGTGATGCGTTGATGGTTCTATTTAAGTGTTTATTTCTTATGTGTGTTTAACTGCCTATCAGGAGACGGTTATCCACTTAAGATGTGCTTCCTTGCTATTGCCATTTTCTTGCTGTTTGGTTTTGCCAAAGTGAACCCATTACATATTTAAATTAATTTATTTGAGGGGGGGAGATAGAGTGAGGTTTAATGCTCGTCCATGTAAGCTCAATTTCAAGTTTATTTGGATGTACAAAGAGAATATGCGCGGGATTCACCGTACACAGAATTTGATCTTAATTTTTTTGTGTGTATGCACATTCACACAATTTCAACTGTCCAAATCTATAATTTCAAACAGTGGTGGTGGGTGGGCTCTGGACCTGCCAGTCTGCTGTGAAGAAAGTAAACTTCATCGCAGCTCTACCTTCTCTCTACTCTTTGGACTTTTTTGGCGCTCACTGAGACCTGAATATCCCCACACATTTCCGCTACTCCAGCTGCACTATCCCATGCATTCTCTCATACACCTTTAGAAACGGGCAGGGATGGTGGCACTGTTCTTTTGTTGTCCCGGAGATAGTGTTTCACATCTCTTCCTTTCATGAAGTTTCAGTCGTTTCTCCAGTCAACATTCATCATCATCTACCTCCCTCCTGGTCCTCTGGGAAACTTCCTAGATGAGATGGATACACTTCTTAGTGCCTTTTCCACTGATGGTATCCCCTTGACTTCAAACTTCCATCAGACAAACTCCACTCCTCCTGAATTCTGCCTTTGATTCACCTCTTCTCCTTGACCTTCAACAGCTCTCCTCCCACATACAAGGGTGGAAATGTCCTGGATTTGGTTTCTACTGATCCTTCCACACTCACGGACATGTCTTTTACCCCTCTTCACACCTCTAATCATCACTTGGTATCGTTCAAGCTTTCTTTTCCTAGTCTTTCCAAAACTAACTACCAGACCCTCTCTTTAACCTGTCAAAATTTCCACTCTATCTCTTCTTCTTCTGTAGCTTCTCCCACCCTTTTCTCCCTTCCTGACCCTGACTCTTTTTCCTCTCTACCCTTAGACTCAGCCACAGACATTTTTTGTCATTACTTTTCCCAACCATAGACTTTCTTTGTCCTCTGTCTACCAAACCTACGAAGACTTCACATCCTGCTCCTTGGCTGTCGGATGTGTTACGCAACAACCTTCGAGAACTGAAATCAGCAGAGAAAAGATGGAAGAAAACACATATTAACACTGATCTTGCCACCTACCACACTCTTTTATCAAGTTCTCTTCAGATGTGACTTCAGCCAAGACTACCGTTTACAAGGAAAAACTTCTCATTACTACTCATACCTCCAGCTCCCCCTACTCCACCCTTTATATCTGCAGAGGACTTTGCTTCCTTCTATGATGAAAAGACCACTGCTGCGCTCCCTCCATTGACTCCCAGTAGCTGCATACCCTTATGCTCTCTCAGATCCACAAGTACTTTCTTAAATACCTTGCTTCTGACATTAAAAACAAACAAACTACTCTTTCAACAGTTTTTTTTTGTTGTTACACTGATTTGTATCAGTATTGAGCTGTTTAATGATGTGACTCAAAGCACTTTTGTTCGTCGTTCTGGAAAAGAGCGTCTGCTAAATGCTGTAAATGTAAAATGTGCACTCATTATATGTAAGGCACATACAAGAACAAGATAACAATTAATTTAAATCTTAAGGAATTTGGAAATAAATAATTTGGCCCTTCATAATTTGTTAGGAGATGAACCAAGGCAATATTTAATTTATAATGTATTATTTACCTATTGAAAGAAACAGGATTGATTAGTAGAATTTATTTATTTATTTAAATTTATACTTCCTCACTATTATGCGTTTCACACTTCTTTCCAGTGGGTGGCGGGAATGCACCTGTCAATTTGGTCTGCCAACCGCCATAAAACTCCAGAAGAAGAGGGGCTCGCTATTGAGGTATTTAGGTCTTTTTGTGGTAGAAGACCACAATGTATGACAAGATTGTGAACTTTATATGGCGCTTTAAACTAAAATTGTCTTCAAAATGTTTCTTCTTAAAACCTATGCCGTCACGTTTAGTAAACAGACTTTACAATTACGTGCATAGAACCAAATTTGGTAAAATACTTGAATGCAGAGTCTGTGAACGAATCGTACTATTCAATCGGTTTTTAGTAAACCGGTTTAAGAAATCAAACTGAATCGTTTGAAACGGCTCGCGTCTTGAGTAAAATCTAATCCACAAATTTAGTTACAAATGAAAAAAAAAAACACATTTATTGATATGACATACCTGACTAACTATATTAACTACAATAATCCAGGGGCAGCAATTTTTTATAATCCGAGACTGTACATTACTCACAATTGTTTTGCTAGCGCGGCGATGGTCGCAATGTCTCGTTCCCACTTTTAGAACTAAGGTTACAGGAGTAACCAGAGACGTTCCTTTTCGAACTTCACTCAATATTACAGAGCATCCACTACAGGGACAGTGTTCAATCACACTGTGTAAGCAGACACTTACAAGGAAATGTACCGAAATACCCAAAAGCGTTGTAGTAAAAACACACAGTGATTCACCCGCTTACTGAAGTATTCTGTAAAGACCAACATGCCACGGGGCAAATAGCTTGATAGCTCTGGTGGAGCATGCCTTGACGCCCCGGGTCACGTAAGCAGATCTAATGGCTTCCACGACCCATGGTAGTAAAGTCTCTGCTTAGTTACAGCTTGGCCTCTTGTGCCACCACTAGGCCTAAACAAGTAATCAAATCTCAATTGCAATTTGAAATGCTGCAATTAGCTAATTGCAAAAGGATGCAATGGGAATGCGATATAAAAGTCCCAGGGCAAATGCATGTTTGCCCTCTTTGAGTGACATTCATACCAGTTAACCAAGTGCGCACAGATTTGTGTGCAGCCAATCAGCATGTTGGTCGTAATTGCATGGCAGAGTAACATAATTTTGCTGGCCTGTATTTTGTATAACTAAGTGTAGTGTGGTGTTGCTTGTATTGATGCACTGAATATATGCAGGTTTTACTCTCCCTGTAGCTGGTGTTACTGTGAGAGGTGACTCAACTTTTAATGTTTCAAAGTACGAAAAAAGAAAATTTATATATAAACATAGATAGCATACAGGTATGTAATTTGCATTACCTTTGACAAAATGGTCACTTCACACTTCACACAAGCATGAATCAATTTCTTGAAACTTTCTCCCTTTTGAGCAACGATAAAAGCTCTGTGCATATGCAACTGATGCAAAACATAGACATTTTGAGTTTATGCTGACAAATCCTATAATATATATATATATATATATATATATATATAAAAAAAAAATACTTCATTGCCCCATTCAGACATTTATTTGAAATTGTCTAGTGGTGTAATCTAATTACTTGAGACGTGCATTAAGTCTGAACAAGGACACAGTGTACATAGCGTCAAGTTTAACTTGTGGAAAAATTAAATAGCTGTACCAAATACTAAAGGTGCATTGACTATAATCAGCAATTACCAAAGCAATGCAGATAAATAGGGTGTTAAGAAACATTATGTTGCCACTTATAATGTACTTTTTTATTTCTAGATTTTTTAATTGTGGTTCTGTATTAAGTCAGTATGGAAAATACAGGCCACACTGAGGGAGATTTGTCGGCATTGCCCTGGGTGCCAGTAAATTTTGAAGGTTCCAAGCTTTTGGCCAAAGCCTGGTTTGGTGACAAAAAATATCGATTGCTGCTAAGTGACCAGAGCCATGCTTGGGAGGAAGAGATGAGCACGAACAGCATCAGGAGCCGTGCACAGGCAAGGATTTTTTTTATACTCCCTCAACAATGGAAAGTAGAAATATAGCACAAATGGCACTTAGTAATAGAAAGAGGATAATTTTTTTTGTGCCCCTCTCAGGTTCTTAATAAGCGTCTAAGGGCTCCAGTGGACACAGTTTTTTCCCATCTGCGCTCAGTGGCTTGGCCTTTTTTCTCCAGGCAATCTTATAAACAGACCGAAGCTGTACACATCGTTCTCGAGCATCAAGGGGACCATCTTACTTTGAAACTCAAAAGTGAGCTTGCAGATGTACCATTCTATTGGGAATTCTGCTGCACTCCTGCTCCTGTGTCATTGGTATGATTTATACAGCGTCTCATTACATAAATCTTGTTTTAAACATTTTTAAACAAACATGCAGCAAAAGTAAACAATGATAAGCATCGTATAATGTATGTTTGTAATCTTGTGTATTTTTCTGTCTGGTAAAAGGTGTTCAAAGAGCTAGTCTGTCCCTTGCTGTATATGACACAAGTACTGCATAGGCATGTTAAAGAACTAACTGCTTTGCTGCTCAAGAAAGATGCTGAGATACAAGACTACAAAGAGAATGGAGCCCTGCTTAGCAGAGGTGATTTGTCTGTATTCAAAAGTTCTTCCACTTGTGCACATGTGATGAACTTAATGTTGTGAAATTTACAGGTAGGCTTCAGACTGAGCAATTTGAGGAGGAGAGACACAGAAAGAACTTCAACCAGGTGAAAGCCTCTTTGTCACATTCAAACACATTTAGATGATAAATCAGAATTTCAGATTTTATAATTACAACAATTTTTAATGGTCATTCTGAGGTCACTTAGCCCCCCCACATGCTCCAAAATCAACTGAAATAATCTCGTTCGTAATGCTTCGTGTATACTCTAGGGATTGAACACAAACATAAAAAAGCAAAGGCTAGTTTAAGTAAAAATTGTGTCATTAATCAAAATTACTTTAAAAATAATTTTTTGCATTCTCAGAGGCTTCCAATGATGCTGCAGGACAGTCCAGAGTTTGACTCTGAAATTCAGGAGCTCTATACGTCTATACATGCTGCAAGAAACACTCCGAAACGCAAGCACTCAGCTGGTGAATACAGCTCTGTTTCATTAGGCAGCTTTATAACTGACCAGGACCAGATCACCTGTGTGCAAACAGGTTACTGCTCTTATGTTATCCTAGATACATCTTTGTTTCTCACTGTGTTTATATACTGTTCGTTATTTTTGGTTCAACATTACAGAGATGAGGCCTGCTTCTCCAAGTTTTAATCTGGAACGTACAAGGCAACAAGTAGAGAACACACTGTCTGCTAATACCAAAGAGGTTTGTCCACTTAATTAGGAACCAATATACATGCATATTCACGCAGCTATCTCCACTAATCTGCAATCTATAACATTAAAACCAGCCTAGAGTTAGTATTCTAAAATTCTGGATTGACTTTAGATTTAAAATGTTAAAGCCTTGCCTTCCAAATTTAAACCATTGCAAACTTTTTTTAAAAAAAAAGGCACATTAGGAGTAGCTTGGCCTGAGCACATACCTCAACTGCTCACACGTTTAAAACGTCTTTCTGTACATTGTGTGAGTTGGCAAAAATGCTTACTATAAACACCAAATTCACTTATTTTCTTCAGCACTGTATTAATTGGTGTTTTAATAGACACAAGAAATTACAAATGTCAGTTTAGGCATCTGGTTTTTGTCCATTTTTGTGCTACGAGGATTAGACCACATTGTCTGCTTGTCATGCAGAAAACCAGTTCACTTATGAACACATTAAATATGGTACATCAACATTTTTTGCCACTGTATAGTAACTTTATTCTTCTTAATTTTTGTAAGAACTGTAATGTTTGGGGAGACAAGAATCTTTGAATTTAGTGTAACTTTTTTTTTTTCCATAACAGACTGTTGGACTTGTACCAGCTGCTGATGTTGCTGTAGCAGTCATGCACCCCAAGAAAAAAAAAGCAGCGGGGCTCTTCCAGTGATAATATGATCCAACATTTGATAAATAATTGTCAAAATTGTACAAAATTGTCTAATTGTACATTCTTTAAGGAATGTAATTATTTTTAATCAGTGTAATAAATTGTGCAACATAATTTTTGTTTTAAGTTATTTTAAGTGTACACAATATAGTAAGTATTAACATTTTTATAAAGTACATCGTGACTAACTTTAAATGGTTAACCGAAATGTCTTTATTTATTTATTTTTTTAAGGCTATGAAAAATTAACCCATATAGGCAGAGATGGCAGGTAATGAAGTGCAAATACTTTGTTATTATACTTAAGTATATTTTTTTTGGTATCAGTACTTTACTTCACTATTTATTTTTCGGACAACTTTTTACTTTCGCTTATTACATTTTTACAGAAATATTTGTATTTTCTACTTATTACATTTTTACACCAGACTCGTTTTAATCTGTTTGATTGATATTTCTTTTGATTGGGCAATTTGCATGCCTTTTTAACCAATTTTCAATGCTTTTGGTAAAAAAAGTCTATTTTCTATGTTTTCTATGTAATGTTACCTTAAATTCATAGTTGCACATTTTGTTATTACGTAGTTGATTGGTAAACATTAGTTAACTAAAGACGGGTTTCTCAGCATCACCTGGAATATGCACCTGAGTCACCCTGCAGAAAATGCTGTCAATGAACAAAAAAGGGCACAAGTAGGACAACTTGCAGTGAGTCTGGCCCCGATATGACAGCTGAAAAGCCTGAAAAGCTGCGTACCACCCTGACAAAAAGTTTTCTGTGGATAAGCGTATAGCAACCACCAAAGCCAAAATCAGCCTTAAATTATGTATAAAAAATAAGCCGTGAAAAGTAGTGGCTACAATATTGCTTTTAGCATTTACACAGGGAAATCCGGGATGAGTGGCAAGGGACTTTTATTGATGCTGTTATTTCTCTGGTCATAAATAATTTTTACTTTTACAGCATCTTTATAACCTGGGGATTGAAGCCTGTGAAACCATCATCGGCACAAGGATTAGTGTCCCAAAAACCAAGGTTATGCACTGAGAAAGAAAATATCCACAGGGATCAGTAAGGTGGCCCAGACAGGGATCTCTCTTTTACAGTGCAGTGAAAAAGTATTTGCCTCCTTTCTGATTTTTAAAATTTTTTTATTATTGTTTGTCATTCCATCAAACATACTTAAATATTAGACAAAGATGACCCAAATAAACACAAAACTCTTTTAAATTGGTGATTTCATCTATTTAGGGGAAAAAACCTAACCCTACTTGGCCCTATGTGAAAAACTAGTTGTGCTGTCCTTAGCGGCAACAACTGCAATCAAGTGTTTGCGATAACTGGCAATGAATCTTTTACATGGCTGTGGAGGAATTTTTTAAGCACAAAATGGCTTTTTATGGTCATGCCACAGAATCTCAAATGAATTCAGTTCTGGCCTTTCACTAGACCACTACAGAACCTTTATTTTGTGTTTTTTAGTTTTTGTTTGACTCTGAAGACTTGCTGTTTCTGTCATGTCTCCTGGATGATCTGACACACTAAAGTGTAACAAACATGCAAAAAATAAGAAATCAGGCAAATACTTTTTCACAGCACTGTATATAAAATGGATGGACGTTCCCACTGCGGTGAAACATTAAAAATGCTTTATGGGGGTAGCTGACATTTCAGACTAGTTGATTGGATACTATTCCTCACTGAAAAAGAGCAGGGAATGGTACATGAATGTGTTTATGTTTTTATTAATTAAATTTGTCCAATCACATTGTTTTTTAAAGCAAAATGTTGTCTCTATGGTCTCACAAGGAAAAATAATAGATTTTTTGAGGTGCCAAGTGCCCCTCTGCATTATTCTTTCACAGGTTTTCGAAAAGCCTTTGTGCATTTTTAGGTCTGGTAAAAATAGAGATTGTTGGTTATACAGTATTCATTTCATATACATTTCTTAAAAATAGTTCCTTGGAGGCTCTTTGGAACAGCAAGAAGACAGAATTTAATGGAGTTCAATAAATAAATGCAGAAGCATCCGTTACATAGCTAATATTTATCTGCACCGCATTGTCATTAATCCCTCATGATAGCTTTGTATCAATCAACAGCTGTGTGTCTAAACAGTAAAATTGTATTAACAACAAAGTGAGTGTTATGCTGGTAGTCATGTGCTATTCTAGGTCTAGATATCTCAAAGACTCACAAAGGTCTAGCCTGTATAAAGGAAAGTATAATCAAATATATTCAGTGACCGAAGTATTTTACACACTATTTTATACAGCGCCCCATCAGGGTATGGTTAGGTATATGTAGAGCCATCTAACCATCTATGCAACCTGTAATAGTATTGTTGTTTTTTTAATTTAATATTGCATTTTTCCTATAATTATATATTGTTTTGTGAATATTAACAATCTGTCATTTCAAATACTCTTGGGGCCCCCCTGGTGGCCAAGGGGGCCCTAAGCAGTTCGTATTTGTCTTGTGTCAGCTCTAGGTACATTATATGTCTGTAAGAAAATGTCTGGTTTAATAGCAAACCCTTCTTAGAGTAAGGAGAAGTGAAATATAACACAGAAACAGAAATCAAAAAGGAAAAAAAATTCGAAGATTTAGAAAGGTCTGTGCTATAATTAAAACTAGTAATAAGTGTTTCAAACATGGACCGTAAAGCCCATCGCATGCACAACTACATGTTTATAGTGTGGCTTGTTCTAATGTCACATTTAGAGATTACTGTGAAGTATGTTTATAATGCACTCTATTTTTAGCAATCACAGTGCAAGGAATAATTTAGAAAAAAACCCAGGGATGGATTTATTTATCAAACTCAAAAGAAAAAGTAAACAGAACATATAGGTGAGCAAATTTAAAAAAGGATTAAGGTTTCAACAGAAATAGAAAGCATCAAAAATACAGACATCCCGTTTTACACCCTCTGTGTAAAATTTTCAGGGAATACCCCTTTAGCAAGAAGGTCCTTATTTTGAAACCAATGTGACTCTTTCACACCTAGCAACCAGCCTTCATCCTGTAAATACATAAAGAGTAAGTCTGTACATTATCCCAGTCTCTTTAAAATCTTGAAAGTTTTAGTAATTAATTGGCTAAAACTGTTACTGACCTGCTCATCAGGGCTAACAAAGGGAATTACAAGCACAATGTCCCCAGATTTAAGATCCAGCTCGTCATTGTCTGTGGCTGCATAGTCATGTATCACTTTTACCTGCCATTATGAACATACACAGAGATAACATTGTACCATTTACCACAAATACCCAGTAATAAAAAAAGTATTCACAGTCTTACCTTATAGAGAACTCCTACTGGAAGATCAGTATCAGATCTGCCATTGGTTACCAATGTGTCTGCAAGTGTCTGCAAATAATAAATAAGAAGCTTATATTCCCTACATTTCATACAGATTTTAAGTCTACTACTTATCATTAAATAAAACATTTATTTTTAAAGCTTTCAGTTAAAAGCTTTAAATCTAATTATGTGGGGGAAATAGGTCTGTTCTTGCAAAATGCAAGGTACATAAAAATAAACGAAATATGCAGAAAATGTCATTGATTTGTCTTATTAGAAGCCACATCCTTATGCAATTAATATAATTAGTCTTAAATTTTTATGTAAAATTATTAACGAAAAATTCCATAAATAGTTTACATTTAGACATTTCACATAAGACACAGCAATAGGAGGTTTAGTTATAATGTTAGCTGTATGAGAATCACATGTTTAAATCCCAATGATACTATTTCTATTAGGGCCTGGGAGTCCAAAAGAGCTCTATTGTTTGCAGCAGTTTAAAAGTAAAGAGATCAGTTGCTTTTACATGCTTTAGAGAAAACATTTGATACAACATTTTAAAAGATTAAAGAATGTGGAAAATTCATTAGACGGTAGGTCTTCTTCCTGCTTAATTCTAAATTGACAAAAGTGCTTGTAATAGGACTACAGAGAAAGTCATCTTTCTGACTACAATGACAACTATTTCTCTTTCAGCATTTGTAGCAGTAAAAAGAGCTTTATGTAGATAATATCACCAAAAAAGTGTTTTTTTTAATTATTTCAGAAATACTTAATAAATAGGATTATGTCACTACATGATGCATAAATATTTGCTTCATGCTTTTGTTACTTTTAGGTTGGATTTTGAACCTGCTCGACCTGTAATGCCTTGATAGGTTCTAGCAAGACGTGCACTTACGTTGTTGCATAAGAGGAGCACAATGCCCACAAGTAGCGTGATTAAGTAATGCATTCATTAAAAATGCATAAATTATGAGATACCTTGTTTCATTTCACTGTGTACTACATCTGCTGCATATGGTTGAAATGACAATAAAGCTTCTTAAACTAGAATTTAAACTTGAAAATGTACTCCTCCTGTAGTCCTCAAAACCAGACATTTTATGTACAAGCTCATACAAGTGTCAGTGACTCCTGAGCAGAATCAGAACATTTGGTTTGCCTGGTAACCTGTGAGGAAACACACAGCTTGATGAAGGAACATTTAATAAAAAGGCAAGGCTCAGCCTACAGCAAAACAAATGTCCTTTTAAACACTCCCTTAGATTATATGCCAAACAGGTGGCTTCCATAATCCATTGAGAAATGTGTTAAAAGATGAGCTGGTTGATTTTTTTTAAAGGGATGGTTCTGGAAACTCGCAAGTCACAGACAGAACATAAAGCATTTTGCGTCTGCTACTTCTTGAAGAAAAAAGGTGGGTGATAAGCAGAACCCCCAAGCCTGAGTAAAATCTTGTCTCCGCTAAAAGAGAATTGATGCACAAGAGAGTGCATTCAAATCACTAACATATTGGGCTGATGCCAGGGCCAGGAGCAAATCTATCTTAAATTTAGAGAAAATATCTCCCACAGGCACGAAGGGCTGTTAAGACAAGGCCTTTACCATGAAGAGGTCTCAATCTGGTACCACTCTTTTGTGTCTGTAATTAAACAGCGAGGGGATGCCACTGTAGTTATGTAATGTTCATGGTGTTTTTGATGTTGTTTTCATTATTAATGTCTATATTTAATGTTCTTGTTTTTAAGGTTGTGTTAAGTTCATGCTTTTGGGTTCTTGTCTCATGTTTTGTTATGTTTAATGTTTGTTTCATGTCTAGGCTAAGCTATGCTTGCTAGCTAGCTAGCTAGCTAAGCTAGCCAAGTCAGTTCTTGTTCTTTGTTTACTTCCTGGTTGGTCTTTGTCATGTGTTCCTTGTTCCTCTTGCCTTCCTGTCACGTGCTTCCCCTTGTCCTTGTGTTTTTTTGTCATTGGTTAGTTTGGTCATGTGTTCCTTATTGTTTGCAGGTGTTTTCGTTTAGTCTTGTGCTTATATACCCCCTTGTAGCCTTTTGTCTTTATGGTTTGTTGCTTTATGTATCACTTTGGTGAGTTCTCGATTATGCTAGTCTTCATGGTGATGTTCATATTAGTGTTCATGTTTAGTTTAGTCCTGTTACGTCAAGTCAGTTAAGTTTATGTTTGTGTGTCACATTTTTGTAAATAACCTGCACTTGGGTTTTCAAAATACGTCCCGCCACAGTGGAGTTTGTTACAAGTGGCATTGAATCCAACATAATACATAGCGATAGCTGCTGAGTAGACCTTAATAGCAAAAAAGGATTTCCCACCTTTAATAAAGTCCTGCAAGATAAAACACAATGTCAACGACTGAGAACTTATATGATATCAGCTGATGGCCATCACACCTTTCCTCAAACACACACCATTTGCAATTATGAAGGTAGCAAGAAGAAGAAACTTTAGCATTCCATTTGAAATTACGAAGGTAGGAAGAAGAAGAAACTTTAGTATTCTGGATAGTAAAATAACACCCAGACACAGCCCAAATGTGTTTAAGTTTGCCCGTCCAAGTGCCAGACACAAAGACCCAACCATCCTAGGTGAGGGTGGTAGATTTCCTAGTTTATTTCGGACAGAAAGTCAGTGCCTAATGGGAGTGGCCGAGGCTGAGCATACAGAAGAGAGACTATATTCAGGTATAAAGTTTTAGGCCTTTAGCATGCTAGCAAGAACAAACAACCTGACAAAGGTGGGAGTTATTAAGCAGAGTGGAGAAAATGCATAGCGCAGCATATTGGATCATGGGAGCAGCGTGCCCATGCTAAGAGGAGTGTCCTTGTTTTAAAGCCCCCTAATTAAACTTTATTTCAAGAAACTTACACTCTGAGGTTGGAGGCACCACATTCTGTAAGGTGGATCCCCCCCTCCTCAAAAGATCTGTGACCTTGCTCATAGCTTGTAAGCTAGCGCATGAAGCCTGAATTAGCATATCTTCCTTAGCAGTTGATCTGTGCAATAGCTGTGGGGGCCACAGAGAAAGCATCAGGCAGTTTAAAACCCTCATCCTCCTTTTTCTTATCGTCACAATGGTGCTGATTTAGCACAAGAGCAGGAACGAAGACAGCCTGGCCTCTTCTTGCTGTAACTATTTTTCTTCAGAGATTAGGTGATGGCAATCTTTTCTGCAGTTGTTGTCTTATGTTAAGTTCTGACACTTAAACTGGGAACAAGCTGAGGATTGCAATTGCCCTTTGTATAGGTATTGCACAGTTGAAGCAGAGTTAATTCTAGCTGATTACATGTTTTTTGCCTTAGTGTGCCTGTGCAAAAACAAAGCATGGTGAAACCAAGCATATAAAAGGATAAAGCTCATTATAGACCTATAATAAAGCTTTTTAGTTTCTACTGCAAAAGTAACTTGACTCAGATTTCAAAAAGGTTTTAGTCTTTAAATGGAGTCAGAGTCAAGTCATATCTGACCGCCAACAATTTGTAGCAGTGAATGTAGAGGTATCATATCGCTTGCAAGTAAAGTATGGAGTACCCCAAGGCTCAGTTCACGATTATTACTTTTTATGCATAGTTGATATAAATAAAAAAACTGAATAATAATTTATTTCCAATTGCTAAATCCTTAAAAAACCCCCAGAGGTGTTAATTATTGGACATAAAGCCTCTGCCTGTAATAGTCAAGATCATTGAGGAGAACTGAGCCCCTAACTGAGTCTGGTTTCTCCCAAGGCTTTTTCTTCATTCTGCCACCGATGGAGTTTTGGTTTCTTGCTGCAGTCGCCTCTGGCTTGCTTAGTTGGGGATCCTTATTTTATAGATATCAAATTGAGTGTGTTAGTAAGTGTTTAACACACTCAATTTGATTCTGATGTGATTCCATAACAATCTCGATTGTTAAAAGAGCTTTATAAATAAAGGCATCTTGGCTTGATAATGATCTCAAATTATTTCTAAAAAAAAAATCTAATTTACAAAATATGTGTTCCACGCATAAACCAAGGATACTACTAGGATTTTAGGTAAACTGTCTGTCTCTGTGTTAAAATTAAAACCAGAATGAATGGATGAGTGAATGCAAAACTGCACCGGTGAGGGTGGCCATCATGACTGCTCTGAATAAACTTTGCTTGTTTTTGTTTATTTTCCGCATTTTTATAGACATGCCGTGCTTTCTTTATATAAGATGGCCATCATTACATTGGAAATAGCCAATTATTTGTGGCTATATCACATAATAATCATTATTTATTGATTATACAATGTACTCACCTATCGCCGTTTCTAACCCCAGATTCATGTTGGCCAAGCAAGATCCTGAGGAAGAACAAGAATGCGACCCGTACTGGCATCTGTGACGGAAACGAGCCGGGGTCAGGAACAGGATAAGGGCACATGCCAACGTCCAGTCTCGGGAAAACAAGCTCGACAACCCCAGGGCAAGGGTCAAGTTTGGGACTAATGGATATTTGGGACTGCAACCTTCTCTGCTTCACAATGATATGGCTAAACCCAGAGATACTGGACTTCGCCATAAAGCAGTCAGAGTTTTTCTCGGTTTACTGCCTAGATAAAACATTGGAGTCGGGGAAGTCAAGAGGAGGTGGAGTGTGCCTGATGGTGAACAACCACTGATGCGACAAAGCGAGCACTTCCTCTCTCATGCTCCTGCACACCAAATCTGGATTTTCTGACCATTAAATGTTATTTCTTCTATTTCCCTTGGAAATTCAGCACAATCATAGTCATTGCCATTTATATTCCACCTTGAACGGACATGGATATTGTGATTTGGGACTCGCACAAGACACTTGGGACTGTCAACACCAGACAGCAGAAGTAACAAATTACATTTACATTAGTAACTTTTTCTGTTAACTTTTACTTTTAGAGTATATTTAATTACTTTTACTGTTACATTTTTAGTGGAAAAAAGTTTACTTCTACATTTGGAGACACTGCTACAAAAAAAGTTTTATAATTAGATGCATGTTGTGTGCTACAAAATAAACTGACATCACAGGGTACAAAAATTTCAGCTTCAACCTGAAAAAACATGTAGTCAGGTGTCAAAATGACATCTTTTTGAACCCTATTAATAATAATTTCGTGTCTATGGGCCTAATTGTAAAACCACATTTCACACACTGTCCGAATATTTTCCCTCATATGCACTGTCGTTAGGGCAAATATACTGTAAACCTTACAAACACACGCTCATGAACAAACCATCATGCTAAATGTCCATGTTTAAAAATCCATTAAACACAAAACTAAATAAACTGAACAGCAAAACTGGGACGTCCTGCATTTATACAATAATCCGGACACCTCACTACAAAGTGTAGAACATCCATACAAAATCTACATGGAATTGTACTTTATTTTATTCTTAAATAAATAATGCATGCATTTTTAAATCAACTGATCTTAAAAGGAGGATAAAATAAAGACAGTTTAACTGTTAGAAAAACATTGGAGTGTGTTTAAGATGCGTGTTTGTAAATGTCCATCACAGGACTAAGATTGGATTTACTTTACTTTAAACTGTTTTATATAAGCAGAACAGAGACTTTGGAGGAGAGGGATGTAAAAACTCGCTAAGTAGTTTAAAATTCAGGGTTTTTTGCTTAGTGTCAATCATATCAGAAGAAACTATTAACTAACTACTAGTAGTTTTTTCAACACTTTTTTACTCTGACTTAAGGTACTATTTAGATTGTTACTTTTACTTGAGTACAGATTATGGCTACTCTACCCACCTCTGCCAGACACAACACCAGGATACTGCGCACTGCCAAACGTCTATTAGCACATCACCTGCCCTACACCGTTTGAGAACAACTGCAAGGCACAATCTCGTCCAATATTTCACTGAGGTGGACGTGAAACATTTTACAAAAGCAGTGTATGATACGGTACAGAAAGCTATCATGGGTGGATAAAATCATTTGCGATGCTCTAAGTCAAGTCAAGTCACCTTTATTTATATAGCATTTTAAACAGTCGGGTTTGTTTCAAAGCAGCTTTACAGAAATACACACTCTGCTGCTAACTGCTAACATGGACAACTACAAAGCGGCATCTTACAACATAAGATCCTACAGAGTGGTGAAGTAAGCAAAGCGGTGCTACGGGAGAAAACTATTGTCGCAACTCCAACTTGGCGGCTTCAGGAGCCTGTGGCAGAGGCTGAAAAACATCACACACTATGAAACACCATCCTCCAGAATGGGAAGTACAGAACCCTCTCTGGCAGATGAGCTAAACACGTTTTACTCTGCTTCGAGACTGCAGCTAATTGTGCTAGCGGCACAAACAGCATGCACGCTAATCACGCTAGCGGCACAAACAGCATGCACGCTAAAAGAGCCGGAGAGGGAATTACGTTCACCATATCGGAGAATGACGTGAGGGGGCCATTCATAAAAGTGAATACCAGGAAGGCAGCAGGACCAGATGGCATTACAAGTCGAGTTCTGAAAGCTTGCACTAATCAGCTAGCACCAGTATTCACTGAGATATTCAACCTCTTCCTGTAGTCAACTTGTGCTTCAAAAAGTTCACTACTGTTGATTTAAGTAGTAATAAAGTACTTCAACAAACTGGTCAGAGACTTTATCACTGCATTACTACCAGGTTGACCTACTAAGGATGCCAATGCAAATCTCTACATAACAAGTCACCTGCGCTGCACAAATGTGGAATTATGCAAAAATACTGTTTTTGAACACTTCAGCATTTAACACCATAATTCCCTCTATACTTACCTCTAAGGTGGAGGTCCTGGGACTCTGACGGACAGACAACAAGCCATAAAGCCGTACTTACAGCAGTGGTCAGAGCCTTTTTTTACAGTTATGGAATAGCCTCCATATGAATGTTTGTAAATCAGACACAGTCTCAGTGTTTAAGTCCAGGCTAAAAACCTACTTATTTAGTCAAGCATTTTGTATTGATTCACCTTAGATAAAGGAGTAAATCTGGGGGACTCATGGATGTTGAGTATTATAGTGATCTGGTATGTTTAGATGCTGTCTTCCCCTCTCTTATACATCCACAACCGAGCTGCCAGTAATCCAGACCCCATCTTCACTCCAGACCTGTCAGATCCTTTCCTGTGCACCGCTCCAGTTGATGATCACATCACCAGGGTGACAGAGGACATTCCACTCTGCCATAAAGACGTTCCAGCTGTTCTTAAGTTGCTTACACACACAGTGTAACTACATAATTCCTGATACCTGTTTTTCACCCAAATGACGATGGGTTCTCTGTTGAGTCTGGTTCCTCTCAAGGTTTTTTCCTATTTCCATCTCAGGGAGTTTTTCCTTGCCACCGTCACCCCCCGGCTTGCTCATCAGGGACACAATTGTGTAAAGCTGCTTTGTGACAATATCCATTGTAAAATGCGCTATATAAATAAAATTTAATTGAACTGAACTTACTGTATACATATGACTGTGTAGCCACTTCTAACTCCACCACCATTATTACATATGCTGTTGACACTGTTGTGGTGGGCCTAACCTCCGAGATGGCCTACCTACAGGAGATTAAAAACCTGGAGGCATGGTGTCAGAAGAACAACTTACTTTTAAACAACAACAAGACTAAGGAGTTAATAGTGGACTTCAGTACAAAGCAGGAGCGGCCATACCAACCTATTACAATCAACAAGACCCCAGTAGAGAGAGTGGACAGTTTCGGGTACCTAGATGTTCACATTATGCAAGACCTGTCATTGTCCTGTCACATCAACATCCTGGTGAAGAAGACCTGGCAGCATCTTTACCACCTAGGACACTTAAGTGTCTTTAAACTACCAACTCAGGTGCTAAAGTCTTTTTACACCTGCACCATTGAAAGCATCCTGATAGTCACAACAGCACCATGCAGGATGCTTTCAATGGTCGTATCACAACAGCACCATGCAGGACAGACGAGCCCTCCAGAGGGTGGTGCAGCTGAAAATACCATCCACACCGAACTGCCTGCAGAACATCTACAAGTGGTGCCTAAACAGGGTCAGGAAGATTGTGAAGGATCTCAGTCATTCCAACAATGGACTCTTTTTATGTTGCGTTCAGAAAAGCACTTTTTCAATAAGCACCTGATACCAGGAACATTTTCTCTGACTTTTCCTCTGCTTCATATACTTACTGCACAATCATTTGCATATTTTTGCATTTTTGCACATTTTCACAAACCAACAATTAACAATGGACTGGCACAGGACAAAGTCACTTAACACTTCTATTCTAGCACAAGGACTCTTTAATACTTCTACCAATACCTGTATATACATATCCATACTTCTGCTTTCCATGTGCATATACATTTTATTAAATGATTTGCTTACTAGTTATAATCTAGATGTGTTATAAGTTATGTCTAGTTATAAAACCAGATGATTACATTAATTTAAATGAGTCTACACTCCAAAAACACTTATAAAATTAGCTGCACCCAAAAGGTAAAGGTGAAGAGGGTTGCATTAATTTATGATAATATTTTATATCATATGTTTTTCAGAGAGCAGGTTTCAGGTAGAAATCATTTGAAGTAATGGTGCTTACAAAGAAATAGATGCTAATAATAAGTCTCCTGTAATGTTTGTACTGGCTACTGTATACAGGACACCATACAGACTTTATTAAAGAATTTGGTGATTTAACAGAGTTAGTGCTAGCTGCACTCTTAATTGTTGGTGATTTTAATATCCATGTCGAAGATGAAAAAAATACTCTGGGATCAGCATTTCTAGAAATTCTGAACTCTATTACATCATCTGGTTTTCCGAGCTATTGGATATGCTGGGAAATTGGGATAAATCAGGAAGATTACAAGTATGTAAGAACCATTACTTCTACCACAAAAGACGGTTTTATAAGTAATCTTCCTGATTTATCCCAATTTCCCAGCATATCCAATAGCTCGGAAAAACCAGATGATGTAATAGAAAATATGGAGTCTTTTCTAGCACTTTAAATACATTTGCTCCATTATGCTTAATAAAGCTTTAGAAAAAGAATTTAACACCATGGTATGAGCTTATACTCTGCCTAAAGTGAGCAGCCCGAAAAATGGAATGCAGCTGGAGGGAAAGTAGCCTATCCTACAGAAATGTATTAAAAACTGATTGATCTGATTACTTTTCATCTCTTCTCATAGAGAACAAACACAACCCTAGGTATTTATTTAATACAGTGGCTAAATTAACTAAAAACAAAGCATCAACATGTGTTGACATTTCCCAACAGCACTGCAGTAATAAATTTATGAATTACTTTAATTCCAAGACCGATACTATAACCAACTTACTAATTCGAAAAACTAACTGAATGCATAGTTGATATAAAAAAACTGGATGACAAAAAATTTCTTATTGCTAAAGCCTGAAAAAGCAGAGGTTCAAATTTGTTAAAGGATTGATAGACTGCAATAATCAGGCCAACCGGAACCAGGCATATCTCCAATAACAGCCAGTATATTTGTATATCATAAGTCGAACGTCCTCTACACTAACATATGTCTGATTCTCTGTTTTCCAGAGCTCACCGCCGCCAGCATCACTTGCCAATAAGGCAGTTTCTCAGTGATAACATGTCTTCCAGACATGACCGTCTCATCCAGACAAGACTATGGAAACTTTGCTAGGTAACTTACTGGTTTATCTGGTCGGAGGAGAACTGACCTCCCGACTGAGCCTGTTTTCTCGCAAGGTTTTTTCCCCATTTCTCTTGTTTTGTAGTTTTCTAAGACCTGCTATAGAGCAATTCATAATACAGATATACAGACAGCAATGATTAAGAGACTGAGTAGAATACAGTGGTGTTGCTTGTAAAGTAGGGCTAAGCGATTAATCGATAGCAATCGACAGCGATGCTGGTTTGTGCTGTAAATTTTTTGTTTATTGTTAAATGTAAAGGTAAATCCCTCATAAAACTTATTTTACGCAATTTGTGCAGAATGTTGAGGGTAAAAAATGCAACAGGAGAATGTTGTAGGCTTTATCAGAATGCATAACATTTTATTTTTTTGCAAAAAGAATTATTGTGCTACCTATTTGGTTTCTATTGGCTCTTAAACACACATTAAGACAGCTTGTTTCTAACATGTTAATGATATTCATAGTTAAGGATTAAGGAGTTGAGTTGTTTTATAAATATGAACAAATGCAAAGTCAAGTCTGCAGTCCAAAAAATGCAACTCTATTTTAATTTTAGGTGCATTAAAATGTGACTTTAGTATGACTAACTTATAGTATTGCAGCTCTATGATTGGAATAAATGTTGTAAGCGCCTAAATTCTAAGCATTGGCTTTGGATTTCATGTGGTAGTTTTGCTGGAAAAAACAAAACTGAGGAAATATTACAGGATATGTCTGGTTTTATTGGGATTGTATGACATGGTACAAGTTTTATGCTTGATTTGATGCAACCCTACCCATCTTATCTGCAAATGAAGCCTACCTACTTCCTCCCCAGGTACTCAAAAATTTCAGGATTAAATTACAATAATCACTGGTGGTGATTATTTCAGATTAGAAATGAAACAGATTGCAGATTGTATGCAACTGTATCTATAAACAGAATCGGTTGAAATGATGTTACATCATCCAATAAGATTGTGGTAAAGTTTAATGAAAAGTTATCAGGTGTTAAACTGTAAGGATTGTGCTCATTTTTTGATTGTGCGATTTTTTTTTTGTTCTGTTCTTGTTTTATGTTTCATGTTTGTTTTTCGCCATGTTTCAAGCCAAGCTAAGTTGTCAAATCAGTTCAGGTTATGTTTCATGTTTTGCCAAATGCTTATGTAGAGTATTCACATTGTAAATAAACTGCACTTTTGGGTTAAAACAACCCCCTTCTTGCTTCAGTTAAAATCGTTACATAAACAGTGCCCCTAAAGGTTATCTGATAGTCCTGCAAACCACTGCTACTTGCATCTGCTGCTATTGGACTGAACTTTTCCCCTTTCGTTAAATTGTAATATTATTGAAAAATATCAAAGATTGCAATTATTTAAAAAAATGATGGTATGTAAGAGAAATAATGAAACTGTCGACATAAATTGAGCTTGGTGATATAACGAATTCATCTTCCCACCACCAGAGGTCGCCGTCACCAGAGTAAATAGCAGGTGCTTCTTACTTCCGGCTTCACTTCCGGATTACTAGCCTACTTAAGATAACCACATTCACACTTACATGGCAAAGTATTGTTTTGCAATGCAATGTACCAAGCTCTTTAATTTGTTTTCTGCCTTCCTGGTTTTTGATCCTCAGGCACCATTGTGTCATCATGTTATGTTGTCATGTTGGACTGCTTCAGCTGAAGTGGATATGGTGGCAACCATGCCATTCAAAATATACACATTCAGGTACTAAAGATGCTAGAAAGTTACAAATTACACGGTTAGCTTTATTCCAAAAACCATACTATTAAGTGCAATTTAAAACACCCTTTGTTCAGTCCAGAATGATTATCGCCACGGGTACCTTCGCCATAGGGCTGCACATTAAAGTTTTTTTTTTTATGAAGCAACCGCCAAGTGGCACAAGGGAAAATGTGCAAACCTAACTGAATTAGATTGTGACATTTTGTTTTGTAAATAGATCAAATAATACAATAAAAACAGTAACAATACAACACTATATTATCCTTAAAATTATTAGAAAGTTTGCAGTGACGGTTAAACAAAACATGCAAAAGAATATTATCCAAAATAATCCAAAAAAAAGAATGAAAGTCATCTACATACATGCATGTTGTGTTATTAAAGAGGTATATATATATATATATTTAATTTATATTTATTAAATTTAATTTAAAAATGTTAAAAAGTTATATAAAAACGCATAGGTAAGGGCTTGAGGAAAATATTTTACTTACTGAAATTGCATACAATATTAACATTAAAATAGATAAGCAATTCGTAAAGTAACTTTACCGTCACCAAAATTAAAATTCAAACAAAATTGCAAACCCCTTTTTCATTTGCATTTCTAAAGTCTTACACTGAAACCTGTTTATAAATAAAGTGTTAATTAGAAAATTTAATTTTGCTTAATGATTTTAATTATGGTAGTAATCACTAAAATTAATACATTTATAATTAATAAGGTAATAAATGTCCAAAAAAAATAAGAAATAAAAGAAAAAAGTAAAAAAAAACCCTGTTTTTCATGCAAGCGCACACACTCTTTCATACTTTCCATTTCTCACCACATTGACTATTCTGCCACCCTACCTAATTAAATATTCAACCAGTTGATTCCCTCCTTCGCAATACACTGCCTCACCGCTGTATGTTTTGAGTCATTGTGTATAAAGAAATATTAGGACGAAGAGCGTTTCAAATGTTTCTCATTTCGTTTCTCATTGTCTGATTGACAAGTTTCAGTCTTAGGTTTGCAATTGTCTTTGGGGTATATTCAATTCAATTCAGTTTTGTTTAAACAGCAATTTTAACAACGGACATTGTCTCAAAGTAGCTTTACAAAACATACGGTTATGTAAAAAAAAACAGAACACCCTATTAAATATTTAGTTCTTTATTAATAAATATTAACATATCGATTGCTAACCTTGTTTGAATTTTTTTCTGGAAAAAAAAGTGACTTAATTGCAGGTAAACAACAAAAAAATTATTGTTTTACTCATTAAAGAAAAGATTTCAACAAAAATGTGTATTCTAACTGAGGAAAAAGTTTAACAGATACACTTTAATAGCTAGTATTACCCTCTTTGACTGAACTAACTTTAATGAGCTGCTTCTTGTAGCCATCTACCAGTTCCTGACATCGGTCTGAGGAAAGTCTGCCCCACTTCTCAATGCAGAATTAGTTCCGCTGTAAGATGTTTGAGAGCTTTCTTGCATGTACAGCTTGTTTCAAGTCATCCCACACTATGTCAGCGGGATTCAGATCTGGGCTTTGACTGCACCATTTAGGGACTCTTCATTTCTTAGTTTTCAGCCAGTCCTTGGTGGATTTACTGGTATTTTTACTGGATTTAATAGTCTACAGATGGTTGTACAGATGGTCTTCCCCCAGATGTTTTTCAAGCACCCCCTAATACATGGTGAGCTGGCCAGGTTCTGCTGCAGCAAAGAATCCCCAAACCAGGAGACATCCACGCTTCACAATTGGTATGAGGTTCTTTTCCTGGAATGCTGTATTTAGTTTACGCCAAACATGCCCTCTGTTGCAGTGTCCAAATAATTCATTTTTAGACTCATCTGTCCAAAGAACATTATTTTGGAAGGTTTTCTTAGAGAGCAAAGGCACACCTCCCATAAAAATTAACCTTGTATAGTCTCTTAATGATTTTGGAGTCATGCACTTTCACATCAACAATGATTTTGGAGTCATGCACTTTCACATCAACAGTAGCAAAAGCCTGCTGTAGGTTCTGTGATGACACTTTAAGGTTTTTGGTTACTTCTTTTAGCATCTTGCGGTTTGCTCTCAGGGTAAACTTGCTTGGATGGCAGACCTGGGCAAGTTGTCAGTTGTTTTGAAAGTCCTCCACTTGTAGACTTTACGAAAAGTGGAATAGCTGATTAAATTTTTTTGAGATCTTTTTAAAACCCTTTTCAGACTCATAAGCTACTACAATCTTCTCTCTGAGGGCCTCAGACAGCTCTTTTGATCTCACCATGGTGTTCACTATAACTAAATTTCTGAGGTTTAAATAGGGCTAGCCTCCTTCAAAAAGCTGAATAACAATGGTCTAATCATGTGTACCTGATGTGATATATCTATGTGTGATTTAAGCCATTTTGAGTGAAAATTAAGTGTTGGGTTGCCCTGATTTATTCTAAACCAGAAATTGTTGTTTTTTGTTCTTTTCTTCAGTTTTAGTTGTTTAGTTATATTACTTAATACTTAATAGATTACTAATCTCTCAGTATTGCTTTAAATTGTTATTAAATATGAATTTTATATGAATTTTCCAAAGAAAAAATACACACAGGCTTTCATATGGTGTCCTGATTTTTCACATAACCATAAGTAACAATACAAATGTCCAAAACAAATAGGTCCCCAGTGAGCAAGTCTGGGTCAATCATGACAAGAAAAAAATATGGTCATTTCTTTGCTCTCTGTCTAATGCAATTTAAAGTTATATTCTGCCTAGATATTAAAAGTAATTATTTTTATTACAGACCAAGGTGTAGATACTGTGTAAACATTAAACATAAATTAGCATTGAACGTTATACGTAACAGCTCTAACATGGGGTAGACCTTAAAATGGGTAAAATATAAGTAGTACAAGTAATGTAAGGGTTAAATAAAGTGCACAGTCAGTGTTGACTGTGTGCAAATGTGTACCATGTAAACAGAATTAAGCTGTTTTCCACAGCAGCACATGATTATACACTCATTTGTTGTATAGTAAATTGACTGAGTGTGGTTATTTATTAATGTCCAGTGAGTGGCCATTAATGTCCATAGTGCACAGTCAGTTAAGCATGTGGAAGTAAGGTAATGGGTGGCACCTGGGTGTTCAGGGCTCTGACAGCTTTGGGTCAGACGCTGTTGCAGAATCTTTTAGTGAGGTTCATGATACTTCAGAACCTTCTGTCTGTTGAATAAAGGAGAGAGACTCCTATGACCCTCTCAGATGTCCTTAATATGCACTGTACAGTCTTACATTTTGCTGTATTGTATTGTAAGGTGGTAAGAATGGGTGATGGGTGGTCCTTTTTAGCATCAGCTCTAACCTTACCATTCAGAGAAATGCACACTGCTACTACTATAATAACAGTAAATTCCTATGGTATTAAAAACTCCAGCTAAGGTGAGCAGTGGGTATTGTAGATGTATTAGTACAGCAGTAATTATTTTTGTACACTATTCATTATTCTCAAGGTTCCTTATTGTGCCCAGAGCAATTCCATATTTATCAGGGTTTATTTTCTAGGACATGTGAAATTTTAGCATGACAAGAATAAAAGACATGGACCACAGATTACTTCCCTAAAGTCATGTATTTCTTCCTCTAGTAGTTATAAATAGTACACATTAAGGCTATGACTCAGAATCAGAAATACACCAAATATGTACAAACACTAAGCTTCTGAACATAAACTCTTTACTTTATTACAATAAACACATTACAACAGCCGCCTAGGATCTTCTAATTATTTTTTAAAAAGTCTTCATTAAGTTCTTATCTTCACCTTTTCATAACTGCAGTCCTCTTTGTAGTGCCGTAAACATAGAGTTCTATTGGATAAATGTGTGTTTGTCAGTTGAATTAGTTCAGTTTTTGGTGTTGAGGAGCCTGATGACTTGAGGAAAGAAACTGTTACTCATTCAGCTTTGTGAATTTGAGGAGTTTGTGGGGTTGTCCACAATGCTGTTGGCCTTGTAGATGTTGGGTTGTGCTGAAGTGATAAAGGAAAGAGACTCTGATGATTTTCTCAGCTGAGGTTTTCTTAGCCTGCCTAGACATTAAAAATGCTGCTGGGCTTTCTTGCTAATAAAACTGGTGTTGAGTGATTAGGTGAGGACCAAGAAATGCCGTGCGCTTGACAACCTGCTCGTTGATTTTCATTGGAGAATGGTCGGTTCGTGCTCTTCTGAAGTAAACACCTATCTTCTTAGTTTTGACAATGTTCAGAGACAGGCTGTACACTAGGTTGTTTGATGTTGCATATAATTGAATGATTTATAGCACAGTAGGCTAAGGATTTTATAGATAAAATGAAATGTACACAAACATGCACTTTTACATATTTGCCTGATAATTAGCTAAAGTCTGGACATAGTAAAGCGCCAGTCAGCAGTCAAAAGATGCAAATGCACTGATGATGTGGCGGAGGCAGTACACGTAGTAAAAAGCTTATTAAGTGTGGCCACCTGCTGTATGTTTGTTTTATTATGTGTTGTGATTGTTTTAGAATCTACTGCAGAATGTACAGTAACTGTTAAAATAGCACATTTTGTAATGCCTAGCTAATGCATATGTTGACTGTCTTAAATTGTAACTGTAGCATTACATTTGGAGACACTATCAGATATATAACGTGTTTAAAAGGATGAATTATGAATTCTCTCTATCATTTTTTATATTTTTCACCCTACTTGCTCTGCCTCTCTTTTTTGGTTAACGAATGTCAGTTAAACAGTACCTTAAATGCTGGTCCAGTCATGTCAGGCCCACACTCTGATGCGACACTGTTTGCTTCTACTTCCCTGCAAAGTAAAAAGGGTCAGTAAAACTTTTACACTTTCTGAACATATACAAAATTGTAACAGATGTAGAAATGGTTTCAAGTAAAAAATGTTTAAAGCACAACATACACTTACTTAGTCTGTTGCTGGTCCCCAAGTTTGGTCATTATATCACACAGATTGTGATTCAGCTAGAAATAAAAATATTTGGATAACACATGCTCAATTAATTTATCTTTTAATGTACAGGCTTTAAAGTCTTCATAAAAGTAGGATGAATGTTGTAAGAATTCTTACTCTGCCCATCTCTCTGTGGAACTTCTCTGTCAGCTTTGCTACACTTTGAAAGGTGGTTGCATAGAAACCAACACGACTAAATAGTAAAAAAAAAAATGACTTATAGGTTAAAAAGGAGACAAAATTATATATTCTTATTTATAAAATTGGACTTTTTTGTTGACTTTTGATGCTTTCCTGCAAATAATATCCTGATAGTATGATAAATGCAAACACAATATTGTGATACAAGAATGAAGATAACTCATTTTATAGCCATGCTCCATCGAAATTTAATTATTTTAAATGATTGTGTGGTATTAATTATGTACTGATGCTTAATTGCATTAATGAGTCGTGTTCTTTTCTAGTGAATGGCATAAGAAAATAAAAGGTGAGCAGCTGAAACAAATTGGAGGAAAGAGCATAACACCAACGCTGCAGCTAAGAGACAGAATTCAATTTAGTTCAATTGAATTTTTTATTTGTATAGCGCTTTTTTTTACAATGGTCAAGCAACCATTCTCTCCACTGGGGTCCTGTTAATTGTTATAAGTTGGTGTGACCACTTCTGCTTCATACTAAAATCCATTATTAACTCCTTAGTCTCTAGAAGCTAGTTGTTCTTCCGGCACTACCTCTCCAGGTTGTAATCTCCTGTAGGTATGCCGTCTTGTCATTGTTGGAGATCAGGCCCACCACAGCAGTGTCATCAGCAAACTTAATGATGTTGGTGGAGTTGGAAGTGGCTACACAGTCATATGTGTACAGTTAGTACAGCAGGGGGCAAAGAACACATCCCTGCGGAGCTCCAGTGATGAGGGTGATAAATAATGCTGTAAGATGCATGCTGTAAGATGTCGCTTTGTAGTCGTTCATGTTCCTTGTAGCGAGTCCCGCGTTGTATGCAGTGGAGCGGGATCTCTGTGCATTGTGAACAGTTTTATCCATTCACAGCTTCAGATTTGGAAACATCCTGATAATAGTTCCCTTTCTGTCGTTTACTCTGATATTGTGTCGAGTGACAATACTAGGGGTTATATATTGGGAGCCTGAAGTACCATTGATCTATTTTAAAAAGGCCAATTCAATTGGACAAGCAGAATTTGCATAGCCGGTCACGCCCGAGACTTTCAGGTATAAACCTCTTCGGGGGCCGGGCTTCGGGGGCCGGCAGCCAAGGCTATCGGGTTGCACTGTTGTTCTCCACCCTGCTTTGAACGGTCAAGGCTGGACAATTGGTTCTTGGGAGCCGGTTGCGACTCTAAGCCGCACCTGCCCCAGTTAATTTTTTCCAGGGGCTACACAAGGTCTTAATGAAATTGTGGAATAGGTACTTTGGGTGTGTTTCTGCAGGAGCCACTGGTGAAGTATTTGGAGCCTTGAAGCCTTTTCAGTGCCTCCCAGTGGCTCCTCAGGACCTTTAGCTCAGGTAAGCAATTTAGTTTGCCAGACAATTCAATTCATCAGCGGCATGCTTGAGACCTTGGTCCAAGACAAGAGTGCCACTGTGTGCTGAGGTCGTGTCCCTTCTTTGGATGGGTGCGATCGAGCCTGTCCCCCAAGCCAAGATGAAGCAGGGGTTCTACAGTCCCTATTTTATTGTACCCAAGAAAGGGAGGAGAGCAGGCCTATCCTGGACATAAGGAGGCTGAACCGGGTCCCGTTTCCTGTTCAACATGCTGACTCTCAGGCACATGCTAACATGCATAAGGCCCCTGGAATTGGTTTGTGGCAATAGACCTGAAGGACGCATACTTTCATGTCGCGATCTCTCCAAGGCACAGGCCATATCTACGGTTTGCCTTCAAGGGATGCGCATATCAGTACAAGCTTGCGAAAGCCACCTTAGCCCCCCTTTGGAAGGTGGCATGTGCATCCTCAATTATCTTGACGACTGTATAATTCTAGCTGGATAATTCTTACTTGCAGGAGGTTGTGGTTTAACAGAGACAGAGTGCTCCACCACCTTGCCCAATTGTTACTTTAGGTCAACTGGGGAAAGAGCAAGAGTGTCTCTTTTTTCAGTATCCACCTGGACTCGGTCATGATGACAGCCTGGCTTTCCCCGGAGAGCCCAGGCGGTGCTGAAATGTGTGAGCTCCCTCAAGCACATCTCAGCGGTTCCCCTCAAACACTTTTCAAATGCTTCTGTGGCATTTTTTATCCTCGGTGCGGTGGTCCCGCTAGGCCTGATGCACGAGCACTGGCTTTAGGTTCTGAGATAGCCATGGCTCACGGGTGAAAGTCACCACGCGGTGTCGCCGAACTCTTAGTCCTTAGGGAAAACATCGCGTTTCTACGGGCAGAGGTGCCCTTGAAACAGTTGTCCAGACATGTCGTCATTACGACGGATGCATCTACCACCGGTTGGAGCGCTGTGTGCAACGGGCAGGCAGCCGCTGGGGTGTGGACAGGCTCCCGGCTGCAGTGGCATATCAATTGCCTTGAGCTGTTGGCAGTGTGATTGGCCCTGAAGAGGTTTCGGCCCATGATTCAGGGCAAGCACGTTGATCTGTTTGGACAACACTGCTGTGATTGCGTACATCAACCATCATGGCGCATGTCACAGCTTGCCCACCATCTCCTGGTGTGGAGCCCGCACAGGCTCAAGACCGCCACACCTTACAAGCTATTCCCCCTCAGCAGGGGAATCCTGATCTTCACCTGTGTCCGGTATAAGCCCTTTGGGCATACCTGGACCACACCCAGAGCTATAGATGCTCTGATCAGCTCTTTGTCTGCTACAGAAACGCCATCTCCAAGCAGGGGATCTTCCACCAGGCTTACCAGGCCAGGGGTTTACCCTGTCCCTGGGGGAGAGCTCACTTCACCAGGGGATGGCCGCTGATGAAGGGGGCCTCACTAGCAGACGTTTGTAGAGCTCCCAAAACATTCATCAGATTCTACAATCTACGAATGGCCCTAGACTCAGAGGAAGGGTAGGAGTAGAGCTTGGTAGGGTTGTGCAAATTTGGTCCGAGAAGGGTTCCGCTGTCTGACCTCAGGCCCCCTTTTCCATTAAGCAGCACATGCCTCCCCAGCCAGTCCAGCAGAGGGACAAGCCAGGGAACACCAGGCCAAGTGGTTCTCCTCACGGGAACCCTAGCTATGTTGTGCTCCACATGTAGTGGCTCCTTATGCGGCCCCATGTGTGTAATCTCCACTGGGAAGAGGCTTCAGTACAGTGTTTCCCTATTTATGTAGGTGTGCTGTGGTGTGTCCCCGGGCATGGCTATCTCTTCTGGCCGATCTCTCCACCCTGGGGCCTACCCTATATTGTACTGCACCTTGTCAGACCTTAGGCGTCCTAACATGCTACCCCCAGCTGGTGGGATGTGGTCTTTGTAGTGCCCCTCACCGACACACTGGTTCCTGTCAGCACCTACCTTTGGTAGACACCTGACACAGTCAGTGGTGTGTAGTATAGAGACCCTTAGTCTCATCACTTGACACAACGTCCTGATGGAGGGAACGGATACATTGTGTCCCTTATGCCACTGCACTGGACTGCTCAAGACAAAACGATAATCAAAATCGCAGCCGGTCCATTTATTCCCTGGAGGACTGGCTATGCAAATTCTGCTTGTCCAATTTTATTGCCCTTTTTAAAACAGATCAGAGGTACTTAAGGCTCCTAAAATGTGATTCCTAGTGTCGTCACTCAACACAACGTTTCCTTTATCAGGGAACGAGGGTTACCATACTTAACCGAGACGTTTTCCGTTTTATCCACTAGTTTCCTGATAAATCCCACAACCGCTTCCGAGGATTCTACCTCTCTCACGCCAAGTCTGGAACTTTTGACTATTAAATGTTGTCCCTTCTATCCTTCTTGGGAATTCCTACTATATAGGAATCAGTAGCAGTAAATTAAAATGAACCAAGAAAAAAAGAAGAGATTTTCTCGTGTATCAAAAGTTGTTGTGGGTCCATCCACTAACAAAAAATAGTTTGTTAGCTTTCATCTTTGTTTGGTGTAGAAGGATGTCTGGAGAGGTAGTTCGCTCCATCTATCGCTCTGATGGCAAGCAAATATTTTAGTTTAGCAAAAATTTTGCATGATTTCGTGGTGACTTACTGTGTAAATATAAATTGTTCTGTACAAAAGTTGAATACCACGTAAATATACATTATAGATTTTTCCCCTTTTCACCACTGGGTTTTTTGGAATATGAGGATTTTTGTTTTATTTAAGCATTTTGTTTTATTTATATTCTGCACTAGCCAAATTAATACTTTGGTTAATACCTTTGAATACAGATGACAAGATGAGATTTTAAAAAGCTGAGTTATGCATTTACCAGTTGCCACTGTGAGGACATCAACAAACAACAAAAACTTGACAGACAATAACACAGGACCAAAGTAGGGGTGCTTATTGGTGTATGTGACATGGACATGTGACGTACTAAGGCAGATGGGCTTAGTTTAAAAGTTTATCCTAGCACAACCATCTTAGACTGACAAGACATTCTGCAGCTGATCAAGGCTATTAGGAGTGTCACAGTGGTTTGTGTATTTATAGTTGTGCCATTCCAACATTAATATTTTCATGGCAGAATCAAGGTTGTGACTGATCATTAAAAGACATAATATGGACATTTTATAATACCGAGTACATCATTGTAGTCAAGTAATGATCCTGCTATCTGTAAATAACCATGTTAACAACAGATATTGGAACTGTAGGTAAAATACAGCATATAAATATAAAATTTATTTAGCGTTTTTTTTCTGAGGCTGATTTACACTACTGAGTGCAGTTACAAGCCAAACTTAAATAAGAACGATAAATTTTGGACAACACACATAACTGTTTTGAATTAATTATAAAATTAGTCAATTCTATATTATAATTTATTGATAATTATAATATTATAATTTTTTAAAATGCATTCAAATTATCAATAAATTGTAATAAAATTGCAAAAAAGGAAAGTAGGTAAAAAAAAAATACAGGATACCTTTTCCACAAAGATGGAAGCTCCTCTTGAAGGTCATAATTGATCTCTTCAAACACTTTTTGGGCTTTTCCCAAATCTTCCTCTGCCTGACAAACATACAAGCATATCAACTTAACTATGCAATTAGTGAAGCAGTTCCTGTCAATCCATGCATTTAAATTAATGCCATAACAGATAATCAGACAGGTGTTAATTGGGCATCTGGTAGAATAGTTCAAGCAATCTAAAGCAATGACATTATTATAAGCCTGTCTTGAAACATTTTTTTGTATCATGGCTAATTATGCAGAAAGTGAAAGTAGGACAAACAGTTAGCAAGACAAACATCCTCACACATGTAAAATCTTAAATCAACTTCAATTAAACCTGTAGCACATACACATATTTACTATGATTACATGATTAAAAAAAAAGGTTACATTTGTATAGAATACTGTATATGCATTCCAGCCCAACACAAAGCAAGCAAGGGTACCTTGGCAATTTTGGCCTCATCCTTCTTTTTACTTTTCTGTATGGAAGCAAAATTATGTCTAGCACTATCAAAATCCAAAAGCTTCCTGTCACGTTTAGCGATGCGTGCCTGTGGTTACAAAGAGTGGCAACAAAGACTAGACTTAAAAAATAGAGTGACAGTTATTTTATTTTCTAGACAAATTTTAAAAAAAAAATACTTTTCATAATTATTTATAATAAAAGCATATCACATTTATCACATTTGCTCTTTTTAGTAAAAATCAGTGTTTAGACTGCAGAAAACTTAATTGTTACTATAATGTGGGCAGATTATTGGAGTGGAGCATTATAAGAAATGTTGTTATAGCTTGGGTTGCGAATAACAGATAAGCTATAAAGCAGAGTTTTTCAAACCCTGGGTTTTCTAACCCTTAAGTGGGTTACGAGACTTAAAAAATGGGTTGCTGGAATAATTTTGTAAAAATGTTCTAAAATTAAGTAATGCATTTTTAATAAAAATAATAATGATAATAATAAACAAAAATAATTAAAATGTTGAATAGAAACACAAAATGAAACTTAAAATAAATACTAGGTCTCACCTGACCCCCTGACAAGCAATCACGCTTTTCACCATAGAGCACAGTGTTATAGATGCGACTTTGTTTATTTTTCCTATTGTGATGATGCAAAGATGTTGGTACAATTATAAAAACAGCCAGTGTTTAAATTATTTTATGCTGAATACAAGCAAGCTAAAGTCATCTTTTTCAATAAAATAAGTTATGTATGCGTACACACACATTTATGTTTGAATGCTTGATTGTATGTAAATTTGTAAAATGTGGTTGTATATATGGGTCGCCTCATGTTAAGGTTAAATTAACAATAAAATCAATTGTTTTAAGACAGGCAAGGAAAAAGTAGAAAGCGGGAAAAGCATTTCCCAATTCAGTTATTTTAACACCTTCAATAAATGTTTTAGAAACAGACAATTAAAGGCATATAAATATACTTTATATTTTTAAAATAATCCTTAATACCTAAAGGCTGCAAACCCCCCTTTATTTTAAGATTCGCTTTCTGGAGACCTACTGGCTACTAAAAAAATGTTGGTGGCACCCATGAAAGAATAAGGACAGTACGAAAAAGCTGTTAACAAATCCACAAGGGGTAAACAGGCTTGTCAGTCTAGATTACAGTCTTCATAATGAGATAACCACCTTCCAGTCATTATGGAATGAGACCAGCTATGAGACATAGAAGCATTTAACATAGAATCTGTAAACATGGAAAAAAAAATTGAAGTCATCATCAATCAAAGCTGGTGTATTTACAGTCCATTTACTAATGTGCGACACACTGCATCAAACAAGGTGAGCTGGTTTATAAAACCTCCAGGTACATAACATAAATAACAGTGATAGCACTATTGCTGCTGTATAAGGAGAGACAGTGAACCAATAGGAGAGGACTTGCATTCAAATAAAGTATAAAAGAGAATAAGTGCTTAAAACAATTTTTGATCAGAATGTGGTCTAATACCGGTGCTTACTCAGACAAAATCCAGAACCGAAGACAAAAAGACAGATAAAATAAAAAGATATGAGAACAATATTTAAACAACTGTGTGGATCAAAAAGTGGAAAAAAAAGCCAAACTCAGATTTCTAAAAGATATTAAAACTCTACGGACCTTTACTCAAGCAGGTGAGAAATAGCATAATGCCATCAGAAAGGCAAAAAAGCAGAGAAATGAGAGGGTAAATCTAGCCAAAAAATCTATTTAATCCCTTCTAAAATGTCTTTGAGAACAGATCTGAACAAATAAAAACAACAATAAAGAAGGTGGAAAATTAACTCCACAGTAAGTCCACAGTAATTTAAGTAGTAAAGTGAGAAACTTGCATGTATTAAACCTTCAATTTAATAACTTTTTGATAAGTGGAAACCACAGATAGAGAACATTTAATTGATTTTGATGGAAATAGCAGGGGACGTTCAGCCTCATGTCCCAATGGAATCCAAAATGTTAAATAAGGGTTGTGTGTTTAATAAGTCTATATGCAATACTCAATGCTTTATGCCCAACTAAAAGGACTCTAAATGTATTAAATAATTTTAAAACTGCTCAATGCTAAATAAGGAGATTTAATTGCTTTTTTTTATAGTGGCTTTTAATAGGCCAACTGTCTCTCATTGTTTTTACTCACTGCAGCTGTGAAATATTTAAAGGGAATAAAATAGAATTTAAAACGGTAAAAAGGGCCCCATTTAGGTCTGTGAAAAAACTGTAATGAAAGCCTTGTAATAAAAGGTTAAGATAAAGAATAGAAATAGTGCAAAGAAAATTATGTCCAGGTAGATATTTTGATGAGAACACTAGAAAAGAATCCACCTCCTAGTAGTTTCACGGCCTGCAACCTGCAAAATTGGCACCTCTCCAGTCTGTGCTAATTGCTATAAATCTATGAATCTTAACAAATCCCTTTTTTTTAAATGGAAATACTAAAGATGAAAATTACTTGCATCTTTATGGTTGCTACCCAAATTTTCTGTTCAATCAGCATCAGATAATATTAACCAAAATTATCAGCAGATTGGGTGGAAAACATTTCAGTTTCCCAGCTGAGGTACGCTGTATGGGTTTTTAATCCATATTAAACTGTATAAAATTGAATTTAAAAACCCTGAAATCTATCTAAGCAACTACAACACGAATTTTGGAAAAGTTATACCATTTTTAAAATTTTAAAAATAAATAAAGACTTTTTTAACATTTTTTAAATCACATGAGCCAATATTTTATTCTCACTCTTCCACTTTTAAATCAGTCCATTTTAAATGAGCCTTGGCCCATAGGTTTTGGACCATGTTCACTTAGGTCTTCCTTTTTGCATGGTTTTGCTTTAGCTGGCATCTGCAGAGTGCACAGTGGTTTCTGGAAATATTCCTGGGCCTGTTTAATAATGTTAATCACAGATTTATGCCGATTAGTAATGCAGTGTCGTCCAAGGGGCCCAAGGACACCAACAATGTTTTTTGGCTTTGTCCCTTCCGCACAGGGATTTTAATAGTTGCAAAAGCCTTTGCAATTTGACTTTGAGCTTTGAACATTGTTTTTTAAGTATTCCACAATCTTTTTATACACTCTTTCCTTTGTTTGTCTTTACTCCTAAGAAACTTTGCCGCTCTAATACATCCCTTTTATAGCTAATCGTGTCACAGACCTGATACCACCTTACTTTATTTGTTGCTAAAAGCTGTTTAAAATGCATTGCTTTTTCAGCCCTGTAGCGGGCATCAAATTTGAAATGAGCTTATTTGAAAAGTAAGTGTAAATTTTCTCTGTTTAAACATTTATGCTATCTTTTTTCTATTGTAAAGAAAATATTGGCTCATGTGATTTGATTGTCTTTTAGTTTTTATTTTATTAAACAGGCCAACTTTTTTGGAATTTGGGTTGTACACTACTAAAATTACAAAAAAAAGTTTCTTTCCATATTGTTGCTCTAGGATTATTTTCTCTACCACGACAGCTTTAGATTTAAGTTGCTCTGTGTATTATTACAAATTACACTATATGCTAATCATGACATTTGATTCTGTAGTGATATTTCATAAAGCAATCAAACTTCACTGATTCCTGCGCAAGTTAACCTTGATTTCTGGAAAATGGGCCATGTAGGCATCCACAGAGATAATGGCACTGTCCATAAGCTGCTGCTGGAAATCTCCCCACAGAAAATCTGTGTCCTGCAAAACAAAAAGGATTAAAACAAACACTCCAAATCTGACACTCAAAAAAACACCTACATATCACACACTCTTTTATCTATATTATATTTGCTAATATATATATATATTTTCTGTAAACAATTCACAGAAATCTGAATGCTTACAATGCAAAACCTAGAGACAGAGACATCTAAAATAACACTTTTTAACAGACATTAACTTTTAATAGTAATAGTAAAATAACTTGGTAGTTAAGCATTAGTAAATGGTTAACTAATGTTTAAAGCTCTGTTCCTACATTAATAGACATTAGTTTTATTTTATTATTTTATCATTTTATTAAGGATCATTTCATTATTACCAAATTAAGTATTACGGTATTTAAACCAGTTGGTTCATGAGATCAGTTAGAAAGTGTTGGGAAATGATTAAACTTGAATTAATAAATAAACTATTTGAATGCACATTTATACATCTTATTATTCAGACATATAGTAACAGTTACTCATTGTGCTAATAAATGCTTTATTAACACATATTCCTACTGTAATTCAAGCATTTACTAATAGTCAGTTAACTATTTTTCCAAGCTCATCTAAAGTGAAGAACGTTTATGCCATATAAAGCAATTACAAATGAGATGTAAAGGCTCAGTTATCTGTTTTTTTTTCGTATCTGGCCTGATACCAAAAAACTTTTTGGCACTTCAGTAAAGAAATGTTAGCTACTGGACCAGAACACAGTAGTGGTGGTCAATGCTGCAATCACAAAGCTGTACATCACTGCGCCAGACAAGTATAAAGAACTCCTTAGCAACCACAGCAGTTAGATTAAACTTAAAGCATTTGTCACACAGTGTGCTGCCACAATTCCAACAGGATCCAGCTATAGAAAATACTATTAAAGTCTTTAAGTCATCCGGTAAACTGCTGCCCCTAAAACGAAAGTGAACTGATCTAGGACCTGGAGAAGTTATCCCAATAAATCTTGACAAATCAAAATTGTAAAATGAACCAAAATTTATCAACAATTTGCACTGATGTCCTTTAATGTTTACAGTTAGTAATTAGCAGTTTTTTTTTTAATTTTTCACTTTAGAAGATAACTGAGCCGTTAAAAGATTTATAAGGCCTAAATAGTCTTCACTTTGGATGAGCTTACAAAAATAGTTAACTTACTATTAGTAAATGATTTAAAACTATCTGAATTAATCAAGAATTACAGTAGAAATATCTGTTAATAAAACATTTATTAACACACTGAATAATAATGTTTTGGAGTTAATTTTCACCTTTGACCAGATACCACTGAAGCTTGTTAGAAAGCCGCAACACAGCAAGCCCTTTATTTACACCGGAACTGTCCGGCGCCAGCGCTGACGCAGAGACCGAAACAGATACAAGGAAAACGAGGACTTCGGGCTAAGCTAAACCAATATCAACCAGTGCTTCCTTGTATTTTTTACACCAATGCTCGGTCCCTGGCAAACAAACTGAATGAGCTCAGGATCTGGACCCTCACACAGAGACTGATTACGGACTGAAATATAATTGTCTTCCTGGAAACTTGGCCCAACACCGGCATTTCAAACAGTGAGTCGGAGCTTGAGGACGCACCATTTTCTGGGCGGAAAGAGAAGCAGCATGCACGGGTAAGAACAGAGAAAGGAGGCTTATGCATTTATGTAAACTAAATATAGGGCACTGTCTCTGTCACTGTTTGCTCTCACTGCTCTGCTGATCTTAAATACCTGATCATTAAGTGCAGACCCTTTTATTTACCACGTGAGTTCGCATGCAGTGTTGTGATAGCAGTGTATGCTAGCCTTAGCACCCCCGGGACAAAAAACTCTGAATCATGTATATACAAGTGTGGCTGATGCTTACAGAATCCCCTACCTGGAATATAGCCATCGCTCATTGTTCCTGCTGCCCAAATACTCTCCAGTCAAGATGTAGCTTACGCCACTCTCCAGCAGCAGTTCACACATACTGACTGGCGTGAACTCGCTGCACAGTCCATCACTGATTCGGTCACCAACAACAACATTTACAAAGCCGTCCTTGATCCCTCTCCTATACCTTTTCACCCATGACTGCAAACCTGTCTATACAGCAATGTATAGAAACAGCATTATCAAGTTCGCAGATGACAGCACGGCGGTCTGATAAGAGTTAATGATAAGACGGCCTACAGGAAGAAGATCTAGTAACATGGTGTGAGAACAATAACCTGGAACATCCTTTAATTCACATCAACAGGGCTGCTGTTAAGTGTGTACCCAGCTTCATGTTCCTTGAAATTCACATCTCTGTGGATCTTACCTGGTCTCTGAACGTTTCTATCCTGATCAGAAAGGCACAACAGAGCTTGAGGAGACTTAAAAAGTCCCATTTATGTTACAGAATACTGAAGAGGGTGGTGAAAACCGCCCAACAAATCATCGGCACTCAGCTACCCACCTTGGGGAACATTCACTAGAAACGCTGTCTGCAAAGGGTAAGGGGCATAATAAAAAAGATCCCTCTCACCCCAACCATGGACTGTTCACATTTTTCCCATGAGGCAGATGCTAGCAACGCCAGCACAAAGAGACTGAAAAATAGCTTTTTTTGCACTGAACAGCTGATTATACAGTGTTAACAATCACTACTGCATATCGCATGCATAGCTTATGGAAACAGTAACATTTCAGCTTTGAAATAACATTTATTTAAGCAAACAATGCAATGTAAATTATAACAAAAACATTCAAGTGCAAAAAATTTGGGCACCCCAATGAAATAATGACCTCAATATTCAGTAGAGCCACCTTTTGCTAAAAGAACAACCTGTAGACACTTCCTTTAGTCTTCCTAAACTTTGGCCTTGCAAATTTTTTTCAGTTAAGTCAGTTTTGTGCACGAAATTCTTAGATTTAGAACAATGCTTTGGGGAACTGTCCTGCTGAAACAACCAACCTATTTAAGCCGTTAAATGCAACTTTTTGACCGATTCTTAAACATTGTTCTTGATACTTACTGTGGGCTTGCCAAACAGCCTCACAGAATGAATCCCCACCCCCATTTCACAGTAGGGAGCAGGTTTTTCTCCTGGAACGTTGCATTCTTTTTCCGCCATGCAAAGCGCCTTTGGTTGTGACCAAATAACTCAATCTTGGTTTCATCTGTCTATCTGTCTTGTCCAGATAAGCCTTTGCATACTTTAAATGACTCTGCATGTTACCAGTACGCATAAAAGCCTTTTACCGCATCACCCTTCCATTGAGCTGTTCCTTGTGCAAAGTTCGCTAGACTGTAGAAGGATTGTCAGTAGCAAGATGTTCTTTGCACAGTTATAAATTGTATCATACTAAATATATCCTTATTTATAGATAACAAATATTACATACTACTGCACCTTCTGTACATTATTTACTCTCACCTCTGTAATTATGAACCTTATACCCTTTTCTATTACACTGCTATTGTAACATCTCAGACTTCTCAGGCAGCGGACTTGCAGAGAGTGTAAATTTGCTTCTAGCCAGGCACGCATGCAGCCACAGCAGGGGTGCTCCCTGAGAGCACCACCCGTAACAGAATGACCGTACCTCACGAAGAGTCTGCAGAGTTAGGAAAAGTCCAGGAGATGGTAGCGGAGATGACAAGCAAGCATGCTAGTAAGACACGAGCAAGCTCTAATCTCACTAATAGCAGAAATAAAGGGAATATCAGAGCGAATTGGGCAGATCCAGACCCAACGCTATACGCAGGGCTTCTCCAGGTCCACACCCCTGCAGGGATTGGTTCAAGAACCGGCTTGGAGGGCGGGAAACCTGCAGCTGACTAGAGCTGTTGAACCCGAAGGGGAACGGGAAGAGCTAATGCAGTTGGGGACAGCTGGCCTCCTTCCTTTAGCAGAGATCAGAGGGTGTAGGAGAGATGCCGGTATAAGCAGGCCGATTTCTAGGCAAGGCTCGGGGGCACATTTAAACGAGCAGGGCAATTGCCGGGAAGGGGACCGGTAGGGGTTGAAAACACCTTTAAACTGGCCTGTTTTGATCAGCTGTCCTTTTGGATGGGGGACAGGAGATCAATTTAGAGTCTTTCGTGGAACAACAAGGGTAGCACACTGAGCGCATAATGTTTTTTTTTAACTCAGACGCCAATGCTGCAGCTAATGATAGGGTCTCCATGGTTAAGAAAAACACGATCCCAGGTTAGACTGCTCAACACGCTCTATAGCACTGCAGAGGCCTAATGTTCCCAGAGCTGCTTCAAATCCCTCGTGACTAGTTTCCCAGGAACCAGTGGACATGTCCACTGTTCCCTGAGATTTCTGGGACTTAGCAGAGGTGTTTTTCCAAGGAGAAAGCCTAAAGATCGTCCCTTCGACTGTGCTATTAACCTGATTCTGGGGCAACTCTGCCGAGGGGCAAACTGTTCTCCTTACACCCAACCCAAACCCCTAGCCTCCACTAACCCCTCTGCATGGGTTAATTATCCTGGTCGTAAAAATACACCCCACGTTCGATGTGCCCCATCTGAGACCACTTCTATGCAGCACCTCTGCAGTCTCAGCCCCTCTCCCGCCCGAATTATCGATGGGGCTCCCGCGTACACAGTCCGCAGATAATAGACTCACGAGGTGTACAGGGAGCTAGACAATATCTGATGAATTAGGGGGGTATGGCCCAGAGGAGCATTTATCGGTTCCAGCCCCACACATTCTGGCCCGGAACTTGTTAAAGAGTTCCGACAAAACCGGGCTGCAGGCATGGGAACGTAAGGGGCCATTCCTAGAGGTGGGGTACTGTAACATCTCTTCTCTTCTTGAGTTCTTGGGCGGCGAAATCGTGAATTAACTCCTCTACTAAATATTGATGTCATTATTTCATTGGGGTGCACAGATTATAAATTGAAATTATGATCATTTTAAGAGGTGCCCAAACTGTATATATACACACACCATACTATATACACCCTTATTTATAGATACCCAATGTTACTGCACCTTCTGTACATTATTCACTCTTACCTCTTACCTGTAATTATAAAACCCATACCCTTCTATATATTGTAAATAGGCCACTAACGCACTTCTGGTTAGACACTAACTGCATTTCATTAGCTCTGTACATGTACCTTGCACAATTAAGTTGAATCTAATGTAATGTAATCTAACCTAACCTAATCTAATTCAATGTCGATAATGTAGAAACAATGCTTTATAAATGATTATTTAACTATGTACTGATGCTTAACTAATGATTTATTGCATGCGGATTATATAAAATGTTAACAAATTTAGAGACATTAAACCACAGATTATGAGCTATTTAAAATCATATCTTTCAAGGGTGTACAGAACAGTACAATTAAAACAAGGAAAAGGATTATGACGAACCTAAAACATTAATATTCATTTAATAGTCCTATTAACCTCTGCTTTCAAAACACTATGCATAAAACAGGCGCATCTCAATATATTAGAATATTGTGGAAAAGTTCATTTATTTCAGTAATTCAACTAAAATTGTGAAACTCGTGTATAAATAAATTCGATGCACACAGACGGAAGTAGTTTAAGTCTTTGTAATGATTTTGGCTCAAATTTAAGCCCAGGTCTCTTTGACAGTTGCCTTCAGCTCATATGCATTTTTTGGTCTCTTGTTTCTCATTGTCTTATATCACCATATTCTAATTTATTAAGATGGTAAATTAGTGGGTTTTTGTTAAATGTAAGCCAAAATCATCATGATTATAAGAACCAATGACTTAAACTACTTCAGTCTGTGTGCTTTGAATTTATTTAACACACAAGTTTTACAATTTTAGTTAATTGCTGAAATAAATGAACTTCTCCACGATATTCTAATTTATTAAGATGCACCTGTACATGCTAATTTTCAGAATTTAATTACACCACAAAGAATTTTAGCAAATATTTATCAGACACAGACCTGAGAGATGATGTCCATTTTCTCCTTTCCAAACCAGTCTGGCTCATAAATGTCTACTAGGCAGCCTTGTAGGCGTTTCGCGCACTCATGCATTGCTGAGGAGAAACAAAGGAACATTCACTTGCAAACAAGTACCTGTCAGATGCACATCATAAAAAGGAAAAAAGGGGAGAGGTGAGACAGACAGACAAATAATCTGGATATACAAAAAGCACAACCAAAATGACTATTTTCATTATGTGTGTTGTTTCTACGGGCCAAGATGTTAAGTCAGTTTCAACTTCCACTAAGTGGTGCAAAAAACAGGTTGCAAACTGACTAGAATAAGCTTTTTGAACACTCTCTTCCACATTTGAAGCCCATGTTTTACACACATTGCCCAAAAGAACACCCATACACAAAACAGACATATGTTCTGGTAAAATATCTAATGTGCAGAGAAAAGATTCTGGGTTGCTGAAATTTGATGATCTACCAGGAAATTATTGGGCTTGGAAAACATCTTTTAGATGTGCAGTTGAAGATCTGGGACTGTCAGCTCAAGAGGAGCTCGATCTGCTTTCCAAGTGGCTTTGGCCACAGTTAACTGAGCAAGCCAAGATAATAAAAGCAGCTTACACTGATAACTCTAGGGCAGGATTGAATATATTGGTATGGCAGAGACTTGAAGACTCTTTTGGGGCACCAGGAATCATTGCACTATTAAAAAACAGAGAAAACCAGCGCCTGAGAAAGCTTGGCGATCTTCTAGTAGAGCTACAGGCAGCAAAGCTTAATAGTTATCTTCCTGGTCCAGCACATGGTGTTAATCCTATTTTAACAAAGTTGCCATACAGTCTAAAATAAAGATGGGTTACAGTGGCATCAAGATTAAAAAAATATGATACCAATAAAGATAAAGACTCGAAGCGACCCTAGTTTTGCCTGTGTCACTAGTGCTTCTTTGAGCATTCTGCGAACAGAACAGACTGTAAAGCAGCGATATTAGCCACCAGTTTGGAGTCAGAAAGACTGATGTTTCCCCATCTAGAAAATGTGATCAAAAAACGTCAGTGAAAAAAATTGTACACCCTGAAAAACAATGTCCATTGCACTTGAAGCCAGAACCTCTGAGAAAATGCTGCTTGTTCAGAAGTAAAACAATAAGCAAAAGAAATTCTTTCCTCAAAGGTTAACAAATCTGCTTTAGATGTTGTTCTTATGTGCATCACATAAACAAAGCTGTGACACCTAAGTGCACTGAAGTGTGTGGACACCCTGGCATGTCCAGATCATGTTCAAAAATAGGTCTGGTCAGAGTGTAACCTGCTGGTTAGACAGAAAAGGCGGTCAAGATGTATGCAGTTTTTGATGAGCAGAGTAACTGCTTATTGGCAAAGACAAGCTTCTTTGATCACTTTAACACTGACAAACCTTTAGAGCCATATATATTAAAGACCTGCTCTGGTGTGATTGAAGTAACAGGTAGACGTGCCAACAACTTTGTAGTAGAGTCGATGAACAGTGAAACAAAACTCTCACTTTCTACTCTCACTGAGTTTGACAAAATTTCTGATGATAGGTCTGAAATCCCCTCGGAAATGGCTTATCATTACTCACATCTCATAGCTATAGCAAAAGACTCCCAGAAACTGATCCACATGCTGACATCCTAAGAGGTGTGTTAACTAGACAGAGGCTTGTCTAGGCAGCCAAAGGTTTCAGAGAACTCAGTTGGAGTTCTGATCTGCTTTTGCAAAGAGCCAGTTGCAGTTACAGCGGATGTGCAACAGATGTTTCTTTTTGTTTTATGGTATGTGAGGAATATCAAGACTTTTTGAGGTTCTTGTGGTATGAGCAGAAAACTCCTGCCCTGATGCAAAGAAAGTTTATTATGCACAGTTTCTATGTGGACTTTTATCGTTTTCAAGTAAAGAGGAAGCTATCAACATCCTGCAATCATTTCAAGAAATGCTAGCTGAATCAAATATCAGGTTGCATAAAATATTATCTAACAGCAGCGTTGTCATGTTAGCATTTCTGGCAGAGGACAAAGTAAAAGACCTCAAAGATCTAGACTTGGGACAAGATTCATTACCACTTCAGAGAACCTTTGGACTACTTTGGAACTTGAAGACAGACAAAAAAAGGTCTTCTCTCTAAAGTCCACAGAATATTTGACCCTTTGGGGTTTATGGAACCAGTCACTACTAGTGGAAAGTCCCTGTTGAAAGAACTTACTACTGAACAAGGTGACTGGGACACTCCTCTTTCACCTTCAACACAAGAGCAATAGAAAATTACTTAGCTTGCTTTAGAGCTCTGTGCCGCTGTTTTGGCAGTTGATGTAGCAGGACTCATCAAGGAAGAAATGAACATTGACATTCATTCAGTGAAGTTTTACACAGAGTAGAATTGTGCTTGGCTACATACAGTAAATAATACTGTAATATGATTTTATGTCTCAAGTTCAAGTTCAAGAAGCTTTATCGTCATTTTAACCATATATAACAGATGCAGTACACAGTGAAATGAAACAACGATTCTCAAGACCCCATAGTGCTATACAAAACAACAAAGAATAACACAAAACGACAGAGAGACACATCTTAGAACAATGCAGAGCCAAAGACGCAGAGCCAAAGACTTAAAAATAAAATAATTCTTTTGCAACATAGTGCATGTGCATGTGTGCAACCTGAGGCAAACAATGCAAAACAGACAGTGCAAACAGCATTTAAAATGTCTGTGCTTAAGAAAATGTTATTTTTGTGTTTATGTGGTGCTGTAAACATCGATTTGTGTTGAGTGAGTTGTGTGTGTGTGTGTGTCAATTGAGGAAGTTCAGTTTAGTTCTGTATGTTGAGCAGCCTGATGGCTTGAGGAAAGAAACTGTTAAACATTCGGGTTGTGAGGGTCTAAGTGCTACGGTACCTTATTCCAGATGGCAGGATTGTGAAGAGTGTGTGAGGGGTGTGTGGGGCTTTGCGGATGCAGCATCTGGTGTAAATGTCCATTATAGAGGGTAGAGAGGCTCTGATGGTCTCCTCATTACTCTCCGCAGGGTATTGCGTTCTGAAACGGTAAAGTTCCCAAACCAGGCAGTGATGCAGCTGCTCAGGATGCTCAATGGTCCCTTTGTAGAACATGGTCAGGATGGGGGGGTGAAATTTGGGCTTTTCTCAGCCGTCGCAGGAAGTAGAGGTGCTGTTGGGTTTTTTTGCTGATGCACCTGATGTTTAGTGAACACTAGATGAGAACCAACATGGCTGTGTCGTCGGCAAACTTGATGATGTGATTTTAGCTGTGCATTGCTACACAGTCATAAGTCAGCAGTGTGAACAGCAGCGGGCTAAGCACACAGCCTTGCACAGCCTTAGGGCTCAGTGTGACTGTGCTGGGGATGCTGCTTCCAGTAATGCCATATTTTGCAGTTTAACTCTTAAACTCCAAGTAAGGGGGTTTTGATGCACATCAAGAAATGTACACTCACTAGCCACTTTATAAGGTACACCTTGCTAGTACCGGGTTGAACCTCCTTTTGCCCTCATTCAACAAGCAGTTGCTGCACATCCATGAAGCAAATCTCCCATTCCACCACATCCCAAACGTGCACTATTGGATTTAGATCTGATGACTGTGAAGGCCATTAGAGTAAAGTAATCTCATTGTCATGTTCATGTCATGTAATTTGAGCTTTGTGACATGGTGCATCATCCTGCTGGAGGTGGCCATGAGACGATGGGTACACTGTAGTCATAAAGGGATGGACATGGTCAGCAACAATGCTCAGGTAGGCTGTGGCACACACAAGATTCTCAATTGTTACTAAGGTGCCCCAAAGTGTGCCAAGAAAACATCCCAGACACCATTACACCACCAGCAGCCTGAACTGTTGAGACAGGGCAGGATAGATCCATGCTTTCATGTTCTTTACACCAAATTATGAATGTTGCAGCAGAAATCGAGACTCATCAGACTGAGCAACGTTTTTCCAATCTTCTATTGTCCAATTTTAGTGAGCCTGTGCGAATTGTAGACTCTGTTTCCTGTTCTTAGCTGACAGGGCACCTGGTGTAGTCTTCTGCGGCTGTAGCCCATCTGCTTCAGGGTTTGACGCCTTCAGAGATGGTATTCTGCATAACTTGGTTGTAATGAGTGTTTATTTGAGTTACTTTTCCCTTTCTATCATCTGTAACCAGTCTGGCCATTCTCCTCTGACATCAACAAGGCATTTTTGTCCGCACAACTGCCGCTCACTGGATGTTTTCTCTTTTTCTGACCATTCTCTGTAAACCCTAGAGATGGTTGTGCATTAAAATCCCAGTAGATCATCAGTTTTTGAAACTGGCACCAACAACCATTCATGTTAAAATTCTCTTAAATCAACTTTCTTCCCCATTCTGATGCTCAGTTTGAACTTCAGCAATGTCTACTTCAGCAAGTTCAGCCTTGTTCACCACATCTAGATACCTAAATGCACTGAGTTGCTGCCATGTGATTGGCTGATCAGCAATTTGTGTTACCAAGCAATTGAACAGGTGTACCTAATAAAGTGGCTGGTAAGTGTAGGTCAGATTGGAAAAATATGTCTAGGAATTGTATGGAAATTTATGCATTTATGAAATTATAGGTTTAACGAATAATCTATTAGGATCATGACATTTTATTAATTATATAATGTCATTTGAAGGACAAGTGACAGAAGAGTTACATTTTAATAACACAATGTAAATAGCACAGACCCAACAAAAAGGAATGCTAAAAACTTACTTTTGACTGCTTCCACGTATGCCGTCAAATCTCTTTGCAATTTAGTGCTTTCTGCCTAAAAGAGGGTATATCACAAAATTAAAATACTATTTTTTTATTTTTTTTCATGCAATTAAAAAATCTAATCACATGGAGACTTTAATACATTTTGAGGTGATAAAAAATTATTACAAATCTCTATAAAGCTAAAAGTAATAAAACATTATTTAATATGACATACTTTATATTACATGCCCTTCTCCTAGATTTAACACATCCTTGGCTGATTTTAATGATTATACTTTAGATTTTACCTTAATATAAATGCTAGAAAGTTTAAATGATTATTTTCCATAGTACACAACATAAATACTAGAACAGAAATACTTATACTCAGATAGTGTTTCTTTGTTTCAGCAGTTGAGCAAAGTATTGTCAAAAAGAATATAGAGCAGGGGAGTTCAAACTTTGGCCTGCTGACCAAATAAGACCAGTGGATGAATTTCAAACGACCCATAGGCTATTAAAATTTATTTTATGTGTTATAAAATTTATTTAGAAATCAAGCAGTTTCTCAATGTCAACATGTCATGAGTTACAACAACTTAATATTTCATATGCTCTGTGATTTGTTTAGTGCACAAGAAAATCATATATCATATCATATCATGATATGATATTATATTATATTTAATGTTATGGTCACCCCTGATAGAGAGCCTTAACAAAATAAATGTTCCTTACCATTTGCTTGTTAAAGTTAGCAGCTGCCTCTGCAAATGCTATATCTTTGGTTTCATCAGCCTTCCCAAGCTTCTGCATCATCTAGAATTCAGAGCAGGCATTAGCACACGATTTACCAATTGCTTTACGACCCCTGCAACATACTTCCAATTAGTTGTGTTATTGTAATTAAACTGTGCAATTACCAAAGCTGTTAATTTCAAATGCAAGTTTAAAATTTGATTATTTAAAAAAAATACTACATTATGAAACTTGAAGTTTCAGCTTTAAATTCTAATAAACTTTTACCGAATATTTACTATTTCTAAATAACATTTACTGTTATTTCTTAGGATAACAGCTTACAATAAATGCAATAATTAATTAGTATATTTTAATTGAGTACTTGCCTTTTACAATGGGTTAAAGTTCAAGTTTTTTCTAACTAACCAAAAAAAAACCTTTTGAAAATTCCTTTTATGGACATAAGTACCACCTCACATTTCGCATAAACTAAAGTTACTCAGCAGTAAGACCTGAGCCACAGGGACTCTGTGCCTAACAATTGTCCTCAAACAATGACTAGCAGGAGCAAAGCAGGCACATTGGAAGACTTTCACAATGCTCATCAACTCCCAAGTATACAAACACACTGCTGGAACGGCAATGCTGCCATTTAAAGCTTTCTGTTAGGCATTCATAGCTATTCTATTTTCTCTCATACACTAGACACTGAAGAAAAAACTGCAGCGTGGCACTACTATATAGCTTTACTCCTTGGTCGATAATGTCACCCATCTGTGACTTACAGCTTCTTGATTGGACAGATTACACAGGTGCCTCAGACCAAAGGTTATAAAAAGGTGTTTTCAAAGCATCTCGACGCAGATCGATTTCCCGATGGGGAAATGCAAGATCTTCAACTCTACCTGACTACTCCTACACTGCCCACCCGGGTACAGGGTATCCAGAAGGGGGAGCTGCTGAAATAAACTAGGGCACATGAGTGGGGCTATACAGTAAATGGCCATCCAGAATTGTTTTCTTGCTGCCCCACTGAGTCTGCAAAGTACCTTTTCAGTTTTTGACGGCTGAGTGGTGCTTTAACTTTGGGAAGTCATAAGGCAGTTGGCAGATAATATAAGAGAACCATGTAGTTAAAATACAAAATAACATACAGTGTGGTGCATTTCAAGTTTATTGCTTCTGTTTAATGTCTAATTTTTACATCCAATGTTTGTTTAGAGATTATGAATATAAGCAATATATACAGCCTACATATTAAAAACCAATGCTTTAAATTGCATAAATGAGAATAAAATGAGTTATTGTGCAAACTAGTAGTTGTGTGAAGTATTTTTACAGTTTATGGGATTTTAATATGCATTAAAAGTTTGTACACTGTTTTCAGGTCTGTTACTGTGTAAACATTTTAAGCAAGTTTAAAGCATCCAGGCAGAAGAAATTATAACTGTTGTAGATTTAACAAAGCTAAACTTTACTTAATTAAGATGGTAAAAACATTTCAGTGTGATTTTACATTCGATTATTCAATTCTTATTATTTACATTCTGTATATGATTCTCCACACTAGTAACCTGGACTTTGTGTTAATGAAATATTTCACGGTGTCATTACTTATTCTTTATTGTTCTTTAAAAAAAGATGTCATTAATAAATTAAATTAGCTTTTCAAACTAATTAAAATTCAAAATGAGTTTAATGATCATGTTAAAAAAAGACAACGCAGTATTTTAGGTTTTTTCAAGGGAGGGGTGGGGCTGTGATTACTTCATCTGTTAGGGAGAGCAGAGCGCTGTATGAGGAGTGTGTTCTGACTGCTGATACACGAATACAGCAGAGTTTAAAAGCATCGTGAACCACAATAGGTAAGATTGTGAAAGCATGGTAACAAGAAGCGAAGTGAAGCAGTGAGTCTAATGGAGGTATACTTGTTTGAGACCAGACAGTCTGTTCATATATAGGCAAGTGAGAGTACTCTGGAGATTGAGGGGTGGAAGGATTTGGTAAGGAGGTAGGTAAAACCATGAAAGTAGCACAAACAAAAAAAATAAGAATAATTTAAACAAACAGTGTTCCCTGTTGTTCACTCCGACGTTGTGTCAAGTGACAACACTGGGGTCATGTTTAAGAGCCCAAATTAGCTCTGATGTATTTTGAAAAGACCAATGAAATGTAGAGTAGAATTTGCATGGCCGGTCACTCCTTGTACTACCAGGTATAAATAGACCGGTTGTGATACTGGTCTATAATCTGTTTTTTCGAGCCTAATGTGACTGATTGAGCGCGGTTTTCTCTGCATGTGCCCTGTTTATGCAACAACACCATTTGTTGATAGGTCATGCCCCGCCAGCCTAGCACGCAACATGGTAGTTTTCACTCAGCGGAAAGCGTGGCCATGGCCTCTCTCTCCGCTCGGATTCTTCTACCTTCGGGTATGATGCCCCAGCGGGAATTGTCAGGGGGCATCGGGGGGCCAGGCCGGGTCCATCCATGCAGGCCTCCCAACCTTACCTGGCAACATGCATGTTGGTCAGGTCGACCGGAGCATAGAATCCAAGCCTATGTAGGTTGCAGCATCTGAGAGTGGGCTGGACCTATTCAAGGCTGATGATTCTGCCTCGCTGATACATGAAGTACAGACAAACCGGCTGAAACATCCATCAGCGGCCCCAGCTGCGGGCTCCATGGGGGGGGGGTATATGCAGTCACAAGGACAGTCTATCTCCAACCACTACACTTTCCCCCAGTCAGCCACAGCGATCCCCCTAGGGTACTCCCGAGTGTGTCTCTGCGGGAGCGGCTGGTAAAGTATCTGGAGGCTTGGGGAAGCCTTTCCAGTTTCTCCCAGTGGCTCCTTAAGACCATTCAGCTTACCAGAGACCAAAACACTGTTAAAAACAGACAGGAATTTTACAAGTTGTGATGGAGGTAATTGTAACCAGGACAGGGCGCTACAAGTGGCAGTTTAAAGGACACCAGAATTATTATCGAGGGAGTAAAAGTTCTTACAGGCCTTAAAGGTGTTCCCAGGGCTTGCTGTCTCCTCCTTTAAGATATTTTAAAAACTTCTCCTGGAGCTGGATGGTTCAAAGCTGTCAAGCAGACTCCAGTCACTCAGGTCTAAACTGCTGTCTTAAAAATTAGTTGGTTCCATGTTGCCAAACAAAGACGTCATTTTTTGAGTAATTATTTTGAACATTTTTAGGACATGCTTGTATATTCACTATCCCTCCTCTGTACATGTCCAAACCATCTTAACCCTAATTTTTTCCCCAAAACATCTAACATTAGTCGTCCCCTTGATGAGCTTGTTCCTAATCTTGTCCAACCTCGTCACTCCCAAAGTAAACCTCAACATCTTCAGCTCTGCTACTTCCAGCTCTGCCTCCTGTCTCTTCCTCAGCGCCACTGTCTCTAAACATAAATCATAGCTGGTCTCACCACTGTCTTGTACACCTTCCCCTTAATTCTAGCTGATATTCTCCTATCACACAAAGCTCCTGACAAGTTTCTCCACCCATTCCAACCTGTCTGTACTTGCTTCTTTACCTCTTTAAAACATTCTCCATCGCCCTGGAGTGTCAACTCAAAGTACATAAACTAATAAATAATTTCTCTGTTCCACTTCCCTCTCTTTTATTCAAACACGTGTACTGTGTCTTGCTACGACTGACTTTCATTCATCCTCTCTCCAGAGCAGGTTTTCCTTCACCTGCTCCCTGTTCTCACTATAGATCACAATGTTATCTGCAAACATCATTGTCCAAGGAGATTCCTGTCTGACCTCATCTGTCAATCAACCCATCACCACAGCAAACAAGAAGGGGCTTAGAGCTGATCCCTGATGCAGTCCCACCTCCACTTTGTACACATCTGTCTGACCTACTGCATACCTCACTACTGTCCTGCTTCCCTCATACATATCCTGCACCACCCTGATATACATCTCTGCTATTCCTGACTTCCTCATACAATATCACAGCTCTTCTCCTGGTACCCTGTCAAATTTTTTCTCCAGGTCTACAAAAACACAATGCAGTTTCCTACAACCAGCTGTCCATCAGCATTCTCAGAGCAAAGATTGCATCTGTAGTGCTCTTTCTGGGCATAAAGCCATACTGCTGCTCACAAATATCTGCTACCCTCCTTACCACAGCCATCTTTATCCGTTTAGCAAAGTCTACTATCATCTGTCCTTCACTGTTCCTTTCCCTGACTCCAAACCTGCCCAACACGTCCTTATCACCTGTTCCCCTTACCAACATGTCCTCTAAAGTCTGCGCCCATCTCTACTCTCTCTTCCTCAGGGAATTCTCAAAATTACCTCATCTAACTCACACCAGAACCTCTCTTTCTTCTTTAACTTACAACTTACTTGTGGTGCATAACCACTTACAACATTCACCAACAACCCTTCAATTTCTAACTTCAAACTCATCAAGTTTCACGTTGGAGGCCCGCTTTATTTATCCAGGCTTGGGACTGGCACCGAAGTCACTGGCTTGTGACCCCTGATTAGTGCAGGACATGCTTGTATATTAAAAAACTCTCCATTTTTAATTTTTATTATATATACAAGTTTCAAATTTTACTTGTAAACAGAGGTGTAAATTTTGTTTGGGGGGGGCAATGAACATCAAATTTCTCAAGAACAATTTTTGAAGGGAACACAAATAATACAACTAAAATTGTACTTGTAAAAATACGAATAAACAGACAAAATTTTACTACTAGTGTAGCAGGGAGACCAGCCATTATCCGCCTTTCAGAGTTATTTCTGGTTCAATAAAAAAGCTGACTAAATTAAACAAAATATTCTTCTTTAAAACTATTTATTTATTGTAATATCTTTGAAATAGTTTACAAAAAAAGCCACCAAAATGCAATAAAATTTTAACTTAAATATAAACAGTTTAAAATTTGACCTTAAATTTAGACTGTTATTGTAAAATAGTTTACCCATATAAAAGAAAGCCCACTGATCTCCCACTTCAATATGATATTGAGCAAAAACCAACAAAGTAAACATTAGCCTAATATTACTGTATCAGTTCCTACCAAACATGAGTGCCGCGGTGCGCGGCACAGACACTGCGTAAAAGTTTTGCACAAAAGACTGTGCATGACTGGAGCTAAGCAAAAGCTTCTTGCATCTTTATTACGGCAAGAAAACAGCTAACAAACTGCATCAGTCCTAGTGATAATGTAACTGGTCAATGCAGTTCATGTTCACTACTAAGCAAACATAAACATTGCCACAAACTGGCCTGTAACAACAGTCAAACATATCTGGACCACTGTAAACAACCAATGCATAAACATCTAAAGGCCCTGGTAAAGCATTTTATAAATTTATATTTGGTTTTCAACTAATAAAGCCCACAGTGGGCAGTAAACATCATATCTGGACCACTAAGCAATTAAAGGTAGCCTGGTTTTATAAATTATATTTTCTTTAACATTATGTCACACATTGCAAGTGTATGTGTATATTTACTTGGGGAACAAACATTAACAAGCTGCAATGTAGTAACAGAAATGCCAGTGGAAGCAGTATGATTCTTTAGGCAGTGTTCTGCTAAGATGCTGCAGTGAATTTCCAGAGTTCATATAAGAGGAACAGAGCAGCAGGCGTGCAGTTATTTAGGTAGCACTAGGTATGGTAACAGGGAAAAAGAAAATTAATTAAGAAAAGAAACTAAGAGAAAAGAATTAAGAAAGAAAAAATTTAAGAAAAGGGAAGAATCTGAGAAAAAAGAAACTAAGAGAAGAAAAGAAAACTTGAGGATTGAGTTTAATAAGTATCTATTTGTTAAGGAGAATTTCTGTTTGGTTAATTATTGAGTTCATTTAACGGCAAAAGAGATTTAAGTTGCTTCAGCATGCGAAATTACGTCCAAGTACTTCCCACCACGGCCACAACTCCGGAAATCTCTCTCACTCTCCGTCCTGCAGAAGGACTCTGAAATTAACATGGAGCGTGCTACCCGAGCGCGCCCATACATAACAATCTGACCTTAAAATAATTACCTAAAATTATTTATTTGTTAGAAAAACGCTGACTAATTTTACTGCTACCTGAGCAGCACATTATGATTTGATTCAGTGATTCATGATTTAGAGGGCTGCTATTTGATTGAAGCTTTTTTTTTGTATTACATGTATCTGTAATGACCCATAATTAATTTACTTCCAAGATCTTTTATTATTGGCAAGTCAACAACAAAGTTACAAAGAATCATCAGGAAATGAAACATTTGCCTGTAGCAGCATACAATTTACCCAGTTCATCAGCAAAAGAAATACTTTTTAATAATGTATAATGTTTTAATTGGATGATGTTAAATGGGTGCAACTTAACTACAAGAAACAATGATTTTGATTTTGAAGTGCTGCGTCACTGCTTTAGATGGTTACTGTGATTTTTGCTCCTGAACCTCTAGTGAACGTCACCTTCGTTTTCACACAGGATTGTTAGCTGTCTTTTGTGAGGTGTGAGCAATGTTTGTTTTATTTATAGTTTATATTGCAAAAGACATGCTCTCATGCGTATGTGGATGCAAAGATCGACAGTACTCTCTAATGCATACTGTTTCATGTCCATCCCCGACACTTCGATCAACAAGAAATCAACAAGAAATCAACAAGAAATCAACAGAAATCAACAGAAATCAACAATAAATTTTAACTTCTCTATCTCTTTAGGTAGAGGGAAGTCATCTAATCAGTTTTTTAATTTAAAGTATGTAATATTTTTTTACATCAGTAAAAAGGCCCAAACTATTAGGAGCTGACATTTTGCTTATCTAAAAATACTCCTTCCCCTCACTTTAGCCAAAAAACCCTATCAAATTTACACAGCTGTCAGGGATGCCTCTTTGCTATTTATAGCATCTATTCATGTCCTGCCCAAGGCAGTCTGGGACAGGACATTTGTATGGGAGTTTTTGATTGACATAAAGTCTGTTCACTAGGTGTGGAGAGCAGTATTTAGTACTGGTATTTTTGCACTCTGAATTTCATCTAAATAAGGAACTAAGCGTATGCTCATCTGATGCCCAAAGGCTCTCCGCTGTTATTTCTATAGTTAGGTTGGGTAGCATACACTCAAACATCATTAAGATTTCAAAAAAATAACATAAAAGTAATTTTGGGGTAAAAGTAAAATGTAAGGAAATACACTACATACATTTACTAAGATATTTGTACAATTAAATAAAAAAAAAACTTAATTTATCAATCTTTTATTAATCCTGATTATGAAAATTAATAAATGCATTCATGAACAGTGTCATTGTGACAAGCAAAGTTAGTAGTATGTTTTTAATTTGTATGAAACACTACATATAACTATAAAGAGCATGTGGTCTATATAAGCTATAAACCCATAAGAACAAGTACTAAAGTGTGTCAGTACAAAACATGTAGTAAAAGTAAGAATTAAAGTGATGAGCTGTTGTGGTTATTTTACTGCACTCATTATAGTGTCTCTACTACAATAAAATATACAAATTACTGTATGTGTGATAACCTTCACAACACAGATCAGCTCGATAACTGAAGCAATGTAATGCACACAAATCCCTAAAATGAATAAAACCATAACTTTGTTTACCATATAGCAACTCTTAAAATATTGTTGATCAATTCACTACAATTCTTTCTACAATAAGGCGTATATATTAAACATTATTGGTAATACTATAACAAAATTAATACTTTAGCAACATTATGATATAATACAATATACCAACTTTTTTTAATTTATTCTAGTAACTTGTAAATTATACTACAGTATTTACTACAATTTATCAATTCACTAGATTTAATATAGAATGCTACAGTCAGATGAGGTAAATACTGTAATATATAAAAATTTACTTTATCTTATTCTAATGAATCCTAAATTATACGTAGATGAGATTGTTTAAGTCCAAAACTCAACTCACAGCAAATAAACAGCAAATTGCGTAGTGTTTCTGATCTGTCCCGGCTAACACAAGACTTAATGTAGTATTTTTGTATACACCTGAATTGCAAAGCCCTGTCGATATTAGAACGTTGTTTTGTGCTATTCATTCTCCTACCTTCTCCTGTGCTCGGTTTATCCTTTTCTGTACATTATTAGCCAATTTCCCGGCGTTGACACCTTTTGATGATATTTCAGCCATTATGCGAGTTTTGGAGTTGACACCGTGGAAAAAAACGCAGAACAGAACCAAAAAACAAGCCAGTAAATAACGACAGCAAAAAAAGTTAAAAGGCTGAAGTCTTCGCTCGTCCTACTAACAAAACTTCTCAAAGCGATTGGCTGACAACGCCAAGTGTGCAGTGAATAGTTTTAAAAACGAATCGGGCGATTAGTTTACCCCTCCTTTAACGCCCTTAAAGGCACAGTTTATTCTTATTTTCATTCGCCCCAGTCTTAAATTGGCTTTGTTGATGTTGCGTAGTCTTATTTTTTATCATGTAATATTTCTATTTAAATTATACATAGCCAGTAGTCTTAAATATAAGAGAAGGTGAAAAGGGGTTTAAATTCTTGCTTCCTATACATTGTAACATTAAAAAGACTGGACGTAAAACTGTCCCCAGGGGCAGGTAAAGGTGGTCATAGGCAGGCCTGGGGCCTCATGTACAAAAACTTGGGTTAAATTAATACTAAAACATTGTGAAAGCTGTAAATGTACATATACGCACAAAAAAATCTGTTGTTTCAAACTCTGCATATGGAGAATCCCAGGCATTTTCCAAATAAACTTGAAATTAAGTGCACATGCACCAGCACTAAACCTTACCCTGCCTCAAATAAATTATTTTAAATATGTAATGAGTTTACTTTGAAAATGAAAATGGCAAAAGCAAGCAAGAAACAAAATTTTATGGAAAGTGAATTAGAGGTGCTACTATCTGATCCTATTTGGAATGTTGACCGCTGAAATTAATATATCAAAAGAAAAAGATTAAGTGGCAGAGTTTGGCAGAAACAGTCAACACAATGGGATCTAAAAATCACACTGGAACCAAGGTTAAAAAAAGAAATGATCTGACATAAAGGGGGAAGTTAAGCGGAGAACTGCTGCGCATAGCCAAACTGTGGAAGGAATTATATTGTCACATCTACACGTTGACAGGCCTGAATGGCTTGTTGGTTGGGCTGCACATAAACTGGTACTTGGTCGGGGTCTATCTGGCGGTGCCACAACCTCACCAAGTGGTATGCTGTGTCTGTGCGCGATATTGTGCAGCACACCACAGGCCAGCACGATGCGGCACACCTTGTTAGGGCGGTATAGCAGCATCCCGCTGGTCCTATCGCTCTACAACTGACCAAGTGCGAGAATGAGCATCATTGTATTAGATTAGATTAGATTAAACTTTTTTGTCATAGTGCAAGGTACATGGTACAGAGCCAATGCAAGTTAGCATCAGGTGCATATGTTATTCACACCAGTTGATAAATCCCGTTATATGTGTCACAGGTCCACATAACCTAGCCTCATGGACTACCTCTGATGCTGATCCTCTCATAACCTGGATCCCTACCTCCTACATTGTTACCTCTTATCAGGCCTACCACTGTGGTGTCATGTGTGAACTTAACAATGCTGTTTGAGGCATAGATAGGCAGCAGTAATGGGTGAAAAGGGAGTAAAGGAGAGGGACAATACACTTCCTTGGGGAACACCAGTGCAGATGGTGAGATTGGAGGAGGTGACAGTGTTCAATCGAACAGACTGTGACCTGTTCGTAAGGAAGTCCAGGGTACAATTGCAAAGATGAGTGCTGATGCTGAGCTGTTCCAGCTTCAAGGTTAGCTTAGAATGGCTAACTGTATTAAAGGCTGAACTAAAATTGACAAACAGCATCCTGGCATGAGTGTCAGGGTTGTCCAAGTGAGTCAGGGCAGAATGAAGTACTGTGAAGATGGCATCCTATTTGGATAGGCAAATTAGTAAGGATCAATTCTGGGTGGCAGGCTTTAAGGCGGGTGAGGACCAGTCTTTCAAAGCACTTTGCGATGACAAGGGGTGAGTGCGACGGGACCAAACATAGTTCTGTTGCAGCAGAGTACTTTGGCATTGGCACAATGGTACTCTGAGTATGCATCAGATCCAGCTGCCTTTCTAGCATTCACCCTTTCCATGGTAGCACACACTTCAGAGGTGGAGAGCGAGAGTGGCTGCTCACCTGGTAACAGCTCTGTTTTGTGCATAGGCTTTATGTTTCCCTTTTCAAAGCGAGCATAGAAGTTTATGTATCATGTTTGTTTATGGCTAGGCTAGGCTATGCTAGCTAGCTAAGCTATGCTGTGCTAGCTAGCTACGCTAGTCAAGTCAGTTCTTGTTTTATGCTGTTGTTTACTTCCTGGTTGATCTTTGTCATGTGATCCTTGTTCCTCTTGTCTTTCTGTCTTTGTGCCTCCCCTTGTCCTTGTGTTTTGTTGTCATTGGTTAGTGTTGCTAAGTATTGTTCCTTATTGTTTACATGTGTTTCTTGTTTAGCCTTGTGTTGATATACCCCCTTGTAGCCTTCTGTCTTTGTGGTTTGTGGCTTTCTGCACCACTGTGGTGAGTTTCATGCTAATTTTCTTGTTTGTCTTAATGTGTAGTCTAGTCTGGTTAAATAAGGTTAACTCAGTCTTGTTTAGTTTATGTTTGTTTGTCAAACTTTTGTCAGTCAACTGCACCCTTGGGTTCTCAACACATCCTGCCTCAGTGGAGTTCATTACACCTATGCTGTTTTTAAGAATGTATGAATCATGGGCTGACTCAGGCCACAATTTCACTGTTAGTAAATCTGCTGCCGTACGCAAAGCTACATGAGGCCTCTGGACTGGCAATCTGCACTGGGAGCATTCCAGATGGTCTGGCGACTGATTTGACCTGCTGCCAGCAAGACCTTTTCAAAATTTAAATTTGTAAAATGTGTTTTATATTACGCACTGAGGTGATCATTTTAAAATTCAGCATTTAGATAATTAACTAAATAATAATAAAACATTAATCCATTCATGAATCTAAGTCTATTAATTTGGACTGTAATGTTATTGTTCGTTTTACGTTCCTCTTTGCGCCTTAGTCAAAGCAGTTAAAGAGACATGCAAGGATGTAAAATAAGCAGTCGAAGTGGAGCAGAAAGGGAAATAACACGGACATAGGAAGCAGAATACAAGAAAAACCAGCAAAATGTTTAAAGATTTCTGATTTGTTCAGAGCTTCAAGTACAGGTCAGTTCTATCTGTAAATGTTGTAGTTTCGTTTGCAAGTATTGCGTAAACTAAAGATCAGGGAGACAGAAAGAAAGGTGCTAGGTGTGTCATATGGAAGGAGGAAAGAAGATAAAGAGACTTGGTGGTGGAATGAGGAAGTTCAGGATAGTATACAGAAAGAGGGAGGTGGGTAAGGCCAAGCAGAAGGCAGAAGAAATTTCTTACAAGATTGTTTAATAGGATTTTAGTAAATGAGGAATGAAGGAGGAGTTTAATAGTGCCTATCTTCAAGAACAAGGGTGATATGCAGAGTTGCAACAACTACAGGGTAGTTCAAGAGCTCAAAGATACCACCGTCCATCAGAGTCCAGCTCATTAGGAGGATGGCATACCGTCTCTAACTTGCTCTTATAGAATGGTGGATGACTCCTCCACGGAGAGGAGTGCCCCATTATCTAACAAGGAGTCAAAGGGGAAAACTGGACAGAACAGGAGTGAGCATTGGGCCCTGGACAGAACCAAGAGTCAGAGTTAAGTCTTGGACAGAACCAATTTTCAAAGGGAGGATCTGGACAGAACCAGTAGTTAAAGGGAGGCCCTGGACAAAACCAAAAGTTAGGGTCAGGATCTGCTACCATCATGCCAATGCCAAAGCACTCTGCTGCAACAGAACTGGGTGACTTTTGTCCTGTCGCGCTCACCCCTGTCATCGCAAAGTGCTGTGAAAGACTTGTCCTCACCCACCTTAAAGCCCATCTGCCACCCAGCCTGCACCCTTACCAAATCGCCCGAACAGGTCAACTGATTATTATACAGTGTTAAGTACTACTGCACTGCCACTTTATGTACTTTGCACTACTTCATCTTTATGCATCTTTGCACCATCAATAACTATCTATTTTTACACTTCTATATATTCTATCCATATCTGCTCTGTATATACTGTATCATATATCCATAACTATCCATCATTACACCTTTGTATATTTCATCCATATTTACATTTACTGTATCATACAAACACTTGTATGGATATATCTACTAACTGTATCATACTATATATACATTTATAGATATTATATATACATACTACTGCACCTTTTGTACATTATACAAAATGATTGTGTGTATTTTTCTTGTACCTATCACTTCTGCCTTAGTGTTACAAACAGAACTGTCTCCATGCTGGTTTAAAACAACTGCTTCATCTCCAACATTATTTACTTATTTATTCATCTTAAAATGATTTAGTTACCTCATATTAACAATTTTTTTTTTACATATTTTCCTTCCACCTGTCTCACTCCCTGGCTGAATCTGATGTGTGATAACTGCACCAGAGCTAATGCCTTTTAAATGTCTCCACCTTTATTAGAAAAAAGATTTAAACCTAATTTTTTGAACAGAAATGACTACATTATGGCAAAATATGTTAAAAATCATAATAAAATGTTATTGCATCTTTATAACATTTTATGATTTTTCTCTCTGTTTGCACTATAGTTATTTTCTCTCTTCCTTAGATTCCTTCCTACCTATACAAAATTTTTTTATTACCTTTTGGCTGTTCCATTTTAGGGGTCGCCACAGCAAATCATCTGTCTTCACATATCTCTATTCCCTACATCTTCTTCACTTACACCCACCAACCTCATGTTCTCGTTTATTGCATCCATATACCTCCTCTTTGGTCTTCTCTTTGCCTTCTGCCTGGTAGCTTCATTTCTAACATCCTCCTACCAAACAAAGTCACTATCCCTCCTCTGTACATGTCCAAACCACCTTAATCTGGCTTTTTTCCCCCAAAACAATCTAACATAAGCCGTCCTTCTAATGTACTCGTTCCTAATTCTGTCCAACCTCGTCACTCCCAAAGAAAACCTCAACAATCTTCAGCTCAGCTACTTCCAGCCCTGCCACCTGTTTCTTCTTCTCATGTGCCAGTGTCTCTAAACCAAAATATTATATTATAGCTGGTCTTACCACTGTCTTTTACACCTTGCCCTTAAATCTAGCTGATATTCTCCTGTCACACATCACTCCTGACACGTTCCACCCATTCCAACCTGTCTGTACTCACTTCTTTACCTCTTTTACACACTCTTCATTGCTCTGAACTGTCGACCCCAAGTACTTAAAACTCCTGTACCTTCTTTACCTCTTCATCCTGTAATTTCACTGTTCCACTTCCCGCCCCTTTCATTTAAACACATGTACTCTGTCTTGCTACGACTGACTTTCATTCCTCTTCTCTCCAGAGCAAACCTCTCAATTTGAAAGCTTTTTTGATTTTTGCCTAACTTTGCTGCCCCTGACTTCATTTATTTAATCTCCTCAGGTTGGGCTAATAATTTTCATGTCAGGCCCGCCTACCTCCATGGCCCCTCCAACCTTTCAACTCAGGTACAGGACTAAGGCCCAAGACTCCATGGAGAAGGGGTGGGCTGACACTTCAGGAGCTGTTGCTTTTTTGGGGTGTTACTGTCATAGTCCAGAGTACTGTTCCCTCTCTTTTACCGCCATACCGCTGAACGTCTCTGGTCTCTCCATCAGGGAACAAGGGTTCCGTAACTGAGAACTGTTCCCCATTTAGTTATTTACTCCAACATTGTGTCAAGTGTATGACACTCAGGGCCCCTACATGCCACTGCTGCCAGGGTCTACCAAAGGTAAGCGCTGACAGGCACGAGCATGTCAATGTGTAGCCTTACTTCAACCTCATGACCTTCCAGCTACCAGGAGAGCCTCAACTTCTCCCAACAAGGGGGAGGATTTCCTTAGGCATAATGTTTCTCAGCACTTGCCTTTTCTTTACTCACCTTTTATTTATATGTTGCTGGGAATCCTGGGCACTGGGACCAGGCCCCTCACACGAAGGTCAGGAGGCCCTTCAGAGATCATATGCCACTACACTAGGGGTAGTATGTGAAGATACACATGTGTGAAGATACCCAATGTCGATGTAGTATGCTCTGGCCCCATACCAATGTGACGTGGTGACATAGCTTACAGCAGGTTATGGTCACTGAACCGCTGGATGTCCAGGTGGTGCTCCGAAAAACAGTGTGGGCTACATCGATAATTGGAAAACTTTTGAGGGCAAAGCTGGCCTGTTAGGACGGGACGGTGTCCATCCCACCCGGGAAGGAGCCGCTCTCCTTTCTTGTAACATAGCTCATAGTCTTAGAATAGGACTAGTTAATCGTTGACTACCCAGAGCCCAGGCCAAGCAGCAGACCAACAGGCTAATCCGACCCATCTGCTAGCTGCACAGAGTCGTCACTCAGGGTCCATAATATTGAGACTGTGTCTGTTCCCCGAGCTATACAATATAAATATAGAAAAACCCCAAAAGTTTGCTTTAGTAATTTAATTAATATAGATATTCGTAACTCAGAGAATACTGAACACACAGCCTGCACCTCTGATCTGAAGCTAGGATTGTTAAACATTAGATCTCTTACTTCTAAAGCGCTTATGGTTAATGAAATGATCTCAGATCTGGATTTTGACATTTTATGTTTAACAGAAACATGGACTAAACCGGACGAGTATGTAGCATTAAATGAAGCTAGTCCTCCAGCTTTCAGCTACATACATCAGCCTCGCCCTAATGGTAGAGGTGGAGGCGTCGCAGTTATTTATAATAATAATCTAACTATCGTACCGAAACACGGACGAAATTTTAATTCATTTGAAGCTCTCTACAGTAACCTTACATCTGCAGAGACAAATAATAAGCAGAGCCAATCGATTTCTCTAGTTCTTATTTACAGACCCCCAGGTCCGTACTCTGAATTTCTTAGTGAATTTGCAGATTTTCTGTCTAACCTGGTTGTCTCCGCCGATAAAGCGCTAATTGCTGGAGACTTTAATATTCATTTTGAAAACTCAGACGACCCGCTGAAAAACAGCATTTATGTCTTTACTCGACTCAGTGGGAGTAAATCAGTGTGTAATAGGACCCACTCATAAAGCAGGTCACACGTTAGATTTAATACTATCTCTCGGAATAAGTATAAGTAATATAGTAACAACTCCTCAGTGCGAAATTATTTCTGATCACCATCTTATATCGTTTAAAATGCGTCATACTAATAGTGCACATGCAGCGCCGCGCTACCGCTTTAAACGTACATTTACATCAACTTCTGCTCAGAGCTTTATTAATTGTCTTTCAGACTTGTCTTCTGTCATTGGATCACCGTCTGATCCAACAGAACTCGAGCAGGCGACTGAATATATAGATGCCGCATTCCGCTCTACATTAGATAACGTGGCTCCAGTTAAAAGAAAAATAATTAAAGATAAGAAACTCGCTCCATGGTATAATGAACACACACGCTCTTTAAAACAGAGCGCCCGTAAACTAGAACATAAATGGCGCCGAACTAGATTGCTGGTTTTCCAGGCAGCATGGAAAGAGGGAATTCTAGCTTATAAAAAAGCTCTTAGTGTAACTAGATCAACGTATCTTTCTAACCTTATTGAAAATAATAAAAATAATCCTAGATTTCTATTCGACACCGTCGCAAAATTAACTAGGAATAAGACGACCTCAGAAACCTGCACCATAACTGCGTGCAGCAGTGAGGATTTCATGAACTTTTTTGATAATAAAATTGCAAACATTAGGCAGAAAATTCACGCTTTAAAACCGGACCTTTTGAATGATTCTGATGAACAATTAACCGCATCAGATCAGAACTTAGAAAATTTCACTCCTCTGGAAGAGAAAAACCTAATCGCACTCATCTCTTCCACAAAACCGTCAACTTGTGTGTTAGATCCTATACCAACACACTTTCTTAAGCAAATTGTACCGGCAGTATCAGAACCCCTGTTGAAAATAGTTAACTCTTCTCTCAGCAGTGGGTATGTTCCCAAATCTTTTAAAATTAGCAGTGATTAAACCTTTAATTAAGAAACCTGACCTTGACCAAAATGAGCTGTCAAACTACAGACCGATATCTAACCTTCCGTTTATCTCTAAAATTCTAGAGAAGGTAGTAGCGCAACAACTATTTTCATATTTACAAAGAAATAACATACACGAACTTTATCAATCAGGATTCAGGCCTCACCACAGCACAGAGACGGCACTGGTCAAAGTAGCTAATGACCTCTTACTGGCATCCGACCAGGGCTGTGTCTCGTTGCTTTATTACTTGACCTTAGTGCGGCTTTCGACACTATAGATCACGATATTCTTCTTCACAGATTAGAAAAATTAGTAGGAATTAAAGGAACAGCTCTTGCGTGGCTCAGGTCCTATTTAACCGATCGTTACCAGTTTGTAGATTTAAATGGTGATTATTCTGCGTGCTCCCTTGTAAAGTATGGTGTTCCACAGGGCTCGGTTTTAGGCCCACTTCTTTTCTCTCTTTACATGCTGCCTCTGGGAAACATAATCTGTAAGCATGATATCGGTTTCCACTGTTACGCTCATGACACACAGTTATACGTCTCATCAAGGGCCTGATGTGAAAGGCCAGTTTAATAATATTGAGCAATGTGTGAAGGAAGTAAGAGATTGGATGTTATGCAATTTCTTCTTGCTTAATGCTAGCAAGACGGAGGTTCTGGTTCTAGGACCACAGGTAGCTAAAAGTAAGCTTCCTGATCACACCTTAACCCTAGACAGTCTTTCTGTTTCACCGAGTGCAACAGTAAAAAAGATCTGGGTGTGTGATTTTAGGACTCCAATCTCTCATTTGAAGCACAATATTAGCAGGATAGCGTTTTATCATCTCAGAAATATCGCTAAAATAAGAAATATCTTGTCGCTTACTGATGCCGAAAAATTAGTTCATGCGTTTATCACATCCAGGCTGGATTACTGTAACGCTTTACTGTCTGGATGTTCAACTAGGTGCATTAATAAACTTCAGCTAGCGAGAGTCCTCACTAAAACTAAAAGGTACGAGCACATCACACCAGTCCTATCCACACTGCATTGGCTCCCAGTGAGACACCGCATCGATTTTAAAATACTACTTTTAAACTTACAAAGCTCTAAATGGTCTTGCACCGCAGTACTTGAGCGAACTTCTAGTGTCTTACGTTCCGCCACGCCTACTTCGATCAAAGGATGCAGGCTGCCTGTCAGTACCGCGCATTATAAAAACTACAGCAGGGGGCAGAGCCTTTTAATACAGAGCCCCAATGCTATGTAATAGCCTCCCTATGTATGTTCGGGAATCAGACACAGTCTCAGTGTTTTGTAAGTCCAGGTTAAAAACATACTTATTTAATCAAGCATTTTGTATTGATTCCCCTTAGATAAAGGAGCAGATCTGGGGGACTCATGGGTATTGAGTATTATGGTGATCTGGTATGTTTAGATGCTGTCTTCCCCTCTCTTATTGATCACGGTGTTGATGATGAGAGCGGCTGGTTGCTTAACATATCAGGGAGCCCTCATGTCTGTGTTTCCCTCTGGTTCTCCTTTTAGTTTTGCTGACTTAGTTAGTCTTGCCGGAGTCCATCCTTGAAACTCTACATTATTCATTTAATCAATCCAAACCGTGTGATTACATTGTCACTTAACTGTTTTCCTTCTTTTTGCCTTCCTTTCCCTCTCTCTCTCTCTCTCTCTCTCTCTCTCTCTCTCTCTCTCACTGTTGAGTTACATACGCCACAACGGAGCTGCCAGTGATCCAGACCCCACCTCCGACCCCGTCCTGTGGGACCCTTCCCTGTGACCTGCCCAGCGGATGATGCATCACCAGGGCGATCTAGGACGACCCACTTCGCCATAAAGACGTTCCGGCTGCTCTCTAATGACTAATGATTATAGTTGTTCACACGCACACAATGTAACCTCATGATCCCTGCTACCTGTTTTCACCCAAATGAGGATGGGTTCCCTGTTGAGTCTGGTTCCTCTCAAGGTTTCTTCCTATCTCATCTCAGGGAGTTTTTCCTTGCCACCGTCGCCCCCGGCTTGCTCATCAGGGACAAACTGATTTCTGTTTAATTCTGTTTCATAATTTCTTCAATTGTAAAGCTGCTTTGTGACAATCACCACTGAAAAAAACGCTATACAAATAAAACTGAATGAATTGAATTGAAGAGGAAGTACATGTAGGGAGTCTCCAGAGGGAGGCAACCATACCCATGGACAAAAGACGTAACACTGTTACAGAGATAATATACAGTGGAGGATACAGATATGGGGCCGCATAAGGAGCCACTACATGGTTGAGCACAAACTATAAAGAAAAAACCACCTCACCTGGTCTTCACCACCTAGTCCCACAGCCAGACTACCTAGGGGTTGAGGTGCAGGTGCAGTTGTGATGAAAGGGGGCCAGGATTCAGAAGATGGAACCCGGGTTGGACCAGCCGTCATCCTCCATCGCAGACAAAGAGCTGCTCTTTCCCTAATGAGCAAGACGGAGGCCACTGTGGCCAGGAAAATTTCCCTGAGGTGAAGTAGTAAGAAACCTTGAAAGGAACCAGACTCAAATAGGGAACCCATCCTCATTTGGGGTGACACCACATGTTATTGTTAATTACAGCAGATTGTAATAATCAAATTTAATGTAAACTGTGGCATTGGATCATTGAAGCAGAGTGAGTCTCAGTCCACCCTCAAAGTGGCAGGAACCTGGTCACTGGTAATCAGGGGCAAGTTAACCTAACCCTAAGGTAAAGAGAGAAAGTGGGAAAGAGAAGCATATTGATTATAAAGCGTATGTTGTGTAAAAATTAATCATTAATAATATTAATCAATCAATCAAACTTTATTTGTATAGCTCCTTACATCAGCTATGGTTAAACAAACGTGCTTAACATATCAATGCACAAATAAGAAAACAAAGTACAAAGCACAAACCAACAGTGAACTAATAAAATCAAAACAGTTTAAAAAAACCAAAAGTGTCGCAGTGCTGTTATGTGCCACAAGAAATGCTTTCCAAAGCCTGGAAGCTGCCACAGCAAAAGAATGATCATCCCACTGTACTAAGACTGAGAAACTTCCCGCAGTAGTTGGTCTGCAGACCGCAAAGCTCTGATGGGGTTGATGTAGTGTTTTCGAAAATTTATATAAAATAGGAAGGAAGCAAGGCTGTGACTCCTTAAAAAACAAACATACAAGTTTAAAATCAAACTAAACTAACTGGAAGCCAGTGAAGAGAAAAACAGAACAGGAGTGATATGGCTCTGTTGAAGAGTGTTGGTCAACAACATCGCAGCTGCATTTTGTACCAGGCAGTTGAGCAAACCCTGGTTAACTCCAACATACATGGTGTTGCAGTAATCAATATATGAACTAATAAAAGCATGCATAGCCTTTTCAAGATCGTTCTGACTTTAGCCAAAAGATGAATAAGAAAAAGCTAGCTTTCACCATGGAATCTATCTGTTTGTCGAAAAACAGGCAGTTGTCAAACTTAACACCCAGATTAGTGACCACTGGTTTATAGTAAAGGGCAAGAGAGCCAAGATCTGGTATAGCATTGAACATTTTACCACCAAACACAATACATTCTGTTTTACTCTCATTTAAATGCGAGGAAATTTTGCAAAAGCTAATACTTAATATCCTTTAAGCAGTTGGGAATCAAGTCAAGTATATTAGGATTGTTAGGGAAAACTGGCAGATAAAGTGACAGATTATTTGCATATAACTGGAAAAAAGATTCTTTTTAAAATAACTGAACCTAGAGGCAACAAATACTAGGAAAAACTGTATTAGTCCAACAGTAAAGCCTTGAGAAACAAGAGGACAACATGGCATTGGAAGATGAGAAAACATTGATTATGACTGCAAAGGTTCTGTCAGTCAAGTAAGACTTGAACCATTGAAGAACAGACCAACAAAGGCTAAAAAGCTAAGCTAGGCGTGTGATGGGTATAAAATGGTCAACATTGCCAAAGGCGTCCGTAAGGTCCAATATTACCAGTAGCGCAGGCTTTTTGGGGTAGAGAGATTATTATATTATAGAGAGATTTTTGGAGTAGAAAGAATATCATCCTGCACTTTAAGCGGCGCTAGCTCAGTGCTATGACGAAATGTAAAACCGGACTGAAATTTTTCTAGAATAACTTTGTTTTATAAAAACAATAAAATAAAAACAACTATTTCTAAACCCTTAGATAAGAATGGTAATTTTAAAACAGGTCTAGAGACAGTCGGAACCGTCACATAAAAATTAAAGTTCATAAATATTGAAGTCCCCACAGATCAGAATAATTATTACATTTGGGTAAAATGTTCACTATACAATTCAAAAATTCACCAATAAAACCCTTGCTGTATTTCGGAGGGCAATAACCTACTGCACAAAGCACAAGAAAGGCAAAGTTAATAACAAAGAGCTGTAACTCAATACTAAAATAATCATATAATGTGATTAAACAACGACTGGAAGACAAGAGACCTGGAATTTCCAACATGGATGCAAGCAGCTGGTATCAGAGACGGTTTGGCAGAGCCATCGATAATTACCAGGATAGCCTTCTTATGTCTTAGAAATATTGCCAAAATAGAAATATGATGTTGTTACAAATTTATGCTTTTCTTACTTCTCAATTAGACTATCCAGAATGCAGCAGCAGAAGTCCCTACTAGACCTAGAAAATATGACCACCCTGTTTTAATCAGTCTACACTGGCTATTAAATATCATATTGATTTCAAAATACTTCTATTGACCTATAAACTCAGACACAGTCTCAGTGTTCAAATTGAGGCTGAAAACAAATCTATTTAGCCAAGCTTTTAATCTGTAGTTTATTAGGTAAAGCAGCAGAACTGGGGGGGGATCATAGATATAATGTGTTTGGTGAACTGAGATATTTGTATGCTGTCATTGCCTTGTGGTACCAGTGACGAGTTTTCTGCCCCTTTCCTTGAATTCGAAGAGCTTTGAGGATGGACTGGGACTCACTCTACTCCATTGACCCAGGGCTACAGTTTACATTCTTTTGATTACCTTTACAGTATGCTTTACAATCCAAGATGGCGGCACGGCAGTAGCATGCAACGGCCACTCTCAGGTTTTCATTGTCAGAGTGTAAATTCCACCCAGTGCTAATGCCAAGGAGGTGCTTTATGCAAGAGAGCGCTGACAGTTCTTATTGCTTTTTAGCAACACTCTTCTAGAGGCTATCAGTTAATGCTTCTTGCTTCTTTGCTTCGAAAGACGTGCATTCGGCTCTGAAAAACAGAATTAAGTTTTCTTAATTCATTCTGTCAGTTATTTGATATTTAATTATTAGACTGTAAAACTACTTTCACAAAATCTCTAATTTTAAAAGTGCTATTTAAATAAAAGTGACTTTTATTTATTAATTGCTTATTAACATATAACTGCTTAGTACTAGCATAATAGCTGATTATTCTGCATGAACATATTTTAGATCTCTTAATGTAAAACCCTCTGCCGAAATGTCATAGTTGATATTTAGTTAATAGAAAGAATTGTGTGAATGACTAAAGTTGCTAAAGACTAAAAAGAGATATACTTGGATTATTAAAATCATAAATACTCATGTGGAGAATAATTTAATAAATTTACACAAGGCAAACACTTTTATTATGCACTGCATTCAATTAAAAGTTTTATTGTCATATCAACCATATATAGCAGATGCAGTACACAGTACTCTATGGTGCTACACAAAACAACACAGAATAACATAAAACAACAAAGAGCCAAAAACTTAAAAATAAAATAAGTCCTTCGCAACATAAAGTGTATGTGTGCAACCTGGTGCAAACACTGCAAGACATTACTCTAGTGCAAAAACAGACAATACAGGAATAATTCAAAAAACTATACAGTACTTAAATAGCGCCAACTAGATTATAGAGATGTGCAGATAGACAAAGAGAAGTAAATGCAAAGAGAATCATTTAAACTGCTGCACTTAAGATGTACATAGCATTATCAGTACATAACAATTTAAATAATAACAATTTAATAATACATTTAGTTTAACTGATTCATAAATGTAAATGTTAGTGGTGGTTTTTTAGTGCTTATTCCCTAATTTGGGGTCACCGGGATCTGCTGGAGGCTATCCCAGCCAGAAAGGCAGGAGGGGTACACCTTGGACAGGTCGCCAGTCCATCACAGGGACAGATGACGGGACACACACTCTCACACTCACTCTACGGTCAATTTAGAATTACCAAATCAACCCTAACATACGTTTGGACTGTGGGAAAAAAAAACGGAGTACCCAGAGTAGGACCCATGCAAGCACAAGGAGAACATGCTTCACACAGCTTCTGCCCGGGAATCGGATTCGGAATCGGGAATTTGCTGTGGACGCAACCGTGCTTACCACTAAGCCACCGACACAAAATTGTACATTTAAATGCTATTTAAGTTAATGTTGTCTTTATTATTTCTAATTATTTCTAGTAAATCTACAGCTCTGCAGTAAAATTCTTTCAAAAGTTTCTTCACTTTAAAGATGGAGATGAATTATAATTACCATATAACCTGTAGATGGTAGCAAAGGCTCACTCTTTTGGCTCGGTTGCCCTTTCAATTCCCCCATTCTTTTTATGTCTTTATTTTTGACTTATTTTAGTAAATTTTAGTACTTTTACTCTATTAAAATATAAAGTATTGAAAGTGCAGAAAGTTACAAAGTCTCATGTAACAAATAAGCCCAGACACCTAGAAAATACAAGGTTTTCTCAGTAAAATACCTAACTACAAATAAAGTTAATTATCAGTGGTATAAAACAACTAAATACAGCATTACATATTGTTAAATATTTTAGATTAAAATAACAACTACAATTTTTGAGTTTTAACTTCAACTGTAAAAGTTGCATATATTTAGCCAACACACCTGCTGTATTTAATCCAATCTTAATTTAGTCTGAGTCACTTAATGTATAGCGCTATTTCTGACTTAGGCTCATTGGATGTTTTGTTAAATTATCTTTCTCAGACATAGCAACAAGTCACAGAATAATTTAGCAGTACATTCCAAAAAAACAAGCGAAGGGTGCTCCAGAGCTGATTCTGACAGTTGACGGAAAGTGACTGAGCTGGCTGATCTAAAACCAGAAAAATAACTTGGCATATGACTGTCATTTTGTTCGATTTAAGTATTGCAAATAACTGATAAACACAAGATAAACGATTTTCCTTCATATGGAGCCAACATGCAAGAAATCAAAGCTGTTTGAGTTCCTCAATTCAAAACTGAGCAAAAGACAAAAAAAGAGATGTTAATTGGGCGTATGAATTATGATGGTCAGGGCTTTGTTAGAGCAATTCATTTGTTTTTTTCCCAAATGACACAGATGTAATTCTTACAGATGAAATTATGCTGTATATCTCTTGCATTCCATCAAAGATCTGAATGTTGCAGATGATGATCCTGAGGTTTTCAGAGATTGACGGTAAAATATCACCATTTACATTGAGTGTTTACATTGAATCATACAAGTGGTTCATGTCAACTGTTCGGTCAAACAAGCTTTGTAGTGTTAGTATATGTTAAATGTTCATCCTTCAAACATTTACATACTGCACAATTATTTTACACATAGTGAAACAGTCACTTTAATTTGTTCATTTAGTTGTTGCTGGTTATGTTGAATGTTAAACAGCATTTTTTTCATGGCTTTCAATAATGAAAGTTTTTTTCATTGTTTAGGTACAGGGTACTATTTAAATATACATATTTTACATGCTGCTATTACGTGTTCATAGACTGTGTTCTTTGTTCTTAACAATTGTGTTATGTATATGTGGTTTGCATTTGTGTGCAAGTAATGTGGTTTGTTTTAATCCTACTTGTACCACACTGTAATGTTTGGTTAACAACTAATGCATTTACTAATGGCACACAAAACCTGACAGCCAATGCACCATGTAAAATTAGTACCATCATTAAGGTTCTTCAAGTCTGTTAAATTTATAGAACTACATAGAGCACTGCTATGCACTGTTTAACAGTGTTATGTACCACAACAAGATGCTATATCTAATCAATTTAAAAAGGTTTTACTTTATTTTTACAGTTAAAAAAATTGTTTAAATGCATTCAGGTTAGGCCGGAACAATAAGTTTAAAAACAGTCATAAAATGATTTTTAAAGTTTTTTCTGTTTAATTGGTATCCCTAAGATGTAATTAATTTTTTTAAAATATTGTTGTCAAGAAGACAGTTACTGAAATCTGTGGAAGTGAATCTGGATTAAAAAAAGAATACATTCAAGGTTTTTGTTCTTACGATATGCTGAGATCACCTTTTTGGGTACATTCGAAATTATTTTTAATTGTATTATTAAACAATTGTGTCTGGTAAGAATAGGTTGTTATTACTGGGATAATTTATTTGGGGTTAAGATTCATGGCTTCAGAAGGCTGAGTATTTAATTATTTAAGTGCTGTAGCTCTGATGTGATGCAGAAATCTATTGGTATATCTCCTGGATCTAAGTGCTTGAAATATAGTCTGTTTTGCATCATTGAAATCTCTTTCATCTGTGCATATATGGTAAAAGTTAATTAGTTATGATTTAATGATACCTCTAAATGTATGTTTGGGATAAAAACTAGATCTATGTAACAAACTATGTCTATCTGTTTCTAAACCTTAGTTTTAAGAGTTCTGGCATCTTCCAAAAAGTTTCTCCAAGAACAAAGTTGTGTCTTGAATTTAATTGAATGATGGTTCATGTTATATTTTACTGTAATGTTTGAATAAGTTGTTATAATTTAATAATTTTGTGTTATTAATAGGTGTGTATAATTTTAAAGTCAACCCATTCTCCAGCAAGCGTCTTTATGTTTGACAAATAAGACGTTCTTTACAGGTATAAGATGTTGGCGTGTCTGGTTATTACGCGTCTTCTGTCCTAGTAGTTTAACTGCTGACATCAATAATCAAAGATAAGTTGTACTGTACATCATGTCCAGTAAATGCAGTTTAAGGTTAGGGTTGGGTTAGGGTTAAGATTATGGGATATTGCTATGGTTAGGGATTCAGGTTAGAATTTAGGGTTAAGATTAGGGATTAGGGACTATCTCTACACAATAGTTTAAAGCCAGGACAGAATGCCAAAAATTTTAATAGCAAATCATGCAACCTACTTGCTATGAAACATACTGTGAGAATCAACATATGCAGTACTTTTCAAAATGTTTTATTTCACACTTGAAAGTTGCAATAAACAGAAGTTGTTGAATAGCCTGATCATTCATTTTAACCAATTTATTCACTAATAATACATACAAGAATGCTTAGTGGTGGTGTTCCAAACCAGTGTAAATATATAATATGAGGAAAGCATGAAAATCAATTGATCTGAAAAAATGACAGTATTTGCCCTATACAATTATAAAGTATTTTTAGAGAGTTACAGCTGGGAATAATGCAACAAATAATCATTTAACTCAATCAGCCATGCAAAGTCACGTAACATAAAAAAATTATTTATAAACACTTTGTGTACAATTGTTGCCAGCCATTTCCTACACATATCATACAGGTTTCTTGAATGAAGAACTTTGACTGGAACTCTGTAAAGTTACATAGTAAAATGTCTTGTGTAATCATATTCTATTGTTGGAATAACAGCTTGAACAAATTTCAGGAAAATCAAGAGGTACCTGGATAACATAGTTAAGGAAACATTAAAAAGAAGAAATAAACCACTAGTCTAAAGCTTGAAGACACCACAAGTTGGCAAGCTAGTTGTTATAATTTAATAATCAGAAGGTCTAGGCCACCATTTGCACTAGGGAGCTGAAGTTTTTACTAGGGAGATTTTAATCTGGGTTTAGCTGACCGTTGAGCTCTTATAGGCTGGATAGTGCACTATCCATCTTCTAACTGAATTAACTTCATAACTATCTTCATGAAACAATACAACTAATTGCCTAGTATAGGCACACTTATTTAAAGAGCCTATTAAAATGTCTTATCTTATGTGATTTTCCTATGTGACAATTGAAAATTGATTTAATTTACAGTACAGTGCAAATAAAGGCATAAATCATTACTTTTATTTATCTCATCACAGAAGTTTAACTTTTTTTGGCAAAGAATTGAAATTTACTACTGAAATCAAAACATAGAAAATGTACTGTAGGATTTTTTTTAAAACAAATTTTGTACTAATTGTTGCAGTGGTAGTAGTATTACTTACAGTGCCTCGAAAAAGTACCCCTTGAACCGTTTTACATTTTGTCACCCTAAAACTACAAACTTGTTTTTGCAGCTGTAATTGAGTTGTTAGAGAACACTAGTGAACAAACAGGAAAATAAAGACAAAGGAACTCACCAGACAGGTCAGGGATAAATATATAGCAGGGTTAGGTTATGAAAAATATCCCAAGCTTTGAAGGAGCACATCCAAAAATGGAAAAAGTATGTCACAACTGCAAACCTACCAAGACATGGCCGTCCACCTCAATTGACAGACCAAGCAAGGGGAGCACGGGTCAGAGAAGCAGCCAAGAGGCCCATGGTCACTCTAGAGGAGCTGCATAAATCTACAGCTCAGGTGGGAGAATATGTCCACAGGACAACCATAAGTTGTGTACTTCACAAATCTGGCCTTCATGGAGGAGTGGAAGGAGAAAGCCATTGTCGAAAGAAAGACACAAAAAGTCCTGTTTGCAGTTGGCACAAGCCATGTAGGGAACAAGGTGCTCTGGTCAGATGACCAAAGTTGAACCATTTGGCCCAAATGCAAAGCGCTATGTCTGGCAGACAAGCAACATTGCTCTTCCCCACTGTAAAAAATGGTGATGGAAGCATCATGCTGTGGGGATGCTTTTCTTCAGCAAGGACAGAGAAGCTGGTCAGAGTTGATGGTAAGATGGATAGAGCTAAATACGGGGGCAATTCTGAAAGAAAACCTGTTGGAGGCTGCAAAAGAATCAAGACGGGAAAGGAGATTTACCTTCGAGCAAGACAATGACCCTAAACTTACAGCCAGAGCTAAAATGGAATGGTTTGGATCGAAGAATTTTCATGCATTAGAATGGTCTAGTCAAAGTCCTGACCTAAATCCCATTGAGCATCTGTGTCGCGAATTGAAAATTGCTGTTCACACATGCTCCCCAACTAATCTGGCTGAGCTATTTTGCATGGGCAAAAATTTCTAGTAGAGACATACCCTAAAAGACTTGTAGCTGTAATTGCAGAGAAAGGTGGCTCTACAAAGTATTGACGCAGGGGGACTGAATACAAATGCGCCCCACACTTTTTAAATTATTATTTGCCTAGAATTTTGAAAACCATGTATAATTTTCCTTCCACTTCACAATTGTGTGCTACTTTAGGTCAGTCATAAAATCATAAAATCTCAATAAAATACATTTAAGTTTGTGGTTGTAAGGTAAAAATGTGAAAAAGTTCAAGAAGTATGAATACTTTTTCAAGGCACTGTATATTCTACTTCACTACAGTATTCTTTAACCTTCTACAATTTCTTTAACCTTTTAACCTACACCCCATTTTGGGACTAAATAAATTTTGACTCACAGTAAGCTATACACACAATTTAGGAAATCTTCATCTTTGGAAAGATGATGCTTTGGGTCTCACCTCAAAAACATAAAAAGGTACAGAAGCTAAAGTGCTAGTTTTTTTACCACAATAAATGTCTATTTCATTTATGAATACATGAAAAAAGGCCTATAACAATCCAGAAAAGAAATGGATTGAAAGTGGCACATATTATATTTATATAATTTTTTTTTTTTAAATGGCTGGTGCTCATAGTCAAAAGTCACATTTAGATGACCAGTCTTACAGTCATGTCGCCCCACAATATACACGTGATTTTATGTAAAAATTGAGAGTTCATAACATTCGATCAGTAAATAATAATTTTTCTTCTATCTATCTAACATTTTCCAACACATTTCTATTATAAAAACACACAGACTATCAAATCATATTATAGCGAAAAAACAATCTACCCGAAGAAATTTGACAGAAGCAAATGAAGAACCATCAATATTACTAAATAGAGTACTTTTAGTTAGAAGAAACAACTATGGGATGTTGTTCAGTGAATTCTTACCTAACTAAACTGGGATGTTCAGCAGTGGATAGGTTTTTGGCTTGTTAAGAAGAAAATGGTATTTACTGTGTTTTTATCATGCATGTTTTACTGCTTAAACAACTTTAGCAAATACATTGTTTATAAGCTTCCCACCAAAAACAGCGAGATATAATAATAATATATAAGAATAATATATAGTTTGTTGCGATTATTTGTGCCCCTTTTCATTTCCTCTATTCGTTTGTAGGTTTTAGTGCACTAGTGTCTGGGTACAGGTTAACAGGTTTCAAGTATGAGGACCTTTTAAGTTTCTATGTAGCCTATGTACAGTGAGGGAGAAAGTTTTTGATCCCCTGCTGACTTTGTACATCTGCCCATTGACAAATATTTAGTGTATAATTTTAATAATAGGTTAATTCTAATAGTGAAAGACCATCGCCAAGCAGCTTGGTGAGAAGGTGACAAAAGTTGGTGCAATTTTTCACAAATGAAAACAAAATAACCGTCAAGCTCCCTCAGTCAAAATAACTGTCACGGTCTCCATGCACAATCTCTGCTCATGGAATTTCAACGATCATGAGAACGCCGAGGAATCCGCCCAAAACTACACAGAGTGATCAAGGATCTTAAGGCAGCTGGGACCATGGCTACCAAGAAAACAATTGGTTACACAATTCGCCGCGAAGGACTGAAATCCTGCAGCATCCACAAGATCCCCCTGCTCAGGAAAGCACATGTACCGGACCGTTTGCAAAAAAACATTTAAATGATTTAGAGGAGAACTTCTTGAAAGTGAGCTCTTTGGAATCAACTAAACTCGTCGTGGAGGAATTCTGCTTAAGACCGCAAGAAGACCATCCCATTCTCATCCCAAACATGGCGGTGAAAACATTGATGCAATAAAGTTGTGCTGTCCAGCAAAAAAACCCAAAGCATAAAGGGATTATGAACGGGGCCATGTAACGTCAAATCTTGGGTAAGAACCTCTATCCCTTAGCCAGGGCATTGAAAATGGGTCATGGATGGGTATTTCAGCATGACAATGACCCAAAACACAAGGACAAGGCAAAGGAGTGGCTTAAGAAGGAGCACAATGTCCTGGAGTGGTCTAGTCAGTCTCCAAACCTTAATCACATAGAAAATCTGTAAAGGGAGCTAAAGGTTTGCGTTGCCTTGAAACCTTAATGACAAAATCCCTCCCGAGATGTGTGCAGTCCTGCTGACCACTGTGGTGCCAACAAGGGTTTTGCTACCAAAAATAATAATAAATTAAATAAACCATAAAAATTAGATAATTGACCTCAAATATACACTTTTAGACCACTGTTCTTTTGCAGAGGTAGGATGTACAAATTTATATTTCTATCAAACACTAAGTTAAGTAAAATAAAAAAAAGCTAGAATTATTTTAAAGCAACACTATGTAGTTTTCAACCTTAAATAATGCCTGTAATTATACTTCAGTGATTATTACTGGTACTGTTATAACTATTACTGGATGAATTTGCCTGCCTAATGGCTACAACCACACACTGCAAGTTTCGTGGTCAGGAAGAGCTTGCCAAGAGTCAGGCAAGTGTTAATTTCAGATTTGTTGCGTCTTTAACTGATAGACTAAGAGATATCAAAATTTTTCCTCATAAATCCAAAAATTAAAAAACAAAATAAAATAAATAATTTATGTTCCAAGGCGATTCAACCCTTTTGTCACAATATTTTTATGCCTGAAATCTATGGTTAGGACTTCAGAAAAATATAGGTAAAACAGGTGTTTCAATATTGTTAACATTTACATTCTTTAAGAATTGATATTTTGCAGTTTTCACTGCAAATGTCTCATCCATAATGCTGGAACTGCTCATATATAAATTTTTTCTTACTGTCCTACTTACAGAGAACTTAGCCTGGTTTCTCCCAAGTTTTTTGTCTCCATTCTGCCACAGATGGAGTTTTGGTTCCTTGATTGTACCTTTGAGCTTATTTGTTATTAAGCTGTGTTCAGGTTGTTAATTGGCACTCTACTGGTTCAAAATTTATAACTAAAAGGTAGCCGAGAGATCATGTTGCCGGTCTTGAAAGCTTGCACGCCATGATCGAACTATAGTTAGCATGGCAAGCCTCTTCACAAATTTAGTGTAATGCTTGTAAACTATGCATACCAAACCACAATAAATGTTTTATGGTGAAAAATTAAAAAGTATAAAACAAGTATCCAAAATATTATACTTAACCAATTAAATGACTTCATTACCATACTGATCTTTAGCAATACTAACTAAAAAAGCCAAAAAAAGGATACATATGAACCCCAAGCTCTCCTCCACCCTCAGCCACAGTTTCTATAATCTTCCTCATCACATCGGCATGTCTGGAGAAAAAAAAAATCTCATTTTTAATGAGGTTAAAAAAAAATTCCTGACATTTTTTTTTACTGAACTTGAAATAATCCTGAAATTCATTTAATATATGAATTATTTCCCTACAAAATGTCAAGTCAGCTTATTTATATAGCGCTTTTAAGAATTTAGAATTGTTTTAAAGCAGCTTTACAGAATCACTTTAGAATAGACAATACTAAAGACTCACTAAAACACTCAATTTAATTAATGTCTATCAATTAAGTGTCATTTAAAAATGTAAGAATCAATCAGTACAGAGAGAGAAAATTGAATCATCACTAGTACAGTTAATATTGTCATTACAAGAATATTGTTAAAACAATACATAAAAGTTGATTTTAGATGTGTTGATGGTTTAATAATGAGGTTATTAATACCAAGTCAATTTAATACCTCTGCGTTATTTTAAAGGTCCTAACAATTCACAGAAGCTATGCTCATTACAACGCAGAAATAATATTTAATTGAATTATTTATCAAAGCACAAAAGAAATTCGTGGTTTAAAGGGGCAAATAAACCAGTACGGTTAGCTAATCGGGGTTGTGTTTTTTGTCTGTTTTGAATGACTATACACGGTTTTTGACACCATTGAAAATACATTTTATTCCGTCAGGGTTACGGAATTTTTGAGGGGGAATGTTTGTTTTACAAGTAAGCACTGCCAAAGAGACAAAAGTTTTCTCACAGCAAATATCTCCAAACTTTAAATTGTCGAGTCCTTGCATAGTTTAAGCTTTCAAAATCAATGCAGATCATGCATATTGATGTTTTTAATCATACAGTACATCCCCTCCAATGTTGACTAAACAACATTTAGTGTCTCAGTATTCTCTCAGGATCAAAGTTTACTAGCTTATTTTTAGGCTTTCTTGACTTCAGCAGCGCTTGGAATACAGAAATAACTTGCAAACTGTAAAAAGAGCTTTTAAGAAGTGGTTTTACTTTTACAAGCACTGGATATGTTTCCATAGAATTTGTTTCAAATAAGTGTGTTCCTATTGTTGCACTTGATTGTTGAGGCCTAGGAAATAAAATATCACGGTGACATTGGTTGTCCAACTCAAGGTACATTGCTTAGCATAAAATGAATATACCCCCTTTAAAAAGTAACATTTTAAACAATTTTCAAAATGTTGACAAGACTGAGTTTAATATAACATCTATTTAACTTATAACATTAAATGAAGGGTAATAATACAACTTAGATTTTAGATTTTACAGTTTTACTCAAATTAGGGTAATGCAAAAATGATTACACCCCACAACAAAATCTACAACATCTAGTACTTTGTATGGTCTTTGTATATTGCAACATCTATCTTTTTCCATTCTGCAATAATGACCTATTTTAGAGGTCATTTTTTGAGTTGAATTATTAACCTTACATTCATGTTATTAATTAAACAGATAAACTTAGTCTTGCCAACATTTTGAGATTTTTTTGTGTTCCTTGGGATATTGCTTAAAATGTTACTTTTCAAACTCATTTACGCTGAGCACTGTATGTGCTGGCGATATCAGACTGAAGCACCATTCTGATGCAACCCGAATTGAAAGGAAAAAAACAAAAAACAAAAAAACCCCAATTGGTTCAGCATCGGACACAGTCAAATAATATTATTTCATTTAAATACCATTTTAATAACATTATGCCAATGTTTTTGCGAATACTAGTGAACTATACCCATGGTTAATAATAATCAGGATATTAGCAGCTGAATATTGCACAAAAATATTCTTATTTTTATTTAAAAAAAAAAGAAATAATTAGACCATAATTGCGAAAAACCCAGAGAATTTTTAAATTTAAGTTGGCTTTAGGGGAACCAGCAATTTGTAAACTTTTTTGGCCATTTGTCACAAAACACATTTTGTGTAGGTTGTTTAAAGTTCAGTACCTGCATGGGTGTACAGAGCACATAGCAGGAGGAGGAAGGTGTGGGTGGATTTCAGTGGTAACTGTTTTCTTTACATGATCCTGGCTAATGTCCTCATACATCTGATCAACAGTAAGGGGCTGCCTTTCCTGGAAAACAGCACAACACAGACTAAAATGTAAAAATTAAAGTTTGATTTTAAAGTCCATCGAATTATGTCCGTTGTTTTTTTGTGACATCAAGATAAAGATGCAATAACCTCATCATATCCAAAAAGCCACAGCCTAGGAGTTTGATAGTATTTGTCATAGGTTATGTATAGATCATAGGTTCTTGTCTGAAGAATGACATCATCTCCGCTTGCCTCAGGTTTCCATTTAGCTGTATCTGCCACTTTACTTGCATCAAGGGTGGCCTACACAAATGTTAAAACAGTAAATTTTATGCAGTCACCAATAAGACTTATTTATTTGTTAATAGGAAAACTTACAAAATCATCATGAAATCAAATTTTTCCTCCTCACTGTATACAGTACTGTGCAAACGTTTTAGGCAGGTGTGAGACAATTTTGTAAAATAGGAATACTTAACAATAAATAAAAAGTTAATTTGTCCAAAGTTCATCAATTAACAAAATAGAAAAAATAAATAAACAGAAGACCAAACATTGTAATACGGCATTAGTTCTTATGCCTCCCATAAAATAATCTCAAACACACTTTATGAGGTTAAGGTTAGGACTCTGTGGGGTCACTTTCATTTTATGCTGAAGATAGTTAATGACGACCCTGGCCCAATATCTTCATTTGAACCCTTGTGACCCTCATTTGTGCCTTTCGGCTGAGAAACGAGGTGTGTAGGGTGTCCCATTTTGCTGGTAAGCTTCTTCACACAGATTGTGCCCACTACCTACTTGTGCCCTTAATGCACACTTTCTGAAAATGCAGGTCAAACCTTTCCTTTAGGATATTACCCAAAATTCATCTGGTGGTGTGCTGTTTTATAACAATGAAGAGGAAAAGTGGAGAGTTTTTGGCGGCCTTTTCAGAAGAGCTTGACAAAATGGACAAGGAGAGAAAACTGAATTATTTTTATTTATCAGTTATCATTTTTAGCAGCAGTGCTACATACGCTGTGACTAGCGGCGATGCCATTTTTTTGTCTGAGAGGTGTAGCAATGTTGATGATGTTTGACGCAGAAGGAAAATGCCTTAAATTGCCCTAATTCTGTACATCAGCACATTTGTTCCTTCGTGCACTTATTAACTAAATTGCACTTTTAAAATTGCGCACTTAGAAGAACACCTTAAAGCAGGGGTGGGCAATCTCTGTCCGGGAGGGCTGGTGTCCTGCAGAGTTCAGCTCCAACCCTAATCAAACACACCTGAACCAACTAATTAAGATCTTGCTAGGTTTACTTGGATCTTACAGGTAGGTGTGTTTAGGCAAGTTGGAGCTAAACTTTGCAGGACACCAGCCCTCTAGGACCGAGATTGCCCACCCATGACTTAAAGTGTGGATATAAGGATTTATCGTCCTGCTGCAAAATAAATTTGGTGTCAATCAGATGCATCCCTAATGGTATTGCGTAAGTCTCCAACCATGCTTGCAGAAACACAGCCTAAAACATGTTTCAATGTTGTCTGCAGTAGGGATGGCTCAATACAATTATTTTGGCTTCAGTATGATACTATTTTAATACTATAAATGACAAATAACCAGCCATTAAAAGATTGTGACGGACACAAACTCTCAAATGAAACATGGTGTTCATTTGTTGTTTATATTGACAGCAGTGAGTATAATAACCGAACAATAATCTGAACTGTACATTGACCCCTGAAGTGTGCTCACCTGTGTGCAAGCTAGGGTCTTTACCGCCTGGTCCCCCGCTTTTTTTCCCCCTCCCCTGTTTTACCTCTGTCCCATCTCTTAAAGCCTAAAAACATTTAGTTTTAACTAAAAGAAATAAACATGTCATCATGCAATGTCACAACATAAATAAGATAAAACAGAGCTATTTTGTTTGTTTATTAAAAGACCATTATACTGGGGAGAGAAAACACATTTTCCACTTAATTAATTAGGTGGTTCAACACGGCAAGTAGGCTTACCTAAAGAATTTTACCAACTGTTGCTTTTTTATCAGGTGTTTTTAACGGCTAAATTAATATTAAAAAAAATCATTTTTCTTTCTCTCAGGTACAAGCCCGGAAAGGGCTGCCGCTTACATGTGAATTCTGAAACAGCAGCGTATTAAATGCCGAATTCATTTAAATTGTGGTATAGTTCTAATTAAATCAGATCCAAAAAAATTTAATCCCTAGTCTACTCTAGAAACTCATGTCCGCTCTCCAGTCATTTGGTGAACAAACTGCTTTCTGCTACAACCAAATATTTTGAAGTATGACTCATTAGTTTTCCAACATTTATCTGCACCTCAATTTTCCCAGCCATCTTAGAACCTGAGCTGGGAATACCTGGGTCCCACTTTCCATTGCTGTACATATTTTGATAGCGAAGGAGTTAAGTGTGATATGTCTCCCTTCTATTGCATTAGGTTTATTCAATCACTGCATCTAAGAACTTTAACATTGTCTAATTCTTTGTGCTTCTTCAAAATATCTAAATCAAATATCTAAATCAGCCTTGGAAAAGCTCACAGACACAGAATAACCATTTTGATACTGTGCTCAGTCTTGTCATGGTAATTGCAAAATTGTTTTCAATAAATTTACCTTAGTACCAAAGACTGGCTATTCCTTAATTTATTTTAAGCCCCCCCACACAGCTGTTTCTCTATCAGTTAATGACTGTTTGGTTTGGATAAATGTATATATGAACTAATTCTGGCCACAACAAATATTTATTTGATTTACCTTTTTTTGCTTATTTATTCACACCTGCCTAAAAGTACTGTAAATCAAGGAAATTTTTTATCAAACTTACTGTACCTCATCTGTTTCCAAAAGTCCACTTTCTTCATATTCTGAAATATACAAACTAGATTTATACTGCATTTACACAAGTGGTTTTATTTGTATTTCAGAAAAAAAATCAAGATTCAATAAATGGTCATACAGAATATTTTATAAAATTATATTGTTACCCTTCATATCTGCTGCTTCTACTTCATCATCGTCATCATCACTAATGCCACTGCCCAACTGTGCATTTATGTTTGTATTATCCTTCCAAAAAACAAAAAAAAAAGAAATATATTTATTTTTAACTAAAAAAAAGACACCCGAGTTTGCTTATATTAATTGAGGAGATCCTCCAAGAATGTATGTACAGTTACCACATTACTTTGTTATCCAATGAGATTTCACGAACTGCCTCCATCATTCCAGTCACTGAGAATATTAAATTATAAAATACTTTTAATATCAATCAATCAAAATTTTTGAAGTAACATTTATTCACAGATACTATAGAAGAAGCAGATTTTATTTCTGTTAGCTAGTTCTAATCTCACCAGTGTTATGATAAGTATCAACCCATCCTCCATCTCCATCATCCTCTTCTATAATAGCCTCCAGCTCGTCAGAGTACTCCATTTGTTTACAACGCTTATAACATGGAACTGACACAGAGAAAGCTACAATATTTACTTTTGCCATGTTAAAAACTCCATTACTCAATAAGGCGTTGCCTACCATTACGCGTTAACAGAAACTGCTTGTCCTTGGGCAAGTATGGCTTCACTTTTGCCTCTTCTCCTGATGCCCTAGAGTTAAACAAAATTTAAAAAGAAATATTTTGATGTAAAAGGGGAAATCTGACAACAATAGGATAAATGCATTAGTACCGTTCAAGGAATTAATTTTTTTTACTGCACAATAATGAAACGTTCAACTGATAGGAATTTAATAGGACTGGGCAGTATATATACTTACTGCGGAATAAATTGTTAAACATTATTAAGATTTGTTTAATCTATGAATAACGTAATTAGTAAATAAGAGGGCGTGCAACTTGCATGGACCTGAGCAAAATCTTTAGCCCGACGTCCCGGGGTTATTGTATCCTCCAGTCAGGCAACCAAAATTTAACCTACCCACCTACAAAAACTAAAGAGAGCCTGCCTAAAAGGACCATCAGGAATGTTTTAATTTTGTGAGCCATGAAAAAGCTGCATGTGAGACTGAGGCTGGGAAATGCTGGGAGAATGAAAAACAAACAGTTGAGGATTTTACGTATTTACATATTTATATATTTAAGATTTTTCCTTATCTAAGTGGGATATCTTTTAAACGTGGAAATTTTTTTAATTGAGGACAATTTATAATAATTGTTGTTTACACAACCATTAAATGTGACATACAGTGGAATTTAATGTTATAGTAAGGGTAATCAGAGTTTATATTTAATTTACTATATTTAACATGACCAAATAACAGGAAAAAAGTAATAAAATTACTCTTATGACCAATGTTTGCATTCATTACATTATTTTTTTTTTATAGCAATATAAAAAAATTTCATCCCTTTGTTGCCCCCGTGCAAAATTTTTTGAGACCTGTAGCAGGCAAAATTTAAATGATCTCATTTACTGGATAAAGTCTATCCCCTTTGGGTTGGCTCTAGCTCCGCATGTATTTTCTAAGTGCATGAATGCAGAGCTCCTCACCTTCAAAGTGGGTGGGATGCGCATTCTCAATTATGTGGATGACTAGCTTATCCTACCCCACTCGCGGCAGGTGTTAGTCAACTACGTGCAAATTGTTGGGACTGTGTGTAAACATGCAGAACAGTGTACTCAAACCAAGTCTGTCTACAACATATCTGGGGAAATGTTTCAAATCACTGGAGATGCGTGCTCGCCTGTCTCATCAGCGTTCATCTTGCCCTGAGGCTGGAAGCGAGGACGTGCCTGTTTGGGCCTGTGACAGTGGTTCACAGGCCCACCTGTGCATAAATCGCTTAAAGCTTGAGGCAGTATTTTTAGCTGTGATAGCCTTTCTGTTGCGGGTAGAGCAGTAGCATGTACTGATTTGTAGCGACAATACATCTGTGGTTTCGAACATAAATCTCCAGGATGATGTGCACTCTCAGGGCTCTCTGCATGAGGGCTGTGCACTCCTGATGTGGGCAGACTGCCATCTGCTTTCAATCAGAGCAGCACCCATCCTCGGTTATCTGAACCTGGGGCATGGATTTTGCTTTCGAGTGGGGGAGAACTCCCCAGGGAAAGTAAGGATCTGGATCTGCTTCATGAAGCGGGAGTGGACCCATTTGCCACAAGCGAAAATGCACATTGTCAGCTGTTCTTCTCGCTGTCCAATTCCCCGCTTGGGGGGGGGGGGGGTGCTCTAATCTAGCCTGTATGCTCAGGTTTTTGCCAGGATCAGGGAGAAAAGAGTGCCAACGATCCACGTAGCTCTGAAACTAGCCAAATCAGCTGTGGTTTCTAGACCTGAGGGAGCTGCTACTGGCCGCATCAGATTACTATTAGAAAAGACTTACTGTCTCAGACGGGATGCCTAATCTGGCATCTCAGCCAAAAGATCTGGAGCCTACGTATGGCTGTTTCAGGGCTGCTAAAAGAGCTGGACACTTCACCCTCTGCCCTCCACCCTCAAGGTGTACACAGCCATTTCCTTTTTATTCCCCCATAGAAGGGCAATTGATCGGTAAGCATGGGCTCATAGTTAAATTTCTTAGAAATTTGGTGTTGGTGCTAAGGGCTCTTTTCTAGCCTTATTTTTAGCCCCTGGCATCTATTGCAGTTAAGCAGCTCTCACTTAAAACAGTGCTTCTGCTTGCTCTAGAGATAAATTTAGTAATTGGTGAATGCTTGTTCTTTAGGCTCAGTGACTGCAGTGTTACACTCAGGCCGAGGCCTGGCTACAGGCTACATGCCCAAGCGCTTGGCGACCCCCTTTAGGGCACAGGCGGGAGCCTTCTTCAGTGCGTAATACTGGTATTTGTAGGCTACATTGCTGGCATGAGAGGGCGACCTGTCTTTAAGCAGATGTTATTTGACTCAGGGCTTGGACTGCACTATCAACATCAAAGCGCACTTCATGAGCGCGACCGTGTCCTCGTGGAGATGGGCTGGAGGCGCTTGAATTCAGGATATTTAGCTCCTTGAACTTGAAGCTAAAGGTTTCTTCGATAGCGACTCATATACTTCAGAGAGTGGTTGATTTGCTGTGATTTTTCTACACTGCTTTCATATATTTTACAGCTTGTTTTCTGTCTGCCCTATTCAGTGCAGCCTATTATTGCTCATACTGTGCCTGCTGTTTTGGAAGCTACGCTGAGCAACTTTGTGTGTTTGCTTCCCATACAGTTACTATCATGTTTATGTGTCGTCCTGCTAAGTGCAGGTTATTTCTCACGGTACAGCTTCCGTTTACAGAGCAGTTTAGTCTATTTCTGCCCTGTTGGGTGCAGCTCTTTGGGACATGTATGCTTTCGCCCAGTGAGTGTGGATTGCTTTGTTCCAGTACATTTTTTTCAAGTAGCTCATTACCTAGGTTTATATACTATTTAGAATTGCTCATTTGCACATGGGCGCCAAAAGGCCAGTTTGATGCACTGGAATGAGTCAATAATCTTCAGAAGGAAAGTGAAGGAGGGGAGATTTCCCATAGAGGATGCTCCACAATGACTTATTTCCACGGTCAGGGACACGAGATTACAGAAATAACCAAAACGTTTTGTCTTTACGATTATTGCGTGTGGACTCCTGGCAAACAAGACACACGAAATATTACACAAAAATCGAAGTGTCTAAATCCTTTCAGAGCCTATCATCCCTACCTATGATTTACTTATCACTTAAAATCTTTTTATCTTTTTACCCTTCCTCATCAGTCCTATTTTTCCCCAGAGGTAGACATGGTTTAAGCATAACTGCACCTCAGTCAGCACATGTTCACCCTGACACTCAAGCCATCTTTGCCTACGTGGATGAGGCTGAAGCCCACAATTATGTGCGCATGCCCTATAGAAAAAACAGTCACAGTGAATTAGTGCTCGTCCTCCGCCAAGAGGTTGAAGGAAGCGTCTACTCTGCAAGCTAACAGCATTTTGTTGAACTAGTTGATCTGGACAGAAAGATAGATTTTGTTCCCCATAATGGGTCAGTTCCAAATCCATGGTATGACATCCAGGGTGGCATGCTGCACCTAAAGTTTACGCTTTTAGACTCTAGAATGCAGCGTGTCCTGAAAGATGGGACAACTGGTAAGTATGATGTAGGGCTGATGAAAATTGCTTGACTGTTTTTATTACACCCAAATCTGACTTTGGAAGTAAAATGGCTCAATATCCATTAAAAAGAGAAATCTAGCCACAGGGGTCACAAGCCAGTGACTTCGGTGCCAGTACCAAGCCTAGATAAATAGAGAGGGTTGCATCAGGAAGGGCATCTGACATTGGGCAACCAAAACATTGCCAAATGTAAATATGCAAATCATTAGTCGCAATTTTATACTGGATCAGTCGAGACCCAGGTTAACAACATAACAACAAGGTAAAAATCTGGTCGATATGATAGAGAGAAGAAAGGTAGATATATTGTGTGTACAGGAGACCAGGAGGAGGGTAGCAAGGCTCGTAGTATGGGATCGGGATCGAAGTTGTTTTATCATGACGTGGATAGGAAGAAAAATAGGATAGGGGTGATCCTAAAAGGAGTTTGTGAAGAATATTCTAGAGGTAAAAAAAAGAAAGTGTCATACAGGGTGATGAGTATGAAGTTAGAAATTAAAAGGCTGATGGAGGAGCACATAGTGACTGATAAGAGCAGAGGAAAGAGCACACAGGTAGAATACATCTTATATAGATGAAGGAATCTGAAAAAGATTAGTAACTAAAGTTGTGGTAGAAGAGTGTGTAGCCAGACAGCATAGGATGGTGGTATGTAGGATGAAGATGTTGGTCTGAAGGAAGAAAAGATCAAAGGTAGAGAAGAAAACCAAGTGTTAGAAGCTGAAAAAGGAAGAATACTGTGAAGAATTTAGACAGGAGGTGAAACAGGCTCTGGGCAGTCACTTGGAAAAAAATGGTGTTAGGTGTATCACATGGAATGAGGAAAGAAGATAAGTGGACTTGGTGGTAAAATGAGGAAGTTCAGGATAGTATACAGAGGAAGAGGTTAGCCAAGAAGAAGTGGGACATGGAACGGTCTGAGGGATGGGTTGATGGGATGGCTTTGAAGAGGATGAAAGGAAAGAATGTGCTCCCTACAACCATTTTTGTACTTCTCCATTAGCATTCTCAAAATCTGAAGCTCACCCCAGGCTGCACAAATAAAAAACAGTGTAAAATATATAGTAGGATTGCTCTGTGACCTTGCTAAAGAAGGACTTAAAGCAATCCTGTCTGAATTCTAGTTTGTTTAGCAAGAGGTAAAGTTTTTGGTCATTTGATTTCTGTAGAAGGTAAAAGACTTGAGTCAAACAGAGGAGAATAAATATTGAGAACATTCCAAAACAACCAAATTCTATTTTACACTAAATTACATAACATTTGAGTGGCTCACCCAAGAGAGAGGCTTACTAGCCTGAAGAGCGCTTAGTTAAACATCAGAAGCAGAAAAGTACACAAACTAGTAATACCAGATACAAATAAACTATTCACATAGACAGTAAATAAATGAAATGATTGTATGACATCAGTGTGTTAATACATGGTGATGAATTAAGCAGTTAGTGCCTATAAAGACAAAGTAAAGTAAAACGATTCTTATGGTTTTGCACGCAGAAGCCATGCATCCTCTAGAACAAAAACCAGCACACAACCTGACCTAACCAGAGTACATTTAAAATTCTCACTGGCAGGCTCCTGAACACTGGACTGGGACCTTCCTCAAGAAAGCCCACCATCAGCAAATGTGAGCATGAAATGTTGAATTACTGTATAAACCTTAAATTCATTAGGCTACACAAAACCAAGTGTTGTAAAAAGCATTTCATTTAATTGTATTCCTTTGCGGACATGAAAAGTCTCATGTGAACTTGAACAGAAAAACGAAAACAGAAAATTCTTACCATTTCCATGTGGGGCAGTGATGAACTAGATGATCTCCTGCAGCAACAAACTATGTAAAGACTTAAATTTAATGCAATACAATTCAGCATGACAATTAAATATTATTACATTTTATTGTTTATGATAAACAAAAAAACATTTACCTCCTCAGGAGTTATAACTCCAGTTTCTTTAAATTTAGATTCCTGCAAAATGCATTAAGACAGTACAGTAGGTTAAGACAGTAAAACATTAAGTTAAAAAATCCCACAAAAATAGGTGAATATTTTGAGATACCCACAAAATATTTGAAAAAAAAAAAAAAAGGATAAACTTAATATACTCATTCTTCCAAGTGTGCAAAGTTAAGCACAAGATGAATACTGTTAACATGACTCAACTGACATTAACATTATTCGAACAATTTACTGCACTTTTCATACATTATTTATAATATCCATGCACAAAAAGTCAAGTCACCTTTATTTATATAGCGCTTTTAACTTTGTTTCAAAGAAGCTTTACAGAAATACCTTAGAAACAATAATATTAAACATTCATTAGAAGTCAATTTGATTGATATCCAAAAAGTCTCCAACTAAGGCAGAGGCGACGGCGGCAAGGAACCAAAATTCCATCGGTGACAAAATGGAGAAAAAGAAACTTGGAAGAACCAGGCTCAGTGGGGGGGGTGGGGTGCAGGGTGGGTCCAGTTCTCCTCTGACCAGATAAACCACTATGTTACCCGTGCTGCAGCAAAGTTTCTGTGGTCTTGTCAGGATGGCCGCTTAGAAGACAAGAGAAACTGCCTTATTGACTCCAAGTGATGTTGGCGACGGTGAGCTTGGAATAACAAAGAACAGACTTATGTTAGTGTAGATGCAATTCGACTGGTGATAAACAAATATATTATTTGTTATTGGTGATGTTTCCCAGTTTCGGTTGACATGACTATTGCAGCCTGATAACGTTAACGGATTTGAATAACAAAAATGTGTGCATTATGTGGAGGCCAGGTTAAAAAGATGTGATTTGAATCTAGTTTTAAACTGGCAGAATGTGATCTGCCACCTGCAGTTGACTTAATCATTCTAGGTATAATGAAATTGCCTGAGTCCTGAGAGCGCAGCGGACGTGGAGGACTATAATAGGATAGGAGCTCACTCAGGTACCAAGGTACTAAACCATTTAGGGCTTTATATGTAATTAACAAGATTTTAAAATCTATTCGATATTTAATAAGGAGCCAGTGCAGTGCTGACAGAACTGGGCTAATATGATCATATTTTTGGGTTCTAGGAAGAACTCTAGCTGCTGCGGTTTGGACCAGCTGGAGTTTGTTTATTAGGCGTTCAGAACAACCACACAGTAAAGTTTCTGCATTTGACCTCAAGGCAAAGGTTGTACTTTAGATATATTTTTAAGATGATAAAATGCATTTTTACAAATGCTGGCAATGTGGCTCTTAAAGGAAAGATCACTGTTAAAAACCACACCTAAGTTTCTAACTAACGATGAAGGGTTGACAGAGCAGCCATCAAGTGTTAGGCAGTGATTTAGAGTATTAGAGGCAGAGACTTTATTGCCGATAATTAACACCCCTGTTTTTTCAGGATTTAGCAATAAGAAATTACTTGTCATCCAGTTTTTCGAATTGGTGAGTTTCGCCAGGTTGCGAAGATAGTGTCATCAGCATAGCAGTGAAAGCTTACACTATGTTTCCTATTAATATCTCCCAAGGGTAACATATAAAGCGTAAAAAGTAACATTCTAGAACTGAGCCTTAGGGTACTCCATACATTACTTGCAAGCGATATGATACCTCTTCGTTCACTGGTACCAATTTATTGGTGCTCAGATAAGTAGGATTTAAACCATGGCACTTCCACTGATGCCAACAAGGCTTTATAATCTATTTAAAAGAATGTGGTGGTCGACAGTGTCAACTGCAGCACTAAGGTCCAATAGCACTAATAGGGAGAAACAACCATTGGTCGCAGCAGGTCGTTTTTAACTTTAAGTAGAGCAGTCTCAGTACTGTGACAGGATCTAAATCCTGACTGGAAATCTTCATAAATATAATTTTTGTCAAGTAACTTAGACAGAAATGGGAGGTTTGAGATCGGGCTGTAATTAACTAGATCTTCGGGATCAAGTTGTGTTTTTTTTTTTTGAAGAGTGGCTTATTAACAGCAAGTTCAAATGTTTGGGGAATGTATTCTAATGACAACGATGAATTAATTATATTCAGAAGGGACCTATGACTTCAGGAATTACCTCTTTTAGAAGCTTAGACGGAATCAGGTCTAACATAGACGTTGTTGGTTTAGATGATTATAAAGTTCTTCCTCTCCTATAGTAACAAATGGGTAGAATTGTTCCTCAGGGGATCTATGGCACACTCCAATCACAATCTAATTTGATACTGCCGCTTTCTACTGTTTGTTCACAATTTTTTCTCATAGTATCGATCTTAAAATTGAAGTAATTCAGAAATTCATCACTGCTGTGCTGATAGGAAATGTCGACATCTGTTGATGCCTTGTTATTTGTTCATTTAGCCACTGTAGTGAATAAATAACTAGGGTTAAGTTTGTTCTCTTCTAGAAAAGATGAGAAGTAATCAGATCTAGCAGTTTTTAATGCATTTCTGTAGGACAGGTTACTATCCCGCCATGCAATACAAAATACCTCTAGTTTAGTTTTTCTCCAGCTGTGCTCCACTTTTCGGGCTGCTCTCTTTAAGGTGAGTGTGTGCTCATTATACCACGGTGACAAACTATTTTCCTTTATCTTTTTTTAACGTAATGGTGGCCTGTATACAGTAGCCAGTACAAACATTACAGGAGATGTATTATTAGCATCTATTTCTCTGGGTAATTTTATATGTAGCACCATTACTTCAAATGAAAATATTATTATAAATTGATGCAACCCCTCTGCTTTTACCTTCTGCACATTAACTGAATTCTGTGAGGGCTGTGAGGTGAGACGGCAAGCAGATGGACGATTTAGCCAGACTATCTGCTTCCTGACCTGGGCTCACTTGCGAATTCACACACCTCTTTAAAATTATTTTTACTGATCTCCGACTGGCGAAGTCAAACATTAGCGCCAGCATGAATAATAATCTTAGTGAATTTACGCTTAGCATTAGCCAGCACTTTTAAATTTGCCAAGATGTCAGGCGCTCTGGCGCCCGGTAGACATAGAACTATGGTAGCTGGAGTCTCTATTTTTACGATCCGTACAATAGAATCACCAATAACTAGAGCTCTTTTATCAGGTTTCTCAGTGGGTGCATCACTGAGTGGGGAGAACCTTTTTAATGTTTTCGTCGGAACTGAAGAGCGGTGTTTTGACCCGCGACTATGCCGTCTCACAGTCACCCAGTTGCCCTGCTGCACGGCCTCTAGAACCGGAACCGGATCATGTACGGGATTCCCTGAACCGAATTCCCTGAACCGAATCTACAGCCCTCATATTTTTACTGTCCTCAATTAAAGTTTGGATGTGTGTCTCTAATTCTAAAACCTTCTCTGTCAGCCTGACTATTTCTCTACATTTATCGCATGTGAAGCCCTCACCGCCGACAGAGAGAGATAAACTGTACATATGGCGGGTGGTGAAGACAACGATAGCAGGAGTGGAAGCCATTACTCACCGTAAATAATGAGTGATTCCAAGGTACCGCTGTTGTTGATGCACTTGGGGAAAAAAGAAAACAGTAGCACAGAAATGCGACTGGAAACGCAAACTAACAAATGAGCTATACTAGCAAACCGCTCAGCAGCACCGCAAACAGGAAGTGACCTTTTATGCTGGATCACTAAAGCAAATGGAGGTTGGAACTGGGGAGCAAGAACTTGATTGCCCAAATGATATTTTGCCCTCCACTGCTGGCCTTAGGCATGGAATGGTACAAATAAGGGTTGCAAAATGTTGTATAATAGTTGACATTGCAATGTGTGCTGCAATAGTCACATTTCAGGTTGTATAAACAACAAAAGTTAAGTTGCTTATTTTGTTTAATGTTAACAATTAGTAATAGTAATAATTAAATTTATTGAATAGTAGAGATGCATCTCAATTGACAAGTAAAATTACATGTAATAATGTTAGGAGACAAGGTACAAAAGTTAACTGTTGACCTTCTACTGATAGCAATACAAACTCCAATATCTTAAGCATAAAATCAGCATGATTATTAGATTTTGTATTTGTAATTTAACTAGAAGAGACAATGTTTTTTTCCCTCAATTACTTATAGCACCTGAAAAGTGCTACGCCACTGCTTTCCGCCACTTCCGCATATGACAAATCAGCTCTCCTCAGCCTCTTGGGATAGTAAAGAGTACATTGTTTGCATACTTTACAATCTAGGCAGGAGTAGATGTCATCCAGAAAGTTTTTTAACTATATTTTACATACTAGATTTTCGGACATGCTACTCACCTTGCATACTCATTTTAACATCTGTATAAAAGTATGCAATTTTATACAGAGCCCCAGTAATTCCATTGTTGAGTCAGGGGCTTCAAGTTTAACATCAATATTCAGCTTTATTCTTTAGTAACACGGTACAGAGAAAAAGCTATATAGCTCAATCAAATACAACAAGCCTGGGGTTACTGTAGAAAGCAACAAACAAGCAGGGTGTATAACCAGGCAAACATCAGGTACAAAGGAATAGATAAACAGAAACATAAGCGCACGGTAATACTACGCTAGGCTAAATCAGTGTTTCCAAACCTTTTTCTGCCAGACCCCCCTTTAGCAGGATAAAAAAAAGTTAAGAGCCCCCTAACATAAAGATGACACTTTCACAAGGATTTGTTAACATTTATTAATAGTAATTAACACAAATTCAGTGTGGCAACTTGCTGAAAAGATTTAAGCAAAAGCGACAGCACTATTGCAAACCGAAAAAAGTATTCTAGAAATTTTCTGTTGCAGTGTTATTTGAACAGACTTTGCTTTTCCATTAAACTTAAGCTGTACACGAATAAAGTGTTCATATGAGCTAGTGCTAATAATTGAATATCAATAAATATCGGGCACATCCGTTAGAAATAACGGAACACTTCTACCTGTTTTCACCCAAATGAGGATTTGGGTGAAAACCTGTTGAGTCTGGTTCCTCTCAAGGTTTCTTCCTATCTCATCTCAGGGAGTTTTTCCTTGCCACCGTCGCCCCCGGCTTGCTCATCAGGGACAAACTGATTTCTGTTTAATTCTGTCTCATAATTTCTTCAATTGTAAAGCTGCTTTGTGACAATCACCATTGTAAAAAGCGCTATACAAATAAAACTGAATCGAATTGAACACAATTGGCTACTTGTGTAGTGTAACCCTGCCTTCTCATTTGCATCTTTATATTAATTTGAAATAAAAATTATCTGTATTCTTCTGACCTACTTTTTTCTGCGCTTACACTTTTGGCATCTTTTTTTTTTTGCTGAAATGTGGGTAAAAGTCTTGGTACTGCAAGCAAAAACAGTGGTGTTAAGAACTGCAAAACAGATTTACTTTGAAGAATACAGCTCTGTGTGTAAAATAAAGTTGTTGAAAAGGTGTAAACGATGTGTTGCATACGCAAGGCATAACCTCTGAAGTAACTCGATGTGCGCTGCACTGTCTTTCTTTGATTCGCGCTTGGCACTTACTGGAGTTTGCAAGCGTGAGGGGAAAGGTGGGACTTATTTCTTCTAACCAATCAAACTTGGTTCTTGCTAACTATGCATTTCTATTATCCGATCAATAACATGCCAGGAATACGTAACTTTGGCTCAGAATTGACCACTGGTGTCATTTACCTTCAGAAAATGTCCGGCTGCGACACTATTCGTATAAATGACATGCTAAAGAAAGGAGTTTTTGTTTTATGAAAATGGTAGTTATAGCTCTATTTCTCTAAATTAACCAATAAAGGTGAACATTAGTTTATTTGTATCATTTTATTTCTAAAATATCACGTTTTATAAGAGGTTTTATAGGCTAGGCGAATTAATTTTTCAGATGTTTGTAAGTAGACCATTATCGGCTGATTTTCTGAGGGTTTTCTAATATTTACATCGGTATCGGAATTATATTGTATTGACTGAAATTAAGAACTATATTGTAATAGAAAATTTTAACATTGCGTCCAGCCCTAGTATGAGCCATAAGCAACTCAACAGAAAGCACATTCATAGAGCTGAATATTGAGGGGAGCATCGTAATGACTATGACTAAAAAGAGAGAAACCGGCACGAGAAACCACCACACTCCAGGGTGGTGCGGCACAGCATGGCATATATTTTCCACATATTTTAGACGTTGTTTTTTGTTTTTTTTTAACAATTCGGTGCATCCCTATAAAAATCTGTTGAATGTTACAATTCCGTTGAATGTGTCCAGTGACAGGTGAGAGATTCACCATATTTTGCACTTCTTTTTCATTATGTATCTCTGCACCATCCATAACTATCTTTCGTTAAACTTCTGTATATTTTATCCATATTTACTGTGTTTACTGTATCGCACAAACACCCATATGTATATATCCATTATGTCATTCTTGCACAGCTATAACTGTATTATACTATATATATATACCCTTAAAGATACCAAATATTACATACTACTGCACCTTCTGTACATTATTAACTCTCACCTCTGTAATTATAAACCTTATACCTCATACCCTTATTTATTACACTGCTATTTATTGTAAATAGGCCACTTATGCACATCTGGTTAGATGCTAAATGCATTTCATTGGCTCTGTACATGTACCTTGCACACTGACAATAAATTTGAAGGTAGTAAATTGAGCTAAAATGTTTTAAGGGGATACACAGACAGATAAACTAAATTATAACTCATACCTACTGGGGCAATGCAGGTTTTTACTAAGGCCTTTATATACCCAAGTAAATGGGATCTAGCAGCACCCATGGTATGTACGCATGAAATTAAAGGGTTGTTATTTTTTTTAGCTTAGCCAGTATGAACACGTACAAGGGTTCTCTGCATGTGAAAAAAAACAGTGTTCGCCATGGTCTTGAGCATATACACTGAATGGGGGAAACTGAAAACGGATGGAAAAACCACTATTATAAAACAATGTATATAATGTTTTACATATGTATATTGCTTAGCTATCTAGTCCAAAAAAAGGGTTTTTTGCGTTAACCCGAAAATCATAGCAAAAACTGTGGTTAAGGTGAAACCTACTTTACATTTTAAAACGTTTTTTTTTCTATCAAAGAAATGCTGGCTGTCAAAGTTCCGAAAATTCTGGGAAATTTTTGATCAGAAATTAAAATATTTTCTTGATATTATGCTACAATGAATTTACATACAAGTATAGCACCTGTTTTTGAAAATAGTTCAAAGTTAACTAAAAGTAAAAAAAATCAAGTTAACTCTTGAGTTTAAAATTAACGCCAATATTTTATGCTCAGTTCTTCCAATCTATGTGTTCGTTTGAGTCCTTTTTTAAAATAATATTTATTTGAGTTCATATAATAAAAAATGACGCTACAGCAAGCGAGGATAGAGGATGTAAAAGATGCTGCTTATAATTTAATTAAAATGTCTACTTTAGAGTCTAGTGAATTAGCATTGGTTAGCAGGCGTTGGGCTTACCTTTAGGACAGGCGTTAGAAACTCAGCCACCCCTAGAGCGGTGCCTTTTACCGAATTTATTACGGTCTGCATAGTGTAATATGTAATATGCAATATCACAAAGTCGAACCCGTTCGTGCACAAAAAGCTTTAGTTTTCTAAGTACAACTACTCTTCACGGATTTTGTGTTTTAGGTAGCTTATATCAAAAACCACGTGACCCCAGTCATCTGACAGTCACTTCCTCAAAGGGTGCGTTCGACTTCGGCCCTGTCGCAATATCCACACTAAATTGAATCTAATCTAATCTAAGTCCTAACGCCTACCACGAAGTGTGCAATCTTGAAAGTAAACACATTAGTTGAGAAGTGCGCAGGGGAAACAAGGGCTTAGAAAGGGGAAGAAACTTATTAGCGAATTAGGACACTATTGTGTGACACAAGTGTGCAAGAGCGGGTTTTGGAACAGGGCCGACAGCGCTGCTCATACCGACGTGAAGCAGTGCACGCCGGTTATAAATTATGGCCGTGTCTCAATACCGTTTGGTGGTGTGACGTTTCAAACCAATAAAGTTAAAAAGCAAAGCGGTTTTGGCGTACTTCTGGGCGCGACAAAATGGAGTAGAAAACCAAAGTGTAGGTAAAAGTTTGTTTATTAAATCATGATTTTAGTTGGGTCAAGGGTGACCGTCACAATTTTTCACATTGCACACTCATCAGCTAAAGTGTGCACTTCCAAAATTGCACAAGTCGTGTAATACCTTAGGGTGTAGTGTGGGTATTGGGACAGGGCCTTTGGTCGACTTGATACAGCGCTGACGCACATCTCTGTGACGTTTGAAGTACCGCGAGAGCAATTCGAAAGCAGCCGGGCGAGGCAGAATTTTTTTTATTTGTTTAGTCGTTAATATTAGTGCTGAACATGTAATAACATTCATACTATAATGAACAAATTAACAAAAATAAATAAATAAACAACAAGGAGGGTATACATTAACAATCACAATAGAAAGCAGGAGTTAATGTCTTTGTGCGTATTCATATTTTTGTATTCATAAAATTCGTAATAATATTCGAAGATTTATTATATACATACAACTCTTATGTATATCGTTTTGTCAAATTATAGCTTCTTTTTTCTTATATTAATTTTACATCCACTTAGCTTATTACATAAACATTCAGCAAATACATACAGTGAAAAAGATGCAAAATTCTCAACATTCATTCCATGAACCCCCCCCACAAAATTCAGAGAAATCAGATTTGTGTTGGTTAGTCAAATACATTATATGTGTAATCTAGCCACAGGAAGGGCATCCTATGTATAGCTTTGCCAAATCCAAAAATACGACTCATCCGTCGTAATTTCATATCGAAAGGGTCGAGGCCCGCCAACGACCGCCAACGGCCTACAGGGTGCCAACAAAAATTAGGCTACTGATGGTCAAAGGAGGAGAGGAGGAGGATGTGTTAAAAGACAGAAATAGAGAAGGAAAGGCAAAAGTGTAGGACTGAAAATAGGGACGCTAAATGTTGGGACAATGACAGGGAAAGGTAGAGAACTGCTTGATATGATGGAGAGAGGGAAGGTAGATATATTGTGTGTACAGGAGAACAGGTGAAAAGGTAGCAAAGCTTGTAGTATTGGATCAAGATGTAAGTTGTTTTATCATGGTGTGGATGCCCAACAAGTAGGTTGTGAGTTATAAGAGAGAGATTCCAAAGATACACTCTTAACTCGGAATTTGTGTTGATGAAATATTTTGTCGTTACTTATTCTTTATTGTTCTTTAAAAAACGATATCAGTAATAAATTAAATTAGCTGTTTGAACTAATTAAAATAAAAAGCGGGGCTGTGATTACGTCATCTGTTAGGGAGAGCAAAGCGCTGTATGAGGAGTGCGTTCTGACTGCTGGTGCACAAATACCACAGAGTTTAAAATCAGTGTGAACCGGTGAGTGTGTAAAAAAAGTGTTATCTGTTGATTTATTAGTGGCAAAAGTGATAAACAAAAAAGGACTGATGTTAAACTTTGAAATGGTGCCGTAGTGTAAATGTGTCGGTCAATGCTACTTTTTCCTGTCGGTTAACAGTTAATCTGTAACATCATATAAACTCGGTATTTCTGTCAGGTTACCGTTTATACAGTTCTCCAGTGTGGGTTCTGTTAGTACAGCTTTTATTTCTGCAGGTTACTGTTTATACGGTTCTCCAGTGTGGGTTCTGTTAGTACAGCTTTTATTTCTGCAGGTCACTGTTTATACCGTTCTCCAGTGTGGGTTCCGTTAGTACAGCTTTTATTTCTGCAGGTCACCGTTTATACCGTTCTCCAGTGTGGGTTCTGTTAGTACAGCTTTTATTTGTGTCAGGTCACTGTTTAGACCGTTCTCCAGTGTGGGTTCCGTTAGTACAGCTTTTATTTCTGCAGGTCACCGTTTATACCGTTCTCCAGTTTAGGTTCCATTAGTACAGCTTTTATTTCTGTCAGGTCACTGTTTATACAGTTCTCCAGTGTGGGTTCTGTTAGTACAGCTTTTATTTCTGTCAGTTTATATTAGCATTAGTCTATGCATGTGTACGTGCTTGTGGCTAACGCTAACTTATATTTCTTTGGTATAACAGTTAAAAAGTCCTACTTAAAGCGTTTTTTCTTTTCTTTTTTTATATTAGTAATTTAACAAACTGTTAAAGCTGACATGCTAACATAAGTTAACTTTTACATAAGAATTAATTATATATGCAACTGTTTTTCTGCAGCGTTTTCTAACTGTTTACATGTGACAAACCGGGTTAACTATTAAATCATTATAGGTTAAAACATGAAAGTTACGGCAGAAACATTCCATTTTCCTTTCTACATAATGATGGTTTATGCACAATCATCTCAGTTAATGTGCACCTGTGTAAGATTCACTCAAAAGCCCACACTACGCAACTGTGTGAAACTGTGACTTATGTGATTTTTCTGTACCTTGTACAAAAGGGGATTGGTTTGCTCACATGCATAAATGCATGAGTGTATGAGTCTAGTTTTCATGTGAAGAATGTGACGTAAGTTTTGAAATGACGTGAGGGTAAATATATAAATTACAATGCTAGTTTTTGGTTCAAGAAGCTTTGGTCATTTTAACCATATTTGGTTCAAGAAGCTTTGTCATTTCAACCTGTACACAGTGAAATTAAACAACATTTCTCTGGGACCCTATGACACACAGAATGCTACACAAAACACAGAATTACACAAAACAACAAAGAGCTGCTGAACAAAAACAAAGTGCGTGTGTGCAACCTGGTGTAAACAGTGCAGAACAGACAGTGCAAATAACAATACAAACATTACAAAAGACGGTGCAAAAAAGATAATACAGAAAAAGAACATAACGCTGTACAGTACAAACAGCAGTTCAAATAGCACCAACTAGATTACTAGGCTATTTGTTTAACCTTATTTATGGTTATTTAATGTGAGATCTCATTTATGTACTCTGTTGGTAGGACTCTGGGGATCATACCACCACATTGACCCTGGAATCCTCCTTGTTGAGCAAGGTGTTTTTGCCCATCTTCTCTTTACCTCAATCCAGCCTTATCTAAAATTATCATTGAGGATTATCAAAAAGTTGCCATTAAAGACTTGCCAAAAGCTATGAGCATTCTCTTTGGTCTTACATATGCACTGCATCACAACTACCCCAAAACAATGAAGAACATCATGTTAGGCCACAGGATGTTCAGAATGGCCCTTTCTGTAGTTTATGCTTCAGAGTTTAGCCGTGATCTGTTTTTAAATTTGCAAATTGTTGCTCTATTAATAAGTAAACATGGTCATCTCAAGTTTTAGCTTGCCATATTTTTTATGCTTATTCAATTTCAGTCATTTACATAGCTATATACTGTGTTTCTATTGCACCAAACAATTTACAGGCAAAAATGTTTGTTTATGCAAAAAATGAACTTAAAAAAGTAATAAAAGTAATTTACAATTTACATAGTATCATAATATTTTGTTCAACTTAATAGTTATTTTATAAAACATATCCTCAAAAAATGCATTTTTTGTCTGCTGCACCCACTATGTCTATGTTAATACAACTTAACCTGTTTATTTTACCATCTGTAAAAACTAAAATAGTTTTGTGCATGCAGTTTCCCAAAAATTTCTAGTGAAGACAACTAATTTGGGTTAATGAACATGTTGGTACGGGGAACAGAGGTGATGAGGAAGTGTTGGGCAGGTTTGGAGTCAGGGAAAGGAACGGTGAAGGACAGATGATAGTACACTCTGCTAAAAGGATGGCGATGGCTGTGGTTAATACATTTTTCCAGAACATAAAAAGTGACTTATAAGAGCAAGAAGGAGCACACAGGTAGATTACATTTTATGTAGATGAAGTAATCTGAAAGAGATTAGTGACTGTAAAGTTGTGGTAGGGGAAAGTGTAGCCAGATAGCATAGGATGGTGGTGTGTAGGATAAAGATGTTGGTTTGGAAGAAGTAGAGAATAAAGGTAGAGAGAAAAGCTGAAAAAAGGAAAAATAGAAAAAGGGAAAAATACTTTGAGGAATTTAGATAGTAGTTGAAACACGCTCTGGGCGGTCAGTTAGTGTTTCTAGCAAACTACAGCTGAAGGTGTTCAGGGAGGTAGAAAGAAAGGTGCTAGGTGTGTCAGATGAAAGGAGGAAAAAAGATAAGGAGAATTGGTAATGAAATGAGCAAATTCAAGATAGTATACAGAGGAAGAGGTTAGCCAAGAAAAGGTGGGACTTAGGGAAAGACTGAGGGAAGTAGACAGAAATATCAGGATTTGCGACACAGAGTAAAGAGGGTAGTGGCTAAGGCCAAGCAGAAGGCATATGATAAATTGTACACTAGGTTAGACACTAGAAAAGAAGAGGCGGACTTATACAGGTTAGCAAGGCAGGGATCGATAGTAAGGAGATTGTACAGAGAAGATGGAAGGAGTACTTTGAGGTGTTGATGAATGAGGAAAATGAGAGGGAGAAAAGGGTAGAAGAAGTAAACAGTGTGGAGCAGAAAGTTGTCATGGAAATTATTAGCCCAACCCGAGGAGTTAAGCAAAAATCAAAAAAGCTGTTAATTGAGCGCTCAATGATACCACCGTCTATAAGAGCCGAGCTCGTTAGGAGGAGTTTTTATAGAATCTCTGAGAGGCTATGTGTGTGTGCCTGAATGTAGGTAGTGGGTACCAGGCACAGGAGACTGTTTTTCTGAAATTATCTTATAGAATGGCGAGTGAGGGTACTCCACGGAGAGGAGTACCCTGTTATCTTCCCCAATTAGACCATGACAGCAAAGGAGTAGTAAAATATGGAGCTACACACACATAGCCTTGAGGTGTTCATTTTTGACTGACTATCATATCAAAGAAACACATTATGAACTATGAAGAAACTGAATCGACTATGGTTAAACTAAAATTTTCCATTACAAAGTTCAGAAGATTAGTACATACAAAGTTAGAATAGCTTTGAAGAGGATGAAAGTAGGAAAGGCGGTTGGTCCTGATGAGATATATTCCGAGAAATTTCTAGGAAAGGCAGCATTGAAACGTCTTATTAGATTGTTTAACAGAATTTTAGTGAGTGAGAAGATGCCTGAGGAATGGAGGAGTAGTGTAATGGTGCCTATTTTTAAGAACAAGGGTAATGTGCAGAGTTGCAACTACAGAGGCATAAAGTTGATAAGTCATACAATAAAGGTATAGAAGAGAGTGGTGCCGCGCAGGGTAGTAGATGTTTGTGAGCAGCAGTATGAATTTATGCCCAGAAAGAGCACTACAGATGCAATCTTTGCTCTGAGAATGCTGATGGAAGGGTACAAAGATAGTTGTAGGGAGCTGCCTTGTGTTTTTGGGGACTTGTATATGACAGGGTTCTAAGAGAAGAGCTGTGGTATTGTATGAGGAAGTCAGGAATAGCAGAGAAGTATGTTAGGATGGTGCAAGATATGTTTGAGGGAAGCAGGCCAGTAGTGCAGTAGGTCAGATAGAGAAGTTCAAAATGGAGGTGGGACTGCAGCAGTAATCAGCTCTGAGCCCCATCTTGTTTGCTGTGGTGACAGGAATCCTTCGACAATGATGCTTGCAGATGACATTGTAATCTGTAGTGACAGCAGGAAGCAGGTGGAGGAAAACCTGGAGAGGTGAAGGTTTGCACTCTAGAGAAGAGGAATGAAAGTCACTCCATTGTCACAGCCCTACAATTTCTAACTTCTGACAATTTTGTCTGACACACTTTTCACCTCCAGAACATTTTTTACAAACTTCTCTTTCAGGATCACCCCTACCCTATTTTTCTTATCCAAACCATGATAAAACATCTTGAATACTACAAGCCTTACTACCCTTCCACCTGGTCTCCTGTACACACAATATATCTACCTTTCTTCACTCTACCCTATCAACCAGCTCGCTACATTTCATTGTCCCAACATTCAGCGTCCCTATTCTCAGTCCTACACTCCTGGCTTTTCTTTCACTCTGTCTGTCTATTAACTTGTCCTCCTCCTCTTTTCTTTTCACCAACAGTAACCCGGCACCCTGTAGGTCAACAGCATCGATGGCGGTCGTTGTTAACCCAGGCCTCGACCGATCTAGTATAGAATTACGACTGATTATTCGCATATTTAGATTTGGCAATGCTTTATGTCGGATGCCCTTCCTGACACAACCCTCTCTATTTATCTAGGTTTAAAACTGGCAATGAAGTCACTGGCTTGTGACCCCTGTGGCTAGATTAATTTTAGATCAGCCTAATAAATTTATTAATCCTGCTTAGTTCAAAAATTGTCTGGGATTTCCCTTAAAGCCTTCTTCACTTCCTGTTCAGCTAATTCTTTTTCTCCTGTGTGTTGTGTCATTTGCAACTCTATTGCTATCCTGATCCAAGTTTTCTTTTGTTGACTTATCATCTATGCTGCTATCGTGGTTTCTGCTAAAACCTGCATTATCCTTAAATACTTGTTATCTGAGAGGAACATAAGGAATACCTGCTGAATTCCATTCTTTTACTTTTAAGTTTGACAATTCTGTAATAATCACAAAGCTTGTCAATAGAGCTAAAATGCTAAAATTTTCTTCTTACACAAATTACATGACATTGGAAAGGCTGCACTGCACAACACACATGCATAAACATGAGCCAAATACAGTGTAAGAAAAAGAATAATTTAGGACATTAGAAAATCTGGATGTGCTACTACTGAAACGTAATATTGGATAAGCATATATGCACAAAAAGGTAGACCTTTCATGGATTTTAGTTCATGCTCAAAAAGCACACCTATTTTAAATGAATCACCATTCTCTGCACATTTCTCTTGACAAGTCCAGCAGTGATCAAACTTTTAGATAAGAAAATTCGGAAAAATTTATGCTGAATTTAGCATAATGCCATGTAGATATGCATTTGAAGTAGTACGTAATTTTGATGCCCTGTGGAAGCACAGAATTTTTAACGTGAGAGCGGATGCAGCTGTTAAGCAGGCTTCCAAAAAGAAACTCACAGAGAAAAACACACACTCAATGACCAAGGTTTGCTGCAGACAGTACGAAGCTGCAGAGCATGACTACACCAGAAAAGAAGGCAATCTAAAAAAAAAAGCTGCTATCTGCTATGGCCCTAACAAAAAAAAACATGCTTACTCCAAAAATGATTCCTGTTTTTCTATGTGTCAACTTTTCATCAAGTTGACACATAGAAAAGACCATCAAAAAAAAAAAAAAAAAAAAAAAAAAAAGGATAGTGCGCATGTACTAGTGAGGGTAAAAAGTATTGTTTCGTGATGGTGGATATGTTTTTCAAAATAAGATTCGAGTGTGTTAGCGAAAGGAAAACTTATTGAAATTAATGCAGGATGGGAATCCATGAAAGATTTGTTGATGACAAGGCACTCCATTTGTAATCCAGGTGTTACAGAGAGTAAGTAAATAACCTACCACTTGAGACATAGAAAACCAAATGATGTGCTAAAACAGGTTTGTTCTGCTGATGACAAAGAAAGCAGTGAAGTCGCAGAGAGGGCCACCTGGATCCATGTCAGTCACTGCAAATGTGTCCCAGAACTGAGTTGGGACTCAGAGTGAAAAAAAATTAGCCTGTGGTAAATAATCTACAGAGAGCTATGAGAGGAAGCAGCACTACCCAACTGTAGTAGTGAGATGAGTGATAGTTTGGGGAGACCCAAGAAAAGATGACAAAGTCTCAAACAAAACATACATCCTAACTGCGAAATTGTCTTTTATCACCTCAACACCTTTAGAAGACCACTGAAGAGGCACCAGATTAGTCGATACACAACTAACTTATATCATCACACAGATATATCCAACATCTTGACAAAAAAAAAAAGACTAAAAAAAGTTAATCTAGCCCCAATACCCTAACCAACTTTTATCGCTGCGTTATTGAAAGCATCCAACCTGCAGTTCTGCTTCACCCTTTACATTCTGCTAGATTTTCTCTGTATGATATAAATAAACAATATGTACAATATAAATTATAAGATTACACTAGTTTATCTGTCTATAAGTATATCCTATCTGTATATATGCTGTAAATTATCTGTCACTGACATACATACAATGTACACAATGCACAGATTTTGCACAATATATAATTACACATTACACTTTATATGCTGTAAATACTTTCACATACCGACATAGTCTTATTTATAAATTAACATTTATCTGCACTTATTTATTTGCATTTGTTTATGATTTGCAATTCTGGTATAAATAGTTGTTATATAAAGTTATTATAAACAGCATTTCGTTACTATGTACCAGTACCTTACAATGACAATAAAGTTGTATCTATCAATTATATGTTTATCACATACAGTTTTCTTAATGCCATTGTCAATCTCAGTTTCAAACAGCTTTAGCGTAAAGAAAAGTTATTCTGCAGGCGCAAAGCAGGCTGGTTTATAAAGACAGGTTTTATTCATCCCGGTTTTATTAATTTTAAGTGAATCATCCCGTGTTATCCTAAATAGATTTCATGTTTCATATGCCATAAATAACACTGCGTTGTAATATTTATCAATATTTAAATATGTACGCTAAGCAATAGGAATGCACAGAAACTGTTCTGTTTTCTCGCTTCTTTTACACACATTCTTTTTCCCTTGTTATTGAGATTAGTAAAGTTAGCTAATAAAAAGTTTTAATTTTAGCTCCTGCAAATTTTTTTGTAGTTATTTTTTTCATGGTAATGTTATATGTAAATAGAAGACTATTTAGAGAAGAAATTATTCTTACTGTACTTTTTTTTAAATGCAGTTATATTGGAACAGATTTGTGTATTTTCACAGATTGTACCTGGGCATTATGATGACTGAGCTGGTTGAGATTTTAGCAGAAGTACATTATCGTTCCGTGTACATATTATAATGAGCAGGTCTGAGAAGGATACATATGCAGGTTAGTAGTTTTATTGAAAGGTAGTTCACACAGGTAGTTCAAAAACGTAGTCAGAATACAGGCAGGGGTCAGTACATGGTAATCCCCAAAATCAAAACAGATAAATCCAAAAACGGGAAGCAAAAGGCATAATAAAAAAAAAAACAGGCAAAGATCAAAAACCAGAAAATCAGTCGACACATGAAACACTCGGTAAGTTGCATGAGACAAACAATACTTTGCGTGGTGTGACGCGCTAGCCTACATACCCGGTTACCCGGAGTGGAAGCAGAAGCCAGATGCTGGCGCTAGTATTTAGAAGACGGCGCCCTCTGGCGGTGGGATGGCGGAATCGTTACAGTATTCTCTCCCCTACGAACGCCTTCAGGCGTTCTACGAGTACGACCGCGTTGACGTGGAGCAGGGCGTTCAGGGTGAGCGGCGTGAAATTCTTAAGTGACAGTAGGATCTAGGATATCGTAAGCTTTAACCCAAGAGCGCTACTCTGGCTGTAACCCTCCCAGTCCACCAGATATTCCAGTATTCCTCTCCTCCTGGAATCAAGAATCTCGTGCACCTGATAAGCCGGTGCTCCCTCCACTTCCATGGAAGCTGGTGCCACTGTCGGTTGGGGTTCTGGGTTTTGGTCAGAATGATGGGGCTTCAAAAGGGTGATGTAAAATGATAGTGAGATGCGATACGAAGGGGGGAGGTCCAGCCGGTACATAACAGGATTTTCTGGCGGAGAACTTTGAAGTGACCTACGTACCTGGGGCCAGTTTTCGGGAGAGGCCATTCTCTAACTGCTTCCACATTTCCTTTGTCCATTGCTACACCCTTTGAACTAATATGGTAAAAAATGTCATTTACAAATGTTGAAATACAGCTGAAGCGTTATACAGTCCATAAGGCATAACCAAATACTCGTAATTACCTCTGGTGTCGATGAAGGCTGTTTTCCACTCGTCTTCCTCCCGTATTCGGATGAGGTTATAAGCGATATGAAGGTCTAGCTTGGTGAAGATTTTGGCTTCACAAAGTTGTTCTAGAGCTGTTGGTAGCGGTATTTCACTGTAACCTCATTTAAAACACGGTAATCGATGCATGGGTGAAACTGCTGTTTTTCTTTTCAACAAAAAAGAAACCTGAAGCAGCTGGTGAGGTTGAAGGGCCAACGCCTCATTGACATACTCCTCCATGGCTTTAGTCTCAGGTTGTGACAGTGGATAGATTCGACTCCTGGGGGGTATAGCATGAGAAAGGAGATCTATGGCACAATCAACAGAATGATGAGGCTTTGCTTTTGCTGAGATCCTCGATTAGCTCGTGATATTCTGGGGGTATGGCAGCATAACCTGGAAATACTAAGATAATGGGGTTCTTGGGTGATGAGATGATATGTAGAGAGATGTCTCTGTATGAATGGCTTCCATCCATAGTGTGATGAAACAGTGCGGAGGGTGATACCAGATCCTATGGGTTGCCCGCTGATGGACAAGATCTGGATAGGAGGGATGCATGCCACAGTGGGGATCTTCAAACGAGACACCACTTGACTCTTGATTAAGTTCAGAGCTGTCTCAGTATCGACAAGTGCTGAGAACAAATGGGGAGTGGAGTCAATGCACATGTAAGAGGGGACAGAAAAACACATGACAGCAGAGAAAATCAGTCTACACATGAAATGCTTGGTAAGTTGCACAAGACAAACAATACTTTGCGTGGTGCTAACGTTAGCTCTATCTTAAATACCCGGAAGTGGAAAAAGAAGCAAGATGCTGGCGCTAGTATTCAGGAGACGGGGCACTCTGGTGGTGGGAGGGTGGAATTGTTACACATAGTGTAGTCTGGATCAAGAACCAGATCAGTGACAGCTTTCTGATTTAACTAAGAAGCAGAAGGCTACAATCATTAAGCCTCCTTCATTATAGCTTTAGTCTTTAAAGCCCTTAATTTCTCTTGAAAAAGATTAATAAAACATTGAAAGCTTTCACAAATTCTCAGAGCAGAAATGTCCATTGCGTTTGTGATTAGCAAACTCTTGCTTTGCTCCATCAATCTCTGCATCTTCTCAGTAACCTGAGATAGCACAGATCACACAGAAATAGTATCATATATCAGTACTGCATTATATTTACGCCATCTAGCTGCTGCCATGTGTCCTGTTTTCTGTTCTAGGACGGCATGACTACTGTATGTGGTCAGCTCACTGTACCCTATGTCTCTGACCTTGAAACTCTTTACCTTGTCACGATAAACACATTACAACAACCGCTCAACCCATTCTTATTAAGTTTTCACTATTGTATTTTCATAACATTCTCTATAAAATAAAATAAAGCATTCTAAAAATAGCCTGCAACTGTAAACAGACTTGGCAACATGAAAATACCTTCAAAAACATGTATGGATCATGGGTCAGTTATGATTCATTTAAAAGATTAGGTACACACTTACCAGACAACAATTGCTGAAAACATTTAAGCACCTTATTCCTAGAACCTGCAGCTAGCAACTTAAGACAGTGTCACCAAATTACTAAAATAAAAACAATAAAACAACAAAATGTTTCCAGTACAATTAATGGGTTTTTCCTCATTTTCCATGTGTTTTCCAGTACTGGAAACTTAGTCTTTACTTTTGTAGAGAAGAGGGAACCCTGCTACAACAACACTGATTTAATCTACTGTTAGTGTGAAAGATCTATTTGGATCCGGTATTCCTAACGTACTTTCAGATTTTTAAGGTCTTTTTGCCTCTGATGTCAAACTTAGCATGCTGTAACATCATACAGTATAAAAACATTCCTTTTTTCCATTTTGGAATGTTCTTAATTGCCATCTGTATATAGTATTAAAACTGAACCTGGTGTAAAAACAAGTTAGTGTAGACTAGCCTTAAAAGCTTAATTGTAGATAGTGGAAGACTTACAATAACCTTGACCTTGTTTTCCTATTAAAAAAGCAAAATTGGCTAACAGAATCTACTTGTACACTAAAAGGGCATTTGATAAACCTACCAGAAAAAAACCTAACCCTAGAAACATGAGATAAGATGGTATTGGTATTAGGACTGACATACAGATTTTAAGCTTAAAAAAAAACAGGGGGTTAGCTTTCTTTATTGCAATGCATACAAAAATTGGACTCACCCAACCGAGTCTGGTCCCCACTCCATGGCGCTGCCCTGTTCCTCAGTATCTGTTGTTCAGGTTCTTTTCGTTGCCCTTCTTCTGGGGAAAGTCTACTTCTTAGTGTTTCCGATTTCCATGTGAAGCATTGAATGTGTTTGTTGAATGAATAAGGACGTGCACTGTCAGGTCCTGCTACTTTGACACCCCGAAGCAGTCGTGACGTTATAAAACTGAAAGAGGTTGTTCTCATTATTGTCAGTCTCTCCTTCACTTAAAATTTCAGTTCTGATTGGAAAGTCTGTAATAAGATCATATCCAGGCCAGGATCACCTGAAACAGACATAGAACTAAAGACTGTAATTGTGTTGCACTTTGATACTTTTTTTTCTTATTTTTCCCCCACCACACTAATTGTAAAAATAATTTTGAACCAGTATAAATTCTCATTTAATTCAGTTATGATGTAAAATTACACTATTATAATATACAATATAAATGTTATTACTCAATATACCACGTTGCTCCTCCCAATATTGAGTCCAGCCACACTTGATTGATCTAGCTGTATTTATACTTATATGGCACAGCTTTTACATACAAAGCAGTGAAGGCAAACGCTTTTCATAATCCTTTACATTTTAAGGGAATTGTATTAAGACAAATTAAAAACTAAGAGTAAAAAAAAGTATTGTTATTGTAAATATTTGAAGTCATTTTTGTGCCATACCTACTAATATAACTGCACCAGATAATTCACCTCCAAAGTCAGCATAACCATTTTGGTTACTTTTTTTTTTTTTTTTTCTTGTTTAATGTTTATTGTTTTATGTCTAGGCTGAGCTATGCTAGCTAGCTAAGTTAGCCCAAGGGGTTCATTTGTTCTTTATTATTTTGCTAATTAATAAAAAAAAAAAAAACCCAAAAAACAAAAATGGTTATATCGGATTCAGTTTTAGTTCTCTAAACAAATGTCTGATTACTGCATGTACTTATACTTCCTCAGTAGTAGCCATACAAAATATGCAAAAAATAATAACTGCTATTCTGCAATTAAACTCTGCACCATCTGAGGTAGCACGGAACAGAATATTACAATCCATTAAAGCACTTACCAATTCATCCACTGCAAGTACATTGACATTGTAGCCATGTTTCTGCAAACATCACTAACTGTTTCTCTGATAGATGGCTGTGATGATGATTATATTTTATAAAAGTGTTCAGTTGTTTGCCTATAGCTTTAGATATATAGAGGCAACATAATATTTTAGCTGATTTTTTAATGAATCATTATCATCTCTGTCCTCCATTGTTGTTATCTTTGTTACCAGTAAGTCCATCTGAGATATGATATGCATCAGGTTTAAAGAAGAGGGGCTGAGGTTCTGAACATACAACCAGAACCGGACAACTCTTGTTGAAATTGAATGAATAATACACATTGGTGCTGTAATTGCAATTCTTATATGGGCAAACAACAGGCTTTGGACAAGGGCTCTGAGGTGACTAAAAAGTGCATCTTTAGTAATGGATTGTTTAAATGTACACAGACTACATTTAAAGTAACGTTTGTCTGCCAAACTTGTCTTAAACAGTAACAGCAAGCAGGATGTTAGTTTAAAATTATACTATCACTGACATCATGCAAAATTAGTCTTAAATCAAACAATTCCAAGATTATACAAAGTGTACAATATATGCCCTGACATTGTCACTTTAATATCAATGTCATGTATATAATTTCATGCATTAATTTACAAAAAAACCCACTAAATAAAATCCAAGCATATAACATGGTTTAAAAACAATAAGTAGCATATAAAAAAAAGAATTGCAAATTTATATTTTTAAGACAAATACAAAGCTAAATTCAAAAGTCAAATTCAAAACTCCTAACACGGTTCTGTTAAAAACGCTATACAAATTAAAAATAAATTGAACTGAATTAATAATAAATCAATTTATATTAGCTTTGTTTCAACCTCATTTATTTTAAATCAGATGCATGAAATACATTGCATAATAGTGCAATAAATATTTTTTTTTATTTTTTATCATATTCACTTCCTGAAGTGTCCTCAGTTTTGGGTCTAAAAAGTTCCAGAAGTCTTGTTGAATATGGGACAAAATTTTCTGTGTGGGTCATGTTGGTTAATATGTAAAAGGATTTATATATTCTCAGAGTCATTGTTGCGTCCTCCTGTTCCTTCTCCTCCTCTTTATGTATAATGCCTAAAAATGTACAAAAAGTTGAATGAGAAACATTCAATAAAAATAAAATAAAATAAAAAATGTCCTTGCGTCTTATTACACAATACTTCAAAGATCACTCAAAATACAATAAATGTCATCTCTTTTCTTCTGTTTTCAAAAATATGCACATTTCACTTGACAATTTTGTGTACCGTTGCCAAAAACTTAAATATAACTTTTAAATCGATCTTTTGACCCCTTTTTGAGCAAACAAACTTTGCTAGAGACAGGATAAAATTTTCACAAAAACAGATACACCAATTTTTTCGTTATATAGCAAATTACCTTATGTGTCAATCACACACATATACATATACGTATACACGTGTGTGTGGTGTGTGTGTGTATGTATATATATATATATATATATATATATATATATATATATATATATATATATATATATATAGATATAGAGATAGATAGATAGAGATATATATATAGATAGATATATAGATATATATGTATATTTGTGTATATATATATATATATATATATATATATATATATATATATATATATATATACACACACACATGTATACATTATATATATATATATAATGTGTATGTATGTATATATATATATGTATGTATACATGTGTGTGTGTATATATATATATATATATATATATATATATACACACACACAAATATACATATATATCTATCTATAATATATATATCTATATCTATCTATCTATACTATATATATATATATACATACATATATATATATATCATACATATCTATCTATATCTATATATATATATATATCTATATATATATAGAGATATATAATATTAGTATAGTATATAGTCTATATCTAGATATATATATATATATATATTAATATAGATATATATATATATATATATATATATCTATATATATATATATATATATATATATATAATCTATATATATATATATATATATATATATATATATATATATATCTATATATCTATACACATCTATCTATCTATCTATATCTATATATATATATAAAATTTTGGCCACAAGGACATATCTGGAGAGAGTTTACATTAAATATCTGGAGAGAAGGAAAAACAAGCACAATTGCAGTCAATTTTTCAATAAATATTGAGTTTGGCTCGCGACTTCGTCCCAGCCCACTGCCCATTGTGTAATTTTGGCCCACTGTGAATTTGAGTTTAACACCCCTGGTTTAAAGGGAACTCTTGCCCGGATAAATATGGGGGACGCGTTGGCCTATCGCAGCAACGGACCGAAGCGGCTTATGCGACGTCTATTATATGTCTAAGATGGGCATATTCGCTTCACAGTTAGTGAATGTGTTCAGTGCTTTTATACCGCTGTGTACGTAAAAGCTGCGCCACTTTATAAATTACGCGCAGTAGATTTGATGCATACCGACAGCGTTGTGTTTGTGTGTGTGTATATATATATATATATATATATATATATATATATATATATATATATATATATATATATATATATTACAATTAATGGCTGACTTACCTCGTGTATCGCCTCTGTAAAACGTGTAATATACGCACGACCCAAGCAATGTCCATGTTCCGATTGCATAAATTAGTGCTGCGCGTTTATACCACTTAATTCCATCGAACAACATGCTTTACAATCGATGTTTGAGTTTTTCCTATGCACAATAAGTTTTAACCTTTATAGGCTTGCGTAGACTTGTGGACTGACTTCTTCTACTTCGATTCGATTTTTTATAGTGATTGGCCCGCTTTTGATGTATATACCGCCACCAACTGTGATGGAGTGTGAATTATTAATGTTGAACGGGGAAAGGATAAGTTCAATTACATTTTTTCTTTTTAAATTTATTAATCATGTTTTCTATATTTTACCACTGTAATTGAACACTTTTGGGTCTTCACAGATATTCTAAGAGTCTCTATTGATTGTTGTCTGTCAGTCTCATGATGTTTGCATTTTTGTTAGAACATGAACTGTTTAATGTTGTTTACGTTTGACACAACATCCAGACTGACGCTTTCCAGTGACATAAAGTTCAATTAAAATTTATTGCTTTTTTATTTATATAGGTTGCCGAAGTATATGGTCAATTCAAAAAGCTCCAAAACCACAAACCATGAAACAATTGTTGTCATTCCTAGACATAGCAGGGTTCATCTGACCATGCGTATGGGACTATGCATTAAAAGTGCAACCACTGAGAGACATAATAAAAATAGCAGATAGGAACTCGAATGATCGGCACTGACAGAGTTGTTAAAGATGATGTTTTTGCAGAAGGAGCTGACCCAAAAGTTACATGCAAAGTTACACAAAAAAGGTGATTCTCTGGAAATCAGAGGAATGCATTGGATGATTAGATGGCAAATGTAGCTGCAGTAGGAAAAGCACATAGTGCAAGGTGATGAGCAAGCTCCAGAGCTGGGATAAATGACAGGATATTAAGGATATTAAGCGGTATCAGGAGAGTCTGGTGGAAAAACGGGTATAGAAAAGATGTGATGCAGTGCAGGATTTAAAGACAGAGATATGGAGAAGTGGTGACAGGGTGCGTGTAACCCCATTGGCTATTACCATCGGCGACCACTAATCATATTTGATTTTTGTTTCTATCTTTATCATTGCAACAAAAATCAAACGATTAGTGGTCGCCATATCTGGCAATGATAATAAACAAAGAAGTAAGTGCATGTGAACTGTGTGCAGTGCGCAATGTGCGAAAACATTTTACAACCCCAACAGGTCACATCCCTGAGCCTCAAGAACCATTTAGACATTTGATGATGGATTTTGTGGACATGGTGGAAAAAAAAGGTTAGCGGTACTAGTGGAGGATACTAGAGGATGGATTGTAGTAGAGGATAGATTCAGCAGATGCGTAGAAGCACACGCATCAGCTGAAAACAACACTAAGGAAGTAGCAAAATTCTTGTGTAGAGAAGTTTTTGAATTCCAAACTGAGTGCATTTTGTAAATGAGGTAATGAAAGTAATCGCTAAAGTGATATGCATAAAACTTTGCATAGGACACGTATATCATCCCAAAATCCCAGGGAATGGTTAAAAGAGCTAATGGCATATAGAAAGACAAAAAAGCAAAAATATGTGCAAGCAGTGAATGAATTGAGTTCAAGCATTACCTTTGGCTTTAATGAAAATGCACACACAGACAAAATGAAATACACATCTGATCCCACATTTACAGCATATAGTAGACGCTCTTGTCCAGAGCAATGTACAAAAGTTCTTTAAGTCGATTCATTAAACAGCTCAATACTGATACAATATATCACAAATGTGTAAAAACCACAAAACTGTTAATAGAGCAGCATGGATAGATACTTTTTCGATGTTAACAGGGCGTCACATTAGTCCCAGCGCTGAGAGAGCCTTATGAAGGACCGTCAATGAAACAGCTTGAAGTGGAAATGTCGAGCTATATGCGTCAACTAACAAAAATACACAGGCATTTGTTTCAGCAGGTCAAAGAAGCAGCAATGGAGTAACAATTAAGAGATGGCCAATTGATTATGTCAATATAAGCTGTTTAAAAGGAAAAGCTGGCATAAACTATGGAGGGAAGGGCAGTTCAAAGTAGTGGTTACAACAACTATAGCAGTCAAGGTAAAAGGAAAGGAGCACTGTTATCATTTAAATCATTGTTGTCATGCACCAATAGCGAGACAGGAGCAAAGACGACAAACGTTCACAGAAAAAACAGAAGCTCTGGTAAGGTTGCAATTATAACCGAGCATGACAAACATGACAAAAAGGATGGAAAAAATACAACAAAATTCAAAGACAAAAGTGGAAGACGAAGAAAAATGTACATCACCAAAACAAGAATTACAAGAACAAACAATTTAAAGCCTTGATTTAACTCTCATAGAATGAATTCTCATAATTTAAAGCAAATGGCACCGCTCAGAGTTAAATTTTAAGGGGTGTAAAAATAAATCTCAATAATTTCCAATCCGTGAAAAATGATCAGGGCCCAGAAGTTCACAGAAGTCATAGCCATAGAAATATATTATCAAGAAAAAAGAGGTCATTGGTAATGGTGGGAATTTATATAGACATTAGTAGTGGTGTGCAGTCAGGGCCAGCAAGGGCTTCTCTGCTGGTCTTAACAATATCAGAATCTAATATTTGTTTCATTAAATTGTATTAATTTATTCCCGACAGTTTATTCTGTTAATTTCATGGTGTTTTCCTTCGCTCCCAGTGTGTGTATGTGCATGTTAGATTTTTTGTCCAATCAGATTTTAGTCTCTATGTGCTGCTATGTCAATTTTAATCTGTCCAGAGCCTACAGAATCAGTAGTGCTGACCCATGTTACTTAAACTATATAAGCAGTGGCAGATTGCTAGCTGGTTGAAGATTTCAAATTAGAATATCAGAGCCAAGTATCTGGCCCACAATTAAAACTGGTTAAAAATGGCTTTCCTCTTCTATATGCCAAAATTCTCTCTGTAATGCCACGCCGTATTATATTGCGTTTTTGTATAGTATTGATGGTTTCTATAATTGCAACGTTTTAGTGTTGGTATTAAGTGGTGTATCAGTCAGGTAAGTCCCCACTGAAGGCCCAGGTACCAAATGCATGGCCGGCCACTGGATGATGGCTGTATGAACCGGCACGCCAAGTAGTAACCATATGTAATGTCATAGGCACAAGGACCATTGAGAGTAAAGGTTAAGGTGACAGAAGGTTAAGAAAAATGTGGTCAGGCGCTATATAACAGTGCTTATTTATGCCTGGCAATATGCTTATTAGGGTCAGTCGCTATGTCTCATAGAGCAGAGTGGATGGAGTAGCTTTCCAAAACATGCCAGCTACCCAATACCGCATGCACGTATGCACCCCCATACCATCAGAAATGCTGGCTTTTAAACTGAATGCTAAAAACATGCTCTAACATCTCTCTAGCCCTGAGGACATAGTTTCTGTTATTTCCAACAAGAATGTCAAATTGGACTTGCCTGACCAGAGAACACTTTTCCGCTTTAAATTAGTCATTAGAAATACATTTAATATTTTTATTTTCCTAAGTTCTTGTTTTAATTATTTTCATTTAATAATGTTCAAAATGTGGAACATTTAGTCTAGTTATTTTTGCTGTAGCTTTTTGGTTAAACCATAGGCTAAAATTGTGCTGTAAAGTAGTGGTGGCTTATGGTTAAGGTGTTGGACTACCAACTCGAAGACTGTGGTTTTGATTCCTAGCTAAATATAAAAGAGATAATGGAAGTCGCGCTGGATAAGGACGTCATCCAAATGCTGTAAATGTAAGGATCTTTGGTTCGGTAGGGTGCTAATTTTTATTTATGGTATTCAGGTATTTAGCTGCAACAATATAATTAGGTTTATTATTTAAAGTTTTTTGGCCATATTTAAATTAAAATTTTCACAAAAATAAAATAATGTAAAGAAACAGAATAGCTATCATTCAAAAGATACCCAACCCTAGTTAAGTGTCACAGTAACAAAAAAAGAGCTGAACTATTAAATGTTATGAACAAGAAAAAATGTCGAAAAAAAGAACAGTCCTTTTTTAAACAAATGCTTCACCTTAAAATCTGTATTTATAATTTATTTATAATTTTTAAAAAAGAAAACAAATTAAAACAATAGTAAAAGGATTCTTTTACCCTTAATGCTCTTGAAACTGAATAGTGGAAATAGATAAGGCCAGGGATGCTTATCAGTGTTATAATCATAACAGAGTCTGTTGGTATGCTCTACAGACAAAATCTACGTTTTCTCTGCATGTAATCTTCTGCAAAGTGGCACCAGATTCTTTTGTAATATAATTTTAAAAAAGAACACACTTTATCGTGCGCTTCTGTGTATGTGTGTGTGACTGTGTGTTTGCTTCTTCTCCACGTGTCAGTGTATAAATATTCACTTCAGATAATCAACATCACTATAAACTACCTTAATAATCACTTCTATCTAACTACCCATGCAAAATTCCAACCATCAATAGCTATATAAAGTATGTATAATATAATTCCAATAATGAACACCTCTAATAATCCAAACACTTTATGGGCTGGGTGAGTTCCTGACCTGCTTTAAACCCTTAGATAGAGACACCTCAAGTATAGTGAGTACTTGCACATTTACCGCCAAATAAAATTAAAAACAAATCACCTCTCATCAAATATCAAAAGTACATCCTAAAAATTATTTCCTGGTCTCATTCTACAACTAATGTATTATTTTACTGCATTTCACTTTTTTGGCATTAAATCCCCGTTTTGGGTCCCACTCTGCCATAGCGTCAGCGACTTTAAAATTCACTTTATTATTGGGTCCCATCCCACCCTAACAGCAGCAAATCTCGTATGTTGACTTTACTATCGGGTCCCACCCTGACCTAGTAGCAGTGACTCTCCGATCATAAAGTAAATAATTGGGGGAAATAGTAGGAAATATTAAAAGTGCTAAAATGTTGAGAAATTGAAACTGATAATTTTCTTCAAAGATAATAAACAACAAATGGCTGCACTATAGCTTAAGTCTATATTAGGAAAAGTTACACGTCAAGTTAAGGGAAAAAATAGCTGAAAGGCGATATTACTGGAACTCCAACAAATGTATCTATAGATACAATTAAAAAAACATTTCAGGAGCAAGTAATAAATACAGGGAGACTTAAATATACCCTGAACAAGGAGAGAATGTATAGTCTTTTTGATACATTTTGTGTTCTTATGACTAATTAGCTATGCAGTTCGACCTTTTTTAATTCCTCCTCTGTTATGGTGTTTGAAGTGTCAAAAATATAGGCACAATGTGCTATAGGAAGCAATGATGTGCCAAATAGGTTGGAGAACACGAATATGGAATAAGTGTGAATTTAAAGATGCAGTTTGGGCTAATTTGTAAATAGGTGTGTGAAGTTAAAATGACTACAGCAATTTAAATTTTAAGTGGTTGAGAATGTAAATACAAAGGTTGTAATAAAAATAAACATGATCATTTGAAGTTCAGTACAAGAGACAATAGGAAAAAAAATAAAGATGGAAATAAGAAAAAAAGTTGTGCCATGGTGTAAAGACAAATGTAGTAAAGTAAATAAAAACAGAAGCAGAGCTTTAAAAAAAAGTATTCCGGTTTTAATAAAAAAGGTAGATATATTATAACAATAATATAAGAAAAAGCAAAGAATTTATAAGTAGATTTTGTTAAGGTTTACAGCAAAATTATTTAATTTATAATTGTATTCAGGTGTTAAAAATAGTGAAACATACTAAAAAATAAATATACTATTAAAAAGAAAAAAATATCTTTCAGAGGCAACTCTGTACATTATTTTAGAGTTTTTTTAATTATATGTGGGAAAAAGGAAAACTCCCTGCATCATGGAGACTATTTCATTAGAATTGAAGCTATGTGATTGATATCTAATAATGATTAATGTATACAATAGAAAGCAAAAAGCATTCAAGCCATTATCAGAGCAGCTTTGAAAAAAGGATGAAAAACAATAAACTCAATGTCTAGAATTTTAAATTATAAAGCAATAGTGAATAAAGAGGTGTTAATAGGGGTATTTCTGATGTAGGAAAGGCCTATGATATGCTTTGCAAAGAGGGGCTTTTAATAAAATTAGAAGAGATGGGTAAACAATAAATGTGTATAATTGCATAATTGGACTATAGGACTATCCAAGTAAGTGTTGGATGGCTCATTGGTCCATGGGATCAGGGTAGGTTGGTACCCAAGTATGCATGAGGCCAGTAGTTTTCTGCCGTTGGGAGTTTTTGGGCCTACTCAGCAAAGGTTTGAAAAAGGTTTGAAAAAGTACTTCCATCCTTATCATTTCCTATGTTTCAAAAGTATCTACAGTGGTGCCTTGACTCACAAGTTTAATTTGTTCCATGACAGAGCTCCCCCAATTAAATGAATTAATCTGTTCCGGGTTCCCAAAAAAAAACACAGCAATGTTTTTAAGTAAGAAAAATGTACTTATACTAATACTGTATAAAAAATACAATAGAATGCACTGCAATAAACTGGTTTTATTAAATATAATGTACAGCATTTACCTTGGAGATCAGATGACTCCACTTGCTAAAGCACTTGCTAACGTGCATGTCTGACTAGCTATTAAGTGAGACATGAGATGCTGGGTGGATGTTACAGCGTTCAATGTGCCGTTTGCTACACCAACAAGCGGTTCAATCTTGAAAAACTCGTTAGTTGGGACACTCGTAAGTCAAGGTACCACTGTATTTCTTTTGTTCTCCAAATTGGTTTCCTAACATTTGGTCTCTTATATTATAAATGAAATCATCAAATGATTACATTCCTAACTATTCTATTCCTTTTTTGGTTGACTACACTATATTTGTTTGTCCACTATAATACAGCTTTCTTTCTCCTCTTTCCTTTGCATTTTTAATTACCTTCATTGCTGTTCTACAAATGGCATAACTTATAATTTTATTTAATTCATCACCATCTTAAATATCTTTTCCTAGCATTCTACTATCACTCACCTCTTACAGCTAATAGGAAAATGGTCACTGCTTTATAATTCTAATCAGTATAATTGCTTCCCCATAGCATACAGTAAGCATTAAACTCTGAACACCATATTGTTCTATGATTTTCTGTTCCTCAAAAATTCCCTATTTAATCGTTTGCATGGAATTTAAAAACATATCATTCTTATACTTTGCCCATACTTCAATAGTCAGTGATTTATACTGCTCATTTATTACTATTCTAAATCGTACTCCACCACCAACAGCTTCCTCTCTATCTCTTTGTTCCACTGTATATCCTTGTAGTACAACATTTAAATTGGTTTAAACCTGTATACATATTATTTGTGGTTTATCTTTAAAATGCCAACACATTTCTTAAATTCCTGTAAATTACCAATTAAACTTCTTGCATTCCATTGTAAAAATGTAAAACAATGTTTTGGTTTTTCGTTTTTTGCTTTTGACTCGTTCTTCTTCTTTTCTTTTTTTGGTGCTTAATGGCGGTTGGCAACTCAACTTATTGGTGCATTATTGCCACTAACTGGAATGGTCGGTAGGATCAGGCTCTCGGCTTGTAAAAGGATTGTTTATTTGTCACATATACTCTACAGCACAGTAAAATTCAAATTAAAAAGTTGAGGTCAGGGTCGGCTATGATACAGCACCCCTGGAGCATAAGTAATTAGGGCCTTGCTAAAGAACCTGACAGTGGCAAACCAGTGGCAGTGGAGTAAAAACCTGTCTTTCTAGTCATCCAAACAACTAAACCACTGCCCCCTTATTTGTATATATGACAAAATTAAACATAAAAAATACTATATTCTGTATTGTCTGTGCGATCAGCACTATTTCAGCATAATAAGAAAGATACAAAGATGGACAGATTGATGGAAGAGTGTGCATATAACTTAAAGCAGTGCTTCTCAAACTAGGGGTAGTTTAGCTTATAGTTCACAGGAGAGGTCTCATACCTGACTATGCAAATGGATCAGTACCTCCCTCTGCAATAGATTGATGGATAGATGGGTGGAGGGATGGATGGATAGAACTTTATTGTCATTGCAGGGTACAAGTGAATAGCAATAAAATGAGCAAGTGCAGATAAATATGTAAGTATTTACATCAATACATAAGGCTATGCCAGTATGTGCATAAAGTGGTATTTGCAGGTATTTACAGCATATAAAGTGTTATTATACATTCTTGCAAAGTACATATTTCAAAAAAAAGACTGTGACTTTATGAATTAACAACATGTACATTATAAATAAATTATATTATACAGAGGAAAATGTAGCATAATTTACAGAGGGAAACAAAATTGCAAGATGCTGAAGTGTAGTGAGACATGAGTGTCCTAGCAGTATAGTGTAGAGTTCAGAAGCCTGAACCTGCTGGTTCTGGTGCGGATGGACCTATATCTGCTTTTAGATGAAAGGATGTTTGAACAGTTTGTGACTAGGGTGAGAGGAGTCCTTGATAGTCCCTCTGCTACTGAGTCTCTTAACTGTGGTGAAGAGACTCAGTAGCAGAAAGTTGTGTGCCGATGATGCATTAGGCATTTTTTTAATCAACATTTGCAGTGATTTCTTTTCACACACTGGACAGCCGCCATACCACACTTTGATGGAGCTTGTCAGTATGCCCTTAATGATGCAGCGATAAATGTTAATTAAGATCTTAGGGGAAAGATTAACCTTTTTTAGTCTTCTCTGGAAATAAAGATGCTAGAGAAGGAGAAAAGGACTTGTACAGGTTAGCAAGGCAGAGGAATCAAGATGGGAAGGATTTGCAGCAGGTTAGGGTTATTAAGGATCAAGATGGAAAAGTGCTTACAAGTGAGGAGAGTGTACAGAGAAGATGGAAGGAGTACTTTGAAGTAAATGAGAAGAATGAGAGGGAGAAAGAGGTAGAAGAGGTAAACAATATGGAGCAGGAGGTTAAAACGATTACTGCAAACAAAGATATGATGGCTTTGAAGAGTCCACAAATCAGTAGCTTTTTTTTTTTTTTTTAATGTCAAGAGCAAGGTGGTTAAAAAAGAGATGAGTTTTCAAACACCTCTTAAAGACGGCCAGTGACTCTGCTGTTCTGACATTGATGGGAAGTTCATTCCACCATCTTGGTGCCAGAACAGAGAAAAGTCTTTGGGCAGACCTACCTTGTTTCCTAGGGGATGGTGGAACAAGTCGGGCAGTACTTGTGGATCTGAGGAAGCATTGTGCTATGTGAGGAGTGATAAGTGCTTGTAGGTAGAACGGTGCAGCTCCATTTCTAGCTTTGTAGGCAAGCATCAGTGTTTTGAATCTGATGCGTGCAGCTACTGGGAGCCAGTGGAGGAAGAGCAGCAGTGGAGTGGTGTGTGAAAACTTTGGTAGGTTAAAAACATGTGCAGCTGCATTCTGAATCATCTGCAGAGGACAGATTGCATTCAGAGGTAGGACTACTGCCACTTGCCAGGAGCAAGTTGCAGTAGTCTAGTTTAGAAATTACAAGAGAGACTGCACAAGCAACTGAGTGGCCTAAGTAGTTAAGAATGGTCGAATCCTCTGGATGTTATGGAGGATAAACCTTTAGGATTGTGTTATGTTGGCAACATGTAGGGAAAAGGTTAATTAATTGTCCATAGTTCCCCCACGGTTGCGAGCACTGGTCAAAAAGGAGATTGGGCGAATTGGCTGGGATAGAAAGTAGTTCAGTTTTGCAAGGGTTGAGTTTTAGCTGGTGAGCTGCCATCCATGATGATCTGCCAGGCAATTTGAGATCCTCGCAGAATTTTTGGTAATGTGAACAATGGTATGTGAACCCATGTGAGGAAATACCTTTGCCAAGTGAGTGAGTATAGAGGGAGAAAAGAAGAGGACCAAGTACTGAGCCTTGTGGGACACCAGTAAAAATCTGCGTGGGGCAGATGTTGTTCCTCTGTATGCTACCTGATGAATGGCCTTCCAAGTAGGAAGCAAACCATTGCCATGCTGTTCCACAAAAACCGAGACTATTGAGAACAGACAGCAAGATCTTGTGGTTGACGGTGTCGAATGCAGCTAAAAGGTCGAGAAGGATGAGGACAGATGACAGTTTGGATGACCTGGTGACATGCGGCTTTTCAAGAGGGCGGTCTCTGTAGAGTGAGCAGCTTTGAAGCCAGACTGATTGGGGTCTTGAAGGTTGTTTTGTGTGACAAAGAGAGACAGTTGATAAGACAGTGTTAAAGTAATTTAGAAAGAAAAGAGACAAGTAATACCAGTCTGTAAATGGTGATGTCTGAGGTCCAGCGCAGGCTTCTTCAAGATAGGAGTAACCCATGCTATTTTAAAAGATGTTGGTACCTGACCAGAAAATAAGTAGCCATTGATGATTGAAGAGATAAAAGGCAAAAGATCAGGAGAGATAGTCTGGAGCATTGCTGAAGGGATTGGGCCCAGTGGACAGGTGGTATGATTGCAGGACAGGATGACTCGTTGAACCTCTTCTGATCCTAAGGTAGACAGTGTGACAGTAAAGGAGAAGACAAGTCATGAGTGGAAAATGCAAGGTTACCAGGAGAGGTGATAAAGGTCTTGCAGATTTGCTTAGTCTTTTCATCATAGAAGGAAGCAAAGTCCTCTGCAGACATAAAGGGTGGAGTAAGGGGAGCTGAAGGTATGAGTGGTGATGAGATGATTTTGTGAAGCTTGCAAGGGTCTTTTGCTGAAGCTTCAAGTTTTTCCTTGTAAAAGGTATTCTCAGCTGAAGTTACATCCGAAGAGAACTTCGACAAAAGAGCGTGGTAGGTGGCAAGATCAGTGTTGAGATGTGTTTTCTTTCATCTTCTTTCTGCTGATCTCAGTTCTTGGCGGTTGTCGCGTAACGCGTCCGACAGCCAAGGAGCAGGACGTGAAGTCTTCCTAGGTTTGGTAAACAGAGGACAAAAAAGTCTATGGTTGAGGAAAGTGATGACAAGAAAATGTCTGGCTGAGTCTAAGGGAAGAGAGGAAAAAGAGTCAGGGTCAAGAAGGAAGGAAAGGGTGGTAGAAGCTACCGAAGAAGGAGAGATAGAGTAAACATTTTGACAGGTTAAAGAGAGGGTCTGGTAGTTAGTTTTAGAAAGACTAGGAAAAGAAAGATTAAATGATACCAAGTGATTATCAGAGGTGTGAAGAGGGGTAGAAGACATGCCCGTGAGTGTGGAAGGACGAGTAAAAACCAAATCCAGGACATTTCCTCCCTTGTGTGTTGGAGAAAGTATAAGCACACAGCAAACGAGCATAGGAGAACAGCGAGCAAGCACAAGAGCACAGCAAGTTTGCAACTAACTAACAAGGACAAACAAAATAAAAATTTATGGTATGTAATAATGGCAAACATTCAGCTTAGTAAGTGTTTTAAGTACAGGAGGTTCAGATAGTCTTTCTCCGTTGTTAGCGATAATTTTACTTGCGATAGGTGTTTGCTAGTTAGCACTCTGACGGAGAAGATCCTACCATTAGCGGTGAGTCTGGATGCTACAGGCGAAGAGCCCTCACAGCAGGGTGAATGGGTGACGACGGCAAACTCGCTCAGCCAAAGCTACGGCTAAGGCTTCGGCTAAGGCTAAAGCTAAGGCTCCTTGGCTGTCACTTGGTCGATAGATTTGCCCTCCTCAGTGAAGCACGCACTAAGAAACCTGAAGGTACTCTGGTTATTGGAGACTCTATAGTGAGGCAGTTGTTAGATGTATCCCGGGAGCCAGAACACCAGACATAGCAGATAATCTTAGAGCTGTGGGCCAGCATAGGTTTTTGAAAATAGTTATTCATGCACAGTCAGAGACATGTTAAAGTTGACTGTTTAAACTAGTGAAGGCGATGTCCGATGTTGTAATATTCTCTGGCCCCATTTCAATGCGATGTGGTGACATAGCTTACAGCAGGTTATGTCACTGAACTGCTGGATTTCCAGGTGGTGCTCTGAAAACAATGTGGGCTTCATTAATAATTGGAGAATTTTAAAGGCCAAAGCTGGCCTGTTAGAACAGGATGGTGTTTATCTCACTCGGAAAGGGGCCGCGCTCCTTTCTTTTAAGCAGCAGACTAACAGGCTAATTCGACCGTCTGCTAGCTGAACAGGGTCATCACTTAGGGTATATAACATTGCCAAACAAAATAAACCCAGAAATTCTGCCTCAGTAATTTAATTAATATAGACACCTGTAATTCAGAACATACTGAACACACAGCCTGCACCCCTGATCTAAAGCTAGGATTCCTAAATATTAGATCTCTTACTTCTAAAACGCTCATGGTTAATAAAATGATCACAGATCAGGAGCTTGACATTATTTGTTTATCAGAAACCTGGAATAAAGTGAATGAGTATGTAGCATTAAATGAAGCTATTCCTCCGGCATACAGCTACATACATCAGCCTCATCCAACTTACTAAGATGGGATATGCGAAAAATGCTTTTCATTGGCTCTGTACCTAGCACAATGACAATGAAGTTGAATATTTTTTTTTTTTTTATTTTATAAGCAGAGTCAGTCGACCTCGTTAATTCTTATTTACAGACACCCAGGACTATAATTTCTTAGCGAATTTACAGATTTCTCATAACACCTGGTTGTCTCTGTTGATAAAGCGTTAATTGCTGGACTTTAATATTCATTTTAAAAATACAGACGACCCGCTGAGAACAGCATTTATGTCCATACCACAGTGTGTAATAGGACCTACTCATAAAGCAGGTCACAAATTAGATTTAATATAATCTAATGGAGTAAGTATAAGTAATATAGTAACAATTCCTCATTGCTAATTACAAATTTATTTCATTTAAAATGTGAAATACTAATAATGTACACACAGCGCCACGCTACCACTTTAACCGTACATCTACTACCGCCCAGAGCTTTATCAGCTATCTCCCAGAATTATCACTAATGATTGGATCACCGTCCTGACCCAACAGAACTCGAGCAGGCAACTGAATATTTAGATGCTGCATTCTGTTATACCCTAGATAATGTAGCTCCAGTTAAAAGAAAAATTATTAAAGATAAGAAACTCGCTCCCTGATGTAATGATCACACACACTCTTTAAAACAGAGTGCTTGTAAAAACTAGAACGCAAATGGCACCAAACTGAATGGTCAGTATTTTAGGCAGCATGAAAAGAGAGCATTCTGTTGTATAAAAAAGCTTTTGGTGTAGCTAGATTCATGTATCTCTCTAACCTAATAGAAAGCTTAGAAAATTTTACTTCTCTGGAAGAGAGGATCTAATTTCACTCAACTCTTCTACAGAATCATCAACATGTTTATTAGATCCTACACCAACACACTTTCTTAAGCAGATAGTACCAGCAGTATCAGAACCCCTGTTGAAAATAGTTAACTCTTCACTCAGCAGTGGTTATGTTCCGAAATCTTTTAAATTAGCTTTTATTAAACCTCTAATTAAGAAACCTGACTTTGACCCCAGTGAGCTGTTGAAGGCAGATATCAAACCTTTCCTTTATCTCCAAAATCCTAGAGAAGGTAGTAGCGCAGCAGTTCTTATTTACACAGGAATAACATACACAAATTGTATCAATCAGGATTTAGGCCTTACCACGGCACAGAGACAGCACTTGTCAAAGTAGTAAATAACATCTTTCTGGCATCTGATCAGTGTCTCGTTGCTTTTCTCAACCTCACTGCAGCTTTCGACATCATTGATCATAATATTCTTCTTCACAGATAAGGTAGTAGCAGTATGGTCCTATTTAATCTATGGCTATCATTTCGTAGATTTTATGCTGTCATGTGAAGTTGGTGTTCCACAGGGCTTGGTTTTAGGCCCACTTCTTTTCTCTCTTCACATGCTTCCTCTGGGCAACATAATTTGTAAGCATGATATTAGTTTTTACTGTTACGCTGATGGCACACAGTTATACGGCTCAGCTAGGCCAGATGCGAAAGGCCAGTTCAATAAAATTGAGCAATGTGTGAGGGAAATAAAAGACTGGATGTAAAGCAACTTCCTTTTGCTTAACCCTGATAAGACAGAGGTTCTGGTTCCAGGACCACATGTAGCTAAAAGTAAGCTTCCTGATCACACTTTAACCCTAGACAGTATTTCTGTTTCATCAAGTGCAAAAGTAAATGTAGACTCCAATCTCTCATTTGAAGCCCATGTGGATAATATTACCAGGATAGCATTAATTTATCGTTTAGATAAGAAATCTTGCGTACCTGAGTAAACTGATAGTGTCCACCATACCTACTTCAGTCAAAGGATGCAGGCTGTCTGTCAGTACCGTGCATTATAAAAAACAACAGCAAGGGCAGAGCATTTTCTTCTTCTCTCTTAGCCCAAAAGTTATGGAATAGCCTCCCTATGAATGTTCAAGAATCAGACACAGTTTCAGTGTTCATGTCTAGGCTCAAAACTTATTTATTTAGTCAAGCATTTTGTATAGATTCACCTTAGACAAAGGAGTAGATCTGGATGCTCATGGATGATGAGTATTCCAGTGATCTGGTATGTTAAGATGCAGTCTTCCCCACTCTAATTGATCACGTTGTTAATGATGAGAGTGCCTGCACTCTACATTAATTACACAATTACTCCATACACTGCGATTATGATGTTACTCAACCGTTTTTCTTCTTTTTTTTGTCTTCCTTCCTTCCTTCCCTCTCTATATCTCTCACTGTCAAGCTACATATGCCACAAATGAGCTGCCAGTGATCCAGACCCCTGTTCCCCCTTGGGGGGGGGTTCCTTGCCGCCGTTGACCTTGGCTTGCTCAGCAGAACTGATTTCTGATTCATTTGCATCTTATAATATCTTTATGTACAGCTGCTTTGTGACAATGACCATTGTAAAAAATGCTATACAAATAAAATTGAAATGAATATTAATAACATACTTTTGGCCTGTCTGAATGTTGAGGTTCATAACAGCTACAAATTGTTGTTGTCTTATGGTATTTGTATGGATAACTCAGCCGTTGAATGATTTACTGAAACGGTCTCCCAGAAAAAAACTTTTATGATGATGTCAAAACATTATCTAAAGTGCTACTTTGTCTTCTGCTCCTACATTAGGGTTTGCATTTAAATTGTTATTTGTAAAAACACATTCATGAACATAAGGAATTTGTAACAGCATGTTTGATTCAGACTTATGGGGAATGCTATAACCAGTTTACTTTGCAGCTAAGTTGGACGTCAATGCTTCTGGGTTCAATTCCTGTCTTTGTGCTGTTTAAGCCACGTACCTAGCAGTTGATGCTTGCACCCTGTTCTCACTTTTCATTTTCCTCATGCTGCTTTCTCTTTGTTTTCTGCAGCATGTGTAATTTTTCATTGCACAGAGACCGTGTAACTGGCTCAATACTTTTAAAGCTCCGAACATCACCATCAAATAAGCAAAGGTCACCAAACCCTCTAACACTTTTAATGAGCAGGATTTGGATGATCATGATGGTAAGATCCTTTTGCATTTACCACCTCCTAAAATTTCCAATGAAAAATCCAGATTTGATTTTATTCAGAGATGGTTTAGCTCAGGGATCGGCAACCTTTAACACTTAACACAGGAAAAAACAATAGGAGCCGCAAAATGTTTAACATCTTTAATAAAGATAACAATGCATATATAGTTTTTTTTACCTTTATGCTTTGTATAAAAAACTATTGTGTTTTGTATAAAATTAATAAACTTTTACAATGAACATTTTGTCTGTGTGCAACAAAAGATACTTTAAATATAAAATGCTGGGACAAAGTAAACTGGCTCATATAATTATCAATGTTTATTTGAGTCATCTTCGTGTTAAATGGAACTTAAATTATCCACCTGCAGCAAACCAAAATTAAGAACCAAAATTTAGTCCGCTTCTGTGTGCAGTTATCTTTTTTTAATGCATGCATGCGTGCAGTCAGCTGTCAACCTGAATATAAAAAGGACTATTTTACAATGTATTTGTTTGCAAATTAGAAGTCAATTGAAATATATTTATTTTAGATAGTTAATTTTTACACACAAAAGGTCTATAAGAAATTACCTTCATTTCACTGACGTCTGTAAACTGTCATCTGTGAGGTGTGAGCTGTTGTGTTCTGTAAAATGTTAAATTTTGCACATGACAGCTAGGTAGAAGTTTGACACCATAACGGCAACAGGTAAGAGGACGAAAAAAGGGTTTTGCTAAAGAAGGGTTGCCAACCCCTGGTTTAGCCAAAGTGCTGAATGGATTGTGATGTGTTGGATGGGCTGTGTGCTCATCCTATTGCTGTGAATGCTCAGGCCATTTTTTCTGATATTCATCAGCTCAAGTTGCTAAATAATGACTAATGCATGTTTCTTTGCTACAGGTTATTCTGCTACCTGTCTGACGTACTGTCTGCCTGAAAATGTCCCAACTCGCCTAGCAGTAGTCAAATTGAAAAGCACACTGCCCTCAGATTTCAGAGAAAAATGGGTAGGAATACCATGGCTGATGCTGCTTTTTAAATGTTGACTGGAAACATCACTGTTTTCTTACAGGCCACAAGCTTCAGGACAAGTTGAACATCAAATAAAACCAGCCATCATAAAAAATCATCACAGGCCGACCCATGGTCTTGCCTGATACACTGGGTTTCTAAACAAACACATTAAATCTGACTTTTGATGCACTGCTAAAATACTGTGAGGAGCTTACTGATGCAGTCAGTGGTGCTTGACAGTGAGTTTTGGCTGGACCGCTCATGAAAAGGAGGTTTATACTATTGTCCCAGGTGGGTGATGATTTAAAACTATGCTTCAAAATAGAAAGGTCCATTTCAAGTTCTTCTAGTGACAGCTTTGGCTGTTTTTGGTTTCAGTGATATACGACTAAGATGTTTTTTATTGTAAAGCAAGTGGTGTTACCTCTTAAACAGGTTTAGGTCGTGGGGGCTCTGAAGAGCTTTAAGAGCATACAATGAGGTTTAAACTCGAAGTGGAGATTCCCTTTTTTCCAATGTGTGATTAGCGCTCCACACTTTTCTTTCTCAGTGATCAGGTAAGGTAAGGAAGAGGTGCCTTCGTCTGCTCTTTTATTTTTGTCCTGTGTCTGCTAAAGCACACACAATGGGACATTCAATTATTAACACAATGACATTTGGTTTTTTTTAATGATATCCAAAGATGAAGGTGAAAAAGGAAAACACTCTTCATCTTCATCTTTGGATATCATCAAAAGATGGAGGTGAAAAAGAAAACACTGTTTCACACTTTGTTCAAATTAGCTCATTGTCCTTCAATGCCTCTAACCAAAGAAACACCACACCCTTTTTTTAGTCACTCTCTTAATGACACTAAGGCGTGAACATTTCGAAACTTAAAAAAAAATCTTTTACTGAACAATTATTATGAAATCACAAAAAATGACAGCAACCGACCACAATACAATATTAAATAACACACGTGCCCTCCACCTCAACCGGTTACAGGTGCATGATGCACAGCAAAATGCCCCCCTTTACAAAAACAGTAGTAGGATTAGCAACTTCAGCTAACTATTAGCATATATACTATCTACAACCCCAGTTTAACACAATGCCATACCGCTCTTGCAAAGTGACATGACTTCACAACCGCAGTCAGCTTCTTCTTTTGGTGTTTTGTGGCAGTTTTGGGCATTCCAAAAGGTACATTACCACCACCTACTGATCTGGAGTGTGGGGTGCACACGGAACTGTGGAGGGACAAAAGAACTGAAGGACGGAACTAAGAGACATCTTAAAAAAGAGATGTCTTAAAAAGTTTCTAGTTCCATCAAATTTCCATCTTGATATTCTGTCCACTACAGTTTTCATTATATCCACACCAATTTGGACCCTATAAAAGAATAGTGATCACTATCCATTGTACTTTGTTTATTTACTCTCCAATCTCCACTCATGTCTATAGCTGATTTCTGCCCCATAAGTATTATCTATACTTGTACAACTTCCATCATTAATACAAACAAAATCTACCACATTTTAACATTTCTTTCAACCCATTACTATGGTTTATATCACTCCCCCATAAAATATTATCGCTTAAAAATCACCAAACCATACTATTTTCCGATTTATATTTCCTCTTTTTGTTTTCCAATATTTCCTTACTTGTTTTTTCACATGGGTGGTAAATATATTTTACTTGAATACTTTGATTACCTTTCCATACTTAATTTCCACCCTTCCTATACCCCACACCTTGTTTAATAAATATAGCTAAATGTAGCTGTCTCCTTCACCTTGTTTCCTATCTTTCCTAATTAACACATATTCTTGTAGAACTAATTTAACTAGGTTTTAGTCATGTTTCTTGCCCTCAAATAATATTTTGGCCTTTTTAACCAATTCATAAATTTTTAAATTCTTGACCATAACTTTGATCCACCACATCCCAGTTGAGTTACTTGCTTTATTAACCTCTCGCTTATCATTTCCACTAAGTTTATCCTTAACCTGACGCATGCTTTCTCACCCTGCAAACTTTTATTACTCCTTTAACCCTTTCCCTTTAACATAACACGCTTTGTCCCATAATCGATTTTATTTCTACTGACTTTTTTGTTGTTGTCTTTTTTCTGTCCTTACAATATATTAGCAATCTGCCATCCCTCAATTTCTTTCTATTTTCTTTCTATTTCTCCTATCTTCTTTTCTTTAATTGCTTTAGTTTTCAGTAGATTAATTGAACTAAAGATACCCCGCTTATTTAATTAGATTGTAATTTTTCTGATGTATTATTTTAACCTTTATTTGTTCTCTACTATACTCCAATCACTATTTCTATCTTCCACTTCCTCTATATCTGGAACACTTCCGGCATCAACATCACTTCCTACCATGCGCACTCTAGTCACAGATCAGCCGCCAACAACAACCTATGCAGTCAGCCACTTGTGACGCAACACTCCGTTCTTTCTTCTTCTTCTTGTGAAGTTTAATAGGTGGGTGAAAACCAATTAAATGGTGGATTTCTGGCACCTACTGGATTCGAGTGTAGAGTGCATGATATTAGAAAAGTGTGTAGGAAGAAAAAGAAAAAAATAATATACCATTCATGCCAATAGCATAAGCAATAATTGGTAATCTTACAATTAATTATATATTAAGTCAAATTATATACCAAACAAACTATACTAATATATATATAATCTATTAGTAGTCCAGCTGCTTTAAGATATTTAAATAATTCCTTAAAAATTAAAGATTGTTTTGGGACATCTCCTAACAAAACCTGAAGCAACAGGTTATTTATTCCCAGATAACTTAATGCATAAATTAGTCTTATTCTTTCAAACGCAACACATTTATTATATTTATGCTTTACTGTTTGACCACATTTAGCACATTTTCCAGACTCATATTTCTCTATACAGAGATTGATTTAAAAAACAGTGTCCAATGCACATTCTGGAGATCAGTACGTCTTCTTTCCTATTTTTAATCTTCCTTCCTTCTGGATCAACTTTTTCTTAAATATTAAATGGATGCCTACCTTTTATTCCACTGCTCCATTTCTTCTGCCAATTTTTAATAATTTGATTTGTTATTATACCTTTCACCTCTGATCTGCTTAATGTCACTTCGACTATCTGTATAACTTTCAAAGGCTGTTTCACCAGACAGTCTGCCTGCTAATTTCTTGTAACCCCACTATGTAATGGTACCCACAACAAGTTCACTGTGAGTCCAGATTTTCTTATGCTAAATAATCTCTTTATCACTTCATGAATCAATGATGTTCCACTTGACAAACTACTTAGAAAAGAGAGAGAATCAGTATATATCATTGATCTAATTGGTTGTAACTCTTCTACCCATTGAGGAGCTAAAATATTTTCTATTATTTTTGTGGTAAACAATGAACTATGGTCTGGTTTTTTTTGGATATTCTACTATTGAAGCAGTGTATATTTACTGCTGCAGCTGTAATTCCTGAGACTGTGTACTTTAAACCATCTGTATATATGTACTTCTGCTCAGCTAAGTTTTCTACCAAGTTGCTTTCTGTATTATGTTTTCCTTCTATTAACTAAAGATCAATTTCAAATTTCTGGAAAAAACCAAGGGGCAATTGTTCATATGGCCACAATAGGAGGAATATTAACACCACTTATTTCCATTTCCTGAGCCTAATTGTCAGTATTTCTCATTTAAAGCTGGCTCATTACACATCACGCGGCTCGGCGTCTCTCCAGATTTGCCGTATTTGTTCTTATTTACGCATTATTCTCATGTGCGCTTGCGCAATTCTGTCATGTAAGTGTATCACACAAAATCACTTTTGGATATAAGTCACATCTGCATAAACTCTGTTTCGGACTTTATTTTCAACTTTGACCAGATACCGGTGAGCTTGTAAGGAAGCTCCGGTGAGCTTGTAAGGAAGCCGCAACACAGCGAGCCTTTTATCCCGAGCGGAACTGTCCGGCGCAGTCGCCAAGACCGTAAACAGAAACTAGGAAAATCCGGGTTAAGCTGAAGCAAAACCCACATTGGACACTGTTTCCTAGTATTTTTCTCGCCAATGTTCGGTCCCTGGCAAATAATCTGGATGATAACGGACTGCAATATTATGGTCTTCATGGGAACTTGGCTCCACACCGGCATCCCAGATAGCGGGCTGGAACTCGAGGGACGCACTATTTTCAGGGCGGATAGAGACACAGCGTGCACGGGTAAGAACAGAGGAGGGGGCTTATGCATTTATATAAACAAAACATAGTGCACTGTCTCTGTTTCTTCTCACTGCTCTGCACAGCTCCTCCACTCTGGAGAACATACACAAAAAACGCTGCCTGCAAAGGGCGAGAGGCATAATCAAAGATCCCTCTCACCCCAACCACGGACTGTTCGCTCTTCTTCCATCAGGCAGACGCTACCGATCCCTCAGAGCCCACACAAACAGACTAAAAAACAGCTTCTTTCCTGTGGCTGTTTCTGCACTGAACAGCTGATATACAGTATTAATTACTACTGCACTGCCACTTCTGTACTTTGCACTACCTTATCATTATGCATCTTTGCACCATCTATAACTATCTATTGTTACACTTCTATATTCTATCCATATACCTTCTGTAGATTTTCTGCCAGTCTGACCTGAAATGATGCAAGTCACATATTCCTGGCATGTTACTGAGCCAGTCAGATAATAGAAAATGAATAGTCAACAAAAACTTAGTTTGATTGGTTAGAAGAAATAAGTTCCAGGAAAGGGGCGGGATCTGGCACCCACGCCCAGATCTCTGGAACCTCCACATGTGGTCTCTGGACCACTCAGCAGGGGAATTCTGACCAACTAGGGGAAGCGGAAGCGCGGAAAGCGGGCGGGTGTCTGTGCTAGGCTAAAAACAAACCCTAGCCAGTCAGCACTCCCGTCCATACTACTTGCTAACCTTTGCTCAGTGGATAATAAACGATATGTGTGTTTACATCAACACTGAATGGTGCGAGAGCTCTGTGATTGTTTCTACTTTCTGTTCTTCGCTAGTGGAGTTTGTGACTGTTAGATGCAGGCCATTATATTTACCACGGGAATTTACAGCTGTTTTCATTATCGGAGTGTACATTCCACCCAGCGCTAATGCTAAGGAGGCGCTTTATGTACGCGGCTATTAGTGATCTGCAGAATGCACACCCTGATGGACTGTTTATCACCGCTGGAGATTTCAACCACGCAAATCTCAAAACAGATCATGTAAATTTTATTGACATGTGGATTTTGCGATGACAGGGGAAAACATGCTGGATTTTGTTTACACAAACATCCCCGGCACATACTGTGTGGAGCCCTGCCCCCATCTCGGATACTAGGACCACATCTCTGTTATGCAAATTCCAGCATACAGACCGCTCGTCAGATGCTTTAAACCAGTTTTAAAGAAGGTGAGAACGTGGCCAACAGTAGCTACTTCTGCTCCTCAGGACTCTTTTGAGTGCACTGACTGGCAGATGTTTAGGGAGGCTGCAACCAACGACAAATCTGTTAATCCGGAGGAGTACACGACATCAGTGATCAGCTATATAAATATAAAATAAATACATATTCAACTTCATTGTGCAAGGTACATGTACAGAGCCAATGAAATGCATATCCCATCTTAGTAAGTTGGGGTCAGACCACAGGGTCTATGATACAGTGCCCCTGGAGCAGGAAGGGTTAAGGGTCTTGCTCAAGGACCCAACAGTGGTTGACTTGCCAGTGGTGGGGCTTGAACCCAGGTGTTTCTGGTCTTCAGGGCAGCAACTCAGCACCTTAACCATTTAAGCCACCACTGCCCTATAACAGCAAGTGCATTTATGACATGACTGTGTCCAAAACTGCTACCATCATCCCTGTGCTGAAAAAGTCAGCAGTCTCCTGCCTCAATGACACGACCGTGGTGGGTCTCATCAGCAAGAACGACGAGTCAGCATACAGAGGGGAGGTGAAACAGCTAAAAGCTTGGTGTAAAGCCAATAACCTGTCTCTAAATCTTGACAAAACTAAAAAGATAGTTCTTGACTTCAGAAAAGCAATGAGCAACCATTCTATCCACTAAATGTCTTGGTGTCCACCTGACGGAGAACCTCACCTGGTCACTCAACACCAGCTTTTTTAGTGAAAAAGCCCAGCAGCGCCTCTACTTCCTGCAATGACTGAGGAAAGCCCACCTTCCACCTCCCATCCTAACAATGTTCTACAGAGGGACCATCACGAGCATTCTTAGCAGCTTAATCACTGCCTGGTTTGGGAACTGCACCGTCTCGGATCGCAAGACCCTGCAGAGAACAGTAAGAACAGCTGGGAAGATCATTGGAGTCACATCGCTGCCACACGCTGCATCCGCAAAGCTAACAGCATTGTAAAGGACCCCACACACCCCTTACACTCACTCTTCACACTCCTGCCCTCTGGAAAAAAGGTACCGTAACATTCGGGCCTTCACAACCCAAATGTGTAACAGTTACTTTCCTCAAGCCATCAGGCTGCTCAACATAACTGAACTACATATACACATATTCAACACAAGTAAACTAAAATAAAAAATGTTGTTAAGCACAGTCACCTTACAATGCTATTTGCACAACCTTGCTGTTAATTTGCACATTTTATGTCTTGCCTCATTTTATAATCTGGTTGGTGCTATTGAGTGTTTTGTCCAGCATTATGTACTGTTCTCTATTGTCTTCTTTGCACTGTGTTTGTATGGTTTATTGTTTGTCTGTTTCTGCACTGTCTGCACTAGGTTTCACACATGCACTTTATGTCTATTCTTTTCAGTGGCTCTTTGTTGTTTTGTGAAATGTTTTGTGTAGCACCAGGGGGTCCTGGAGAAACGTTATCTCATTTTACTGTGTACTGCATCTGCTATATATGGCTGAAATTACAATAAAGCTCCTTGAACATATGCAGGGCTGAAGGTTAGGCTACTTCCAACACATTTGGCAGGTTCTACAACCTGTGAATGAAACCCGTGACTCTGGGGCAGGGTAGGGAGTAGAGCTTGTCCCGAGCGTTCCTTCTCTCAGGGTAGGGTTACACCATTTAGTCTGTAAAGGTTCCGTTTTTGACCCTGGTTTTTTCAATCAACACCACACTTCAACCCAAGATCAGGGAGGACCAGGAGCACCTCCTGCTTGTGGCGCCTTACTGGCCCAACAAGACCTGTTTTTTTGAGCTGGTCCTGTTGGCAGTGACTCCTCCCTGGCCGGTTCCTCTAAGCCACCGAGAGGCACTGGAGAGGCTTGGCCAAACTTCCAGATACTTCACCCATTGCTCCTGAAAAAACACACTTGGAGTACCTTGGGTGGGACTCTGGAGGGGCCACCGCAGCCTTCGCAGGGGTGGTCTCCAGAGGAAGCAAATTAGGCCTGCCGACTGGTGGAGGCAGCGGCACTATTTAATTCAATTCAATTAAATTTTATTTGCATAGCGCTTTTTACAATGGTGATTGTCACAAAGCAGCTTTACACAATCAAAGAAATTATGAGAAAAAATGAGACAGAAATCAGTTAGTCCCTGATGAGCAAGCCAGGGGTGACGGTGGCAAGGAAAAACTCCCTGGGATAGAAATAGGAAGAAACCTTAAGAGGAATCAGACTCAACAGAAAACCTTTGGGTAAAAAACAAGACTAACTAGGTCAGCATAACTAAAAGGAGAACCAGAGGGAGAGGCAGACATGAGGGCTTCCTGATATGTTAAGCAACCAGCCGCTCTCATCATCAACACCGTGATCAATACAATAGGGGAGGACAGCATCTAAACATACCAGATCACCATAATACTCAACACCCATGAGTCCCCCAGATTTGCTCCTTTATCTGAGGGGAATCAATACAAAATGCTAGATTAAATAAATAAGTTTTTAACCTGGACTTCTCGAACATTCATAGGGAGGCTATTCCATAGCTTTGGGGCTCTGTAAGAAAAGGCTCTGCCCCCTGCTGTAGTTTTCATAATGCGCGGTACATAATGCAGCCTTTGATTGAAGTAGGCGTGGCGGAACGTAAGACACTAGAAGTTCGCTGAGGTATTGCGGCGCGGGACCATTTAGAGCTTTATAAGTTAAAAGTAGTATTTTAAAATCAATGCGGTATCTCACTGGGAGCCAATGCAGTGTGGATAAGACTGGCGTGATGTGCTCATATCTTTTAGACTCTCGCTGCGGCATTCTGGACTAATTGAAGTTTATTAATGCACCTAGTTGAACATCCAGACAGTAAAGCATTAGAGTAATCCAGCCTGGATGTGATAAATGCATGAACTAATTTCTTATTTTAACGATATTTCTGAGATGATAGATTAAATTAGATTAGATTAGACTAGATTCAACTTTATTGTCATTGTGCTAGGTACATGTACAGAGCCAATGAAAAGCAGTTAGCATCTAACCAAAAGTGCATAAGTGGCTTATTTACAATAAATAGCAATGTAATAAATAGGGTATGAGGTTGATAATTACAGAGGTGGGGGTAAACAATGTACAGAAGGTATAGATGGATAGAATATAGAGATGTAACAATAGATAGATCGTGCAAAGATGCATAATGATAAGGTAGTGCAAAGTACAGTAGTGGCAGTGCAGTAGTAATTAAAATATGATATATCAGCCGTTCGGTGCAGAAACAGCCACTGGAAAGAAGCTGTTTTTAAGTCTGTTTGTTCGGGCTCTGAGGCATCGGTAGCGTCTGCCTGATGGGAGAAAAGTGAACAGTCCGTGGTTGGGGTGAGAGGGATCTTTGATTATGCCTCTTGCCCTTTGTGATTTGCCTCTCGCCAGCGTTTTTTGTGTATGTTGTCCAGGGTGGGTAGCTGAGTGCCGCTGATTTGTTGGGCTGTTTTCACCACCCTCTGAAGGGTTGTGCGGTCTGAAGCAGTGCAGCTGCTGTACTATACTGAGATGCAGTTTGTGAGGATGCTCTCGATGGTACTGTGGTAAAAGTTCTTCAGTATCCTGTTGCTGAGATGGGACTTTTTTCCGTTGATGTGTATTGGAGGATGAGTGTGGTTGCTAGCTTGTCTGAAATCCACAATGACCTCCTTTGTCTTCTTAGTGTTTAGTTCCAGGTTATTGTCCTCACACCATGCTACCAGGTGCTGGATCTCCTCCATCGTTACCTCTGATCAGGCCTACTACTGTGGTGTCATCTGCGAACTTGACAATGCTGTTTGACGCATAGACAGGCACGCAGTCATAGGTGAAAAGGGAGTATAGGAGATGGGACAATACACATCCCTGGGGAACCCCGGTGCTGATGGTGAGATTGGAGGAAGTGATGTTATTCAATTGAACAGACTGTGATCTGTTCCTAAGGAAGTCCAGGGTCCAATTGCAAAGGTGTCTGCTGATGCCGAGCTGTTTCAGCTTCAGGGTTAGCTTACAAAGGCTTATTGTATTAAAAGCTGAACTAAAATCGACAAACAGCATCCTAGCGTAAGTGTTGGGGTTGTCCAAGTGAGTCAGGGTAGAATGTAGTACTGTGGAAATGGCATCTTCAGTTGACCTATTTGGGCGATAGGCACTTTGCGATAACTGGGGTGAGTGCGACTGGACGAAAGTTACCCAGTTCTTTTGCAGCAGAGTGCTTCGGCACTGGTACAATGGTAGCAGACTTGAAGCAGGTGGGGACAATTTCCTGGGCCAAGGACAGATTGAAGATGTTTGTGAAGACCTCAGCCAACTGCTGCGCGCATGCTCTGAGTACGCGTCCAGGGATGCCATCAGGGCCAGCTGCCTTTCTACCATTCACCCTTCCCAGGGTAGCACACACTTCAGAGATGGAGAACGAGATTGGCTGCTCACCTGGTGACAGCTCTGTTTTGCGCATAGGCTCCATATTCCCTTTTTCAAAGCGAGCATAGAAGTGGTTAAGGTCGTCTGGGAGTGAGGCAGAGCTGGTTGGAGGTGTTCTGTTGGGTGGTTTGCGGTCAGTAATAGCCTGTATTCCCTGCCACATGCATCAGGGGTCAGCAGAGAAGTGCTCCTCGATCTGCTATTTGTATTCGTGTTTGGCTTTGAAGACTTCCCTCCTCAGATCAGCTCTGCCGACGTTGTAGGCCTCCCGGTCTCCAGACCTGAAGGTGGTGTTGCGTGCTTTGAGCAGGAGACGGACCTCACACGGTTCATCCAGGGCTTCTGATTGGGGAACACTTTGATGTTCTTATTTGTAGTCACCAAATCCACACACTTATTGATGTAATCAAGGACAGCAGAGGTGTAAGTGATGATATTGGTGTATCTGTAGTTGCCTGTGCAGTGAATTCACTCCAGTCTGTATGTGTGAACTGCTGCTGGAGAGCAGCGTCGGCCCCATCCATCCAAACTTTAACAGTCCTGATTGTGGGTTTCACACTTTTAAGGACTGGACAGTACTTGGGCAACAGGAACAATGAAAGATGGTCTTATTGTCCGAGGTCGGGGAGAGATGTGACTCTGTAAGCACTGGCCACACTTGTGGATACATGATCTAGAGCTTTTTGTCCACTAGTGAAACAGGAGACATTTTCTTGGAATTTCGGCAGAACACATCTTAAATTGCAGTGATTGAAATCCCCAGCGACGACAAAGGCTCCATCAGGGTGCACTGTCTGCAGCTTGTTGATAGCAGAGCTTAGTTCTTTCATAGCAGTGCTGCCAGAACTCACGTGGTAAATAAAAGGGTCTGCGTTTAATGATCAGGTATTCAAGATCAGCAGAGCAGTGAGAAGAAACAGTGACAGGAAGTGCACCATGTTTTGTTTACATAAATTCATAAGCCCCCTTCTCTGTTCTTACCTGTGCATGCTGCTTCTCTATCCGCCCTGAAAATAGTGCGGCCCTCGAGTTCCAGCACGCTATTTGGGATGCCGGTGTTGAGCCAAGTTTCGGTGACGACCATAATATTGCAGTCCGTTATCAGTCTCTGTGTGAGGGTCTAAATCCTGAGTTCAACCAGTTCATTCGCCAGGGACCGAACATTGGCGAGGAAAATACTAGGAAACGCTGTCCGATGTGGGTTTAGCTTCAGTTTAACCCAGATTCCTCTGCGTTTTCCTCGTTTCTGTTTACGGTCTCGGCACCTGCGCCGGCGCTGGACAGCTCTGCTCGGGAAAAAAGGCTTGCTGTGTTGCGGCTTCCCTACGAACTCCGGTGGTATCTGGTCAGAGTTGAACCAGTAATTAAATTACTGAAGTGAACTTTTGGGGTTTTTCTATATTTATATTGTTTAGCTTGGGGAACAGACACAGTCTCAATATTATAAACCCTGAGTGACGACTGCAGCTAGCAGACGGTCGGATTAGCCTGTTGGTCTGCTGCTTGGCCTGGGCTCTGGGTAGTCAACGATTAACTAGTCCTATTCTAAGACTATGAGCTATGTTGCAAGAAAGGAGAGCGGCTCCTTCCCAAGTGGGATAGACACCGTCCCGCCCTAACAGGCCAGCTTTGCCTCGAAAGTTTTCCAATTGTCAATGTAGCCCACACCATTTTCGGCGCACCACCTGGACATCCAGCGGTTCAGTGACCATAACCTGCTGTAAGCTATGTCACCACGTCGCATTGGTATGGGGCCAGAGCATACTACCACATCGGACATCGCCTTTGCCTGTTTAAACACCTCTATGAAGTGAGCCTTACTAGTTTCTGACTGTCAAAGGCGTATATCGTTAGCACCAGCATGAACCACTATCTTTGAAAATCTATGATGGCCTACAACCCTAAGATTATCTGCTAAGTTCGGTGCTCTGGCTCCTGGAATACATCTAACTACTGCTGCTGGCGCCCCTAGAGGCCTAGCTAATTTCACGTGCCTCACTATAGAATCTCCAATAACCAGAATACCTAGGTATCTCAGTGGGTGCTTCACTGAGGAGGGCAAATATATTTGGCACGTGAAGCATAGTGGCATGCTCCAGTGGGTTAGCCTTAGCTTTAGCCCTAGCTGAAGCCTTAGCCGTAGCTTTGGCTGCGTGAGTATGCTGCAGAGTCGTATTGGTCATATTGGTCATATTGGTCCCGCTGTGAGGGCTCTAAACCCGGAGTCTGGGACTGGCTAGCTACGCCTGTAGCATCCAGACTCGCCGCTATGGAAAAGCTAGTCGCTTTCTTGCTAACCCTCTCTAAAGTCTGGACGCGTTCCTCTAAAGGTAGGATCTTCTCCGCCAAAGTGCTAACTAACAAACATTTATCACAAATAAAATTACTGCTAGTGGCAGAATAAGACTCTCTAAACATCCTGCACTCTACACACTAAACAAGCTAAAAGTTTGCCATTTTACATACCGTAAGTTGCTGTTTTGTTTGTTTTCTTTAGTTTGTCGCTTACTGCGCTCTCGTGCTCGCTCGCTGTTCTCTCGTTTGCTGTGTCTAGTGCTTGCCATCCATCAAGGCAGGATGTGGCTCATCACCTCTGCAGGAACGGACCTGGTATGACTGCCGCCCCCTGTTGTAGCTCCCTGACAATCCCCACTGCAGCCTCTTACCCGAAAGTAGGAGAATCCGAGCGAAGAGAGGCAGAGGCAGCTGAGGCTTTTCGGTAAGCAAAAACCGACAGCCTAGTCTGCTCTTTATGACGGCTGTGCCCTGAACATCATTCAGTGACAAATGCTGCGATGTATATTAAAACATCGAAAATGTGTTTAAAAACTATATCACTGTTTTAAAAAAGTTCTATCGTGATATTTATTGATATTGAATTATTGTCCAGCACTATGCCCAGCAACCCTGCATGACTTTCTTTGCTGGATGTCCATCTCTCTGTCTTTTATACTTATCCAGTACCTCATGTTTAGCTTAAGTCTTCTTAGTTGTAAAGGCATTTTAGCTATCTCTACCTGTACTGCTGTTCTTGAAGACAATCTAATTGCTCCACAGCATATTTGCAGGGTTAAAAATTGACTCACCTCAATTTTTGAAAGGTGGGTTTTAGATGCAGAGCTGTACACTAGCTTGCCATAATTGTTCTTATATGTGGTATATTCTTATATATTCTTATTCCTATTCTTATATATTCTTAAGTATATTCTTTTAAGAGAGTAACAACATGCTTCCTAGTCAGCCCTGCCAAACACCACATAACATTTAAAGCTTTTTTACACTTATCTTATACCTTTTTGTTATGTTCATTAAACTTAATTTTTAAATCCATCCAAACTCCCAAAAACTTAACAACTAACACTTGCTCCATTTTTAAAAATGACACTTGCTCCATTTTTACTCCGTACATTTTAATATTCAATGCTGGGCGTACTCTGCTCTTTGTAAAACTGATCACCTAAGTTTTTGAAACAGAGAACCGAGGAACCAATTCCTTTGCCCAACTATCTACTTTCCAACAGCATTTTGTATACTTTTCTCTATATACTTCACACTACCTGTCTATATACTTCACACGCCCCCTTTTCCCACAGCGCCCCATCATCTGCATATAACGCTCTTCCTATATCTGTTTCAATCTCTGCGAAGATGTCATTAATCATTATATTAAACAGAATTGGGCTGCTCATGCTTCCTTGAGGCATTCTTTTCTTACCTTTATATAGCTGTAATTTTTATTCCCTCTTTTTCCAACGTCATAAGCTTTTTCAACATCATAAAACACACCAACCAACACTTCTCTATTTAATTGAGCCTTTCTTATTTCGAAATCTAGGCATATTGTCGGAACTCAGACCCCGCCACTGAGCGAACACATTTGTAGGGGTGTCACAAGGGCCAATTTCCACTATGTCCAAATTAACCTATCAAAGGAAATAATAAACTTCCAAAAGGAATAAAAAGTCTTGAGTCCAAGGTGAGATGAGCAAAAATCTCCAATTTATTGCAGTCAGAAGGCATTCAGAGGATCCAACAGAAGGCAATCTTTCCAACAATAAATGACACAAGCAAAAAGCAAAACGTCCGTAAAGAGTATAATACCAAAGCAAGTACAAAGATTCTCTGAAAATCCAGTCCTTTTATACCTGTGGAATTTAGTCCCTCCCCTTTCTTAACCAATGAATTTCCATTATTTCCAAGTTTATCCAATCAGATTTATTAGATTAATCAGATTTTACCATTATTTCGCAACTTTCCCATTGTAATGTAAGTTACCCTTATCTCAGGATGATGTAATTGTATTTTGTGACGTACGTTACATTGTGAGGTAACAATACCTGTGGTCTGGGTTGCATTGTGATGTAATTTTTTCCATTGTGAGATATTTTCCTATTAAAGTCGACTTTGACTTCCTGTTTGTAAAAAAAGATGTTGTCAATATAAAAGCCTATTTTCTTTCTGATTTTTTCACACTTCGCTTGCCAGTAAACCGAGACCCTTTCCGCTGTGGAATTTTTAAATCTTCCAATTTTTGAACATTCATCTGCTGACAATGCGTAAGTTTAATTTTATTTTACTCTTCTCTTTTATAAAAGTTTTATATATTTTTTGTTGTTGCTGCTTAAACGTTTTTTTAAAATCACCTATTTTGTCTAACCATTTAATGATTTGTTAGTTCACTATAGAATCACCTATTTTGTTAATCTTTAATTATTTCTTTTATTTCTGCACTCAGTTGTTTACACATTTTATGATTACTTATCTACTTTTAAGACTGTATTATATAAAAATCATGACCAGTGGTCCTTTTTTAAACTCTTTTCTCCATTTTTCCTTCTAGCCCGTTTAACTGCTAAATGTAGGGAATACATCCGACGGGTGTGGCGTTCCCAACTAGCCTGCCTGACTGGGGAGATGGAGGTGTTTTTCTAGATCGTCTCATCCATCTATGCAAAAATTTCCATTGGAAATTGTCACGGGCTCCAATACGCAGTGTGTTTCCTCTCCCCGTACTATATTTTCTGAATCTATCATACACCCAGATGGCCTTTTTTCCTTAGTTTTTGTTCCCTAATCTTTCTAATTTCTTCTGATAAATTTGAGTTGTTATGTACTTTAGTTTCTGCTAACACTTTGGCTTTTTTTTGGTCAGTTATTACTGGTCTATCCTTGCATATTAATACTGGTATATAGCAATTTCTTTAAATTTATCCCATCTCTGAAAGTTCTTCTAATTTTTTTAAACGCATTATTTCTCTTTTTGATAGCCTCATTCCATTCCACATTCCACTTTCTTCCTACAGTCTGCCTTATTTTTTACCTATAATTTATTTAGCTGTGCATTGGAGAACAAAAATAGATGATACAGAACAAAACAAAACAATATTCAGTACATTAAATAGCACAGACTAGATTATAGAGATGTGCAAATAGGCAAAGAGATGTTGCAAGTAAACAACAAGAAATAGTAGAATTATTGTATTAAATAAATTGCACACAGACTGAGGTAGTTTAAGTCTTTGGTTCTTTTAAATGTAATAATTTTGGCTCACATTAAACAAAAACACACCAATTCACTATCTCAATAAATTTGAATACTTTATAAGACCAAGTATGTTAATTTACTGTATATGTACTCAATACTTGGTAGGAGCCCCTTTTGCTTTAATTACTGCCTCAATTTGGCATGGAAAGGAGGTGATCAGTCTGTGGCATTGCCAAGGTGGTATGAAAGCCCAGGTTTCTTTGACAGTGGCCTTCAGCTCATCTGCATTTTTTGTCTCTTGTTTCTTATTTTCCTCTTGACAATACCCCATAGATTCTCTATGGGGTTCAGGTCTGGCGAGTTTGCTGGCCAGTCAAGCACACCAACACCATGGTCATTTAACCAACTTTAGGTGCTTTTGGAAGTGTGGCAGGTGCCAAATCCTGCTGGAAAATGAAATCAGCATCTTTAAAAAGCTGGTCAGCATAAGGAAGCATGAAGTGCTCTTAAATTTCTTGGGAAATGAGTGCAGTGACTTTGGTTTTCAAAAAACACAGTGGACCAACACCAGCAGATGACATTGCACCCCGAATCATCACAGACTGTAAAAAGTTAACACTAGACTTCAAGCAACTTGGGCTATGAGCTTCTCCACCCTTCCTCCAGACTCTAGGACCTTGGTTTCTAAATGAAATACAAAACTTGCTCTCATTTGAAAAGAGGACTTTGGACCACTGGGCAACAGTCCAGCCCAGTCCAGCTCCTGAGCCCAGGTAAGACGCTCCTGTAGTTCAGGAGTGGCTTAACAAGAGGAATACGACAACTGTAGCCAAAACCCTTAGCACGTCTGTGTGTGGTGGCCCTTGATGCCTTGACCCCATCCTCAGTCCATTCCTTGCGAAGTTCACTCAAATTCTTGAATTGATTTTGCTTGACAAGGCTGCGGTCCTTGGTTGGTTGTGCATCATTTTCTTCCACAATTTTTCCTTCCACTTAACTTTCAGTTAACATGCTTTGATACAGCACTCTGTGAACAGCCAGCTTCCTATGCCAATAAATACTTATGCTCTTTGTGAAGGGTGTCAAAAATTGTCTGCTGGATAACTGTCAGATCAGCAGTCTTCCCCATGATTGTGTAGCCAAGTGAACCAAACTGAGAGACCATTTTGAAGGCTCAGGAAACCTTTGCAGGTGTTTTAAGTTGATTAGCTGGCTGGCATGTCACCATGTTTTAATTTGTTGAGATAGTAAATTGGTATTTTTTTTAAATGTGAGCCAAAATCACCACAGTTAAAAGAACTAAAGACTTAAACTACTTCAGTCTGTGTGGATTAAATTTATTTAATGTGTGATTTTCACAATTTGAGTTAAATTACTAAAATAAATGCACCCTGATAGCTTGAGAAAAGAAACTATTACACATTCTGTTTGTGAGGGCCCTAATGCTATGGTACCTTTTTCCAGATGACAGAAGTGTAAAGAGTGAGTATATGAGGTGTTTGGAGTGGTCTACAATGCTCTTGGCTTTGTGGATGCAATGTGTATCCGTTATAGAGGGAAGAGAGGCTTTGATGATCTTCTCAGCTGTTCTCACTATTCTCTGCAGGGTCTTGCGGTCCGAATTGGTGCAGTTCCCAAACCAGGCAGTGATCCTCAGAATGCTCTCAATGTTCCCTTTGTAGAAGATTGTCTTTCCTCAGCCTTCGCAGGAAGTAGAGGTGCTGCCATGCTTTTTGCTAATGCAGCTGGTGTTGAATGACCAGGTGAGGTTCTCTGCTAGGTGAACACCAAGAAATTTGGTTGCTCTTGACAATCTCTACCGAGCATCCGTCGAAGTTCGGCGAAGAGTGGTTGCTCTTTGCTCTTCTGAGATCAACAACTTTCTCTTTAGTCTTGTCAATGTTCAGAGACAGGTTGTTGGCGCTACACCAGGCTGTTAGCTGTTGCACCTCCTCTCTGTATGCTGACTTATCATCCTTGCTGATGAGATCCACCACGGTTGTGTCATTGGCGAATTTAACTATGTGATTTAGGCTGTGCATTGCTACACAGTCATGAGTAAGCAGTGTAAACACCAGCGGGTGTAGTGGTGGTGGAGATGCTGCTTTCAATCTGGACTGACTGAAGTCTACTAGTCAGAAAGTCCAGGATCCAGTTGCAGAGGGAGGTATTTGGCCCAGCAGGCTCAGCTCCTCAATCAGGTGCTGAGGGATAATTGTGTTGAATGCTGAACTAAAGTCTATGAACAGCATTCGTACGTATGTGTCTTTATTGTCCAAGCACGTGAGGGCCAGATGGAGGGTTGTGGCAATGGTGTTGTCCGTGGGGCAGTTTGGGCCATACACAAACTGTAGTGGGTCCAGTGTGGGAGGCAGCAGGGTCTTGAAGTTTCTCATGACAAGTCTTTTGAAGCACTTCATCACAATGGGTGTAAGTGCAATGGAATGGTAGCCATTGAGACAGGTGACTGTCGACCTCTTCTGCACGGGGACAATGGTAGCGGTTTTGAGGCACGTGGGAACAACAGCAGTGCATTGGAAAGTGTTGAATATGTCAGTAAAGACATCTGCCAGTTGTTCTACACAGTCCCTGAGCACTATTTGCCTCTGCATGCTGCCGCTACATGCCTGTATTTTTGCCATTTATAACATTTTAGTGGCCAGGAACGTATGGTCAGACTACATAACTCATAAATCCTAGATATGCTCTCTCCGGCAGTTTATTCTTCTTAAATTTTAACATTTCCGAGAGTCCGTCATCCTTTTCGTTATTCTGAAGCACTTAAGCCTTCTAACATAACTTACTGTTGCTTCAGTTATACTCTTTTTAATCTTCTCAACTGGTATATCTGTTGGAATTCCTAAAATAATGACTTACCCCTCTTTTATCTTCTGGGATTAAACTTTCAACTTTATATCCTATCAAATTTTTAATTCCCAGGGACATTTTTTGTTGTCTGCCATTCTTACAAATCAGTAAACCACTGCCATCCCTCAGTTTTTTTTATATTATCAATCATTCTTATAGCTTATTTTATTGCTTTTGTTAATTTCTTTTTCGTTAAATAAAGGTTGATGGCACTCACAGACTTACAGAGAACTTTGGAAAAACTATAACCAAGAGATTTACCTTTTTCACTATCTGTCTCTCCCCTTGTTTGTTCTGTTTAATAAATACCTGTTGCATCCACTCTCCTTGTCTACCTGCTCTTCTTCCCCAGCAACCTGTAAAACCATCAGTGGGCAACAATTTTATATTTCATGCTTTACAAATAGTAAATTAGGAACAGGCATATTTCAATAAATAGAAATTCCAGGTTTAATTACAACAATGTTACCGTGTAAAATTATTTAAATGTATGACTTCCACATTTGTGTAACATCTGCTAGCCATACTGTGTTAAATAACTTAACTCAAACTTAAAGCTAGAGTTGCAGGAATTGCCCGTTCTGGGCATCTTATTTTAATTTGTGACAGCTGTTGTTATATTATAATGTATGTGCTTTTATTTTAGTTTTGTTTTTATCTTGAACTTCTTCTCTTCTGTTCCATGATGTGACACAAAGCACTTGTGTATGTCGCTCTGGACAAAAGCGTCTGCTAAATGCTGTAATTGTATCGGCTTTAATATTCCTAAGTGTTACCAGACCACTCCTGTGCCTTTATGTCAGTGTTGTACTCTGGAACTGATGGATTGTAACCAGATCCATCTTCCAACTTCCAAAATTACAGAAAACTACTAAGTGTCCATGGTGTGTTGTAAACCAAGTTAACAAATCCCCATCAATTGGTAAAACTTCAGCAGGTCTCAGTAGTTTCACCTTTTAAAATTGGAAAATCCTGTAATGTTACTGGTCCTATTATTTTGGTACATCTAACTTTAGATGATCATTTGAAAGTCCAATTAGAATTTCTAGCTTGTCTGGTTCAGATGGTTGTCATTTTATGTGCTGTATGTGGTTTAAATAGTATAAAGGTTTTCAGTCAAAATGTGGAGAAATAGTTCAACACTTATGCATTCTAACTAGGGGATAGTGGTTATGTATACATTTAAACAAAATTCGACTACTCTCACAACTGGACAGAAAATGGCTCATTTTCTTTGCTGAAATTGATTGAAATTCTAATTTACTGTTAAGCATCAACTTGTTTTTTGTATATTGTTTAAATGTCTACCTGTTTCATTGTCCTAGTATTTTTTCCATACTGATTGTCAGAGTTGAAAGAATGTTTCTTCAGGACTATGGTGCTACATAAAACAACAGAGAATTACAAAAATGCTCTTAATAATATTCAATTCATTGTGCAAGGTATGTGTACAGAACCAATGAAATGCATTTTTCACATATCCCATCTTAGTAAGTTGGTGTCAGGGTGCAGGGTCAGCTATGACACAGTGCCCCTGGAGTAGGAAGGGTTAAGGGTCTTGCTTAAGGACCCAACAGTGGTTGACTTGCTGGAGGTGGGGCTTGAACCCAGGTGTCTCAACACCTTAACCATTTGAGCCACCCTGCCCCTTATAATAAAAACTGTGCAGGACAAACAGTGCAAATAACAGTATACACATTACTAACATTATTTTATACAGTGCAATAGACAATACGAAATACAATATAATACAAATACACTCTGTACAGGTACATTAAATAGCACTGGCCAGATAAGTGATGTGCAAATAGAAAAAGAAATGTCCAAGTAAGTAGTAGAAGCAAAGTGTAACCGGAAACGCCCGGGTATGTTCCCCACTGTTCAAAATACCCTTAGTATTAATCACACGCAACTATCTCCCTATTTAAGCTCCTAACTCACCCTGGCTCAGCATCTGGTCTACACATTGGTGAAAGGAGGACTCTCACGTTTGCTCACCTCCTGACTTCTAAATACACAAGGTGTTCCAGGTGCCATGTAAGCTGGGTCTCCAAGACCCAGATGATTTTCTGTGATCCTGGCATTCTCCATGCTCCTACTACTTTCTATGTTCTAGAGTTCCCTGTTCTCCTGGTATTAAAATACTTTTAAAATTAAGCTTACTTTTACTATGACTCAAGTTAATTTTTTAATTTTTTAATTAAGAGTTAATGCTGAAACTGTAGACAGTAAAAAAGTCAGTACACAAAGATCAATAGACTCCAGTGGCTTTTGTTGGCTCACTGTAGGAAAACATGGGCACTCTCCCATACCAACCATTTGAGGTTGATCTAGTCTTCCACTGCATACACAGAGGACAGTTCCCCTGACCATAGAAACATGGGCATCCACTGAACTGGCATAGGTTCTGCCGAGTCCTGTAGACTTTGCTGATCTTGTTCCTTACAGCAGTATGAGTCCAGATAGCAACCAATTTCTCAGTTTATCTATTCTGTCTGACTATTTAATTGAGAAAATTAACTGACATGTAGCCTGTGCTCAGATAGAACAAGTTCAGACCAAGTTATCCACATCATGTTTATGGCATTATGGACCAGCACTACTGTGTACAGATCAGCATCCGGTGTGGCTAGTGACTAGTTGCTTACACACACATAGTGTGACTGCATAATTCCTGCTATCTGTTTATCACCCAAATGAGTCTGGTTAAGTCTGTTGAGTCTGGTTCCTTTTAAGGTATTTAGCAGACGTCCTTATCCAGAGCAACTTACATTTTTCTTTTTTATGCAACTGAGTAATTGGGGGTTAAGGGCCCAACAGTGGTAACTGCTGGGAATCAAACCTTGATCTTCCAATAGGCAGTCCAACATCTTAACCACTTTGCTAGCACTTCCTCCTATTGTTACCATCTCAGTTCTGATTTGTTTTTCATTCACATTTCATTAATATCGTTGATTGTGTAAAGCTGCATTGGGACAATGCCCATTGTGAAAGCATCATATGCTTTGTCATATGCTTTCTCCAGGTCTACAAAAACACAATGCAGCTCCCTATGGCAATCTCTGTACCTCTCTATCAGCATTCTTAGAGCAAAGATTGCAGCTGTAGTGCTCTTTCTGGGCATAAAGCCATACTGCTGCTCACAAATACCTACTACCCTTTGTAACCTAGCTTCCACTACTCTTTCCCATACCTTCATTGTATGACTCATCAACTTTTTTCCCCTGTAGTTGTTGCAACTCTGCACATCACCCTTGTTCTTGAAGATAGGCACCATTACACTTCTCCTCCATTTCTCAGGCATCTTCTCATTCACTAAAATCCTGTTAAACAATTTAGTAAGAAATTTCACTGCTGCCCTTCTAGACATGTCCACACCTCCACTGCTATTTCATCAGGACCAATTGCCTTTCCTCTTTTTAACCTCTTTAAAGCCATCCTAACTTTGTTTGTACTAATCTTTTGAACTTCCTGCTCCACATTGTTTACCCCTTCAATCATTTTCTCTCTTTCATTTTCCTCATTCATCAACACTTAAAAGTACTCCTTCCATATATAACTACTTACAACATTCACAATCATCCCTTCAATTTCTAACTTCAGACTTATAACACTTTCTGACACTTTTTTCACCTCCAGAACATTCTTGACAAACTCCTCTTTTAGGATCACTCCTACCCCATTTCTCTTCCTATCCACACCATGATAAAACATCTTGAAACCTGATCTAATACAACAAGCCTGGCTACCCTTCCACCTGGTCTCCTGTACACACAATATATCCACCAGCCCTCTAGCTTTCTCTGTCATTGTCCCAACATTCAGCATCCCTATTTTCACTCTTGCCTTTCCTCCTCTCTTGCTGTCTATTTACACCTCTTCTCCTCTCCTCCTTTGACCAACAGTAGCCCAATTCCTGCCGGCACCCTGTAGTTAACCCGGCCCGTGACCGATCCAGTATGAAGTTCTGACGGATGATTCTCATATTTAGATTTGGCAAAGTTTTACGTCAGATACCCTTCCTGACACAACCCTCTGTATTTATCCAGGCTTGGGACTGGCACCGAAGTCACTGGCTTGTGACCCCTGCGGCTAGATTAGTAACAGGCCTTAAATGTGCAAATATTAAACTATTACTTTATTACTTGTACTTCTATTAAACTTTGCAATCAATCCACAAACCCCATGCACATTGCACACCCTCAGCTGGGCTATATGCACCCAAAGCCAAAGGTCTTATTTCCTAGACCTAGATCTGTAAAGGGGGAAGTGGTGTCTCGTTGTTAAGGCATTGGACTACCAACCTGAAGGTTGTATTCCCAGCTCCACCAAGGCACCACTGCTGGGTCCCTGAGCAAGGCCCTTAACCCTTAGTTGCTCAGTTGTATAAATGAGATAAATGTAAGTCACTCTGGATAAGGGGTGTCTGCCAAAATGCTGTAAATGTAATTATTCACTTTCATGAGTTACAAAGTAATTGGCTACTTGTAAAAAAAACCTTCAGTAATGTGTAACAATATTTTCATCAACAAAGACTATACTACAAAAGTTCTAAAAATGCATGCCCAATATTGAGCTGTGATGAAGAACTTATATGCACTTTGTCTGAGACCATCACTTCACTATCCATCTAAGCTTTTTATCAAGATGCCAGATGGTAACTAGAAGCTTTGTTGTCAGTTTGTTATGTCAGTGAGTTTCTTAAGGCGTACTGACATAAGAAGACGAAAGCTATCTGTCACAGACATTCCAGGCACCTTCTCAAATTCACCACACACTCTCTCCCAAAATCTAATCACACGCACCTACACCACATTTGCCTGATTGAACACATGCCCTTTATATACCACTTACCTCCACTCACTCGCTGTCATCCTGGTGATGTTAAATCTGATAATATTGTAATTTTATATATCTACCATTACTCAACATAAGTGTTACATCGACTGGTAACTTTTATATGTTGTAATGCTTTTGCTTTTTATTTATGGGCTAAACTACATAGTTATACTGGACCAAATTAAAATATTTACTATCAAATTGCATAAATAAATTAAAATATTTTGTAAAATTACATTGTTATGTTGATGTGTACCCAGTCCTCTGCTTGGTCTTGCAATGATTGGTTAGGAATTGGCTAAATGATTTGGGATAAGGTTTTATGCTTGTTATGGTTTTTAACCTTGCTCTTTTGTGCTCCATCCTAATTTTTTAAGTGTATTTCTTTTTTTCTCATTTATCCATACTATGCTAAGATCAAAGAGAGTTCCAGTACTCGTTTCATATCCAGTACTTGTTTCATATCAACTGAAAGACAAGTGATATTCTATGACTCAAAAGAGTATGTGTGGGCCAAGAGGTGCTGCTATTTTCATTCACAGATATATTTTTTTGAGATGGCAAATCATTTGCTCTAATAATAACTCTATAGGTCCTTTTAAGCCTGTATTTAATAAAAATATAGTGCAACACTCCTGCTGAAACAGTTGGCACACTTCTTGATCTGGTCCAAACACCATATCCAGGGTGAAGCGATTTTGAACTGACATCAAAGTGGTTTCATAAAACTGTTTAGAGATGAGGCCTTATGTAGCTATTGTGTGATTTATGAACTGTAGTTGATTGTACCATGTTTAATTAATCTTTGATACGGTGCATGCTATTTGGACATGTGGAAGAAAGAAAGTCTATGCTACTGAGGAATAAAGTTCCCTATCTGTTGTTCACTTCAACGTTGTGTTGAGTGACGACACTAGGGGTGACATTTTGGACGCCCGAATACCTTTGATGTATTTTAAAAAGGCCTTTTCGGTTATAAATAGACTGGTCACGAAACTGCTCATCGTTCTGTTTTTTCGGAGCCGAATGCGTCTTCACAGTGCCAGCAGCAGCGTTTTTTTTTGCAGCCTGAGAGAAGAAGTGAATTCAGTCGCAATTCAGTTTGTCAGACGCCCGCCCAGGTATTCTCAAGACGGCTGCACATATCAATTGCCTGGAGTTGTTGGCAATGTGGTTGGCCCTAAAGAGGTTTCGGCTCATGATTCAGGGTAACAACACTGCGACAGTTGCATACATCAACTATCAAGGCGGTGTACCGTCGCATGTCACAGCTTGCCCGCTATCTCCTGCTGTGGGACCAGCACAGGCTCAGGTCTGTACGTGCCACTCACATTTCATGTGACTTCAACTGTGCACAGACACGCTTTCACGACAGCGGTCCCTCTGGGGTGAGTGGAGGTTCCACCCGCAGACAGTCCAGCTGATTTGGGATCGGTTTAGACAGGCACAGGTGGATCTGCCTTGGCAGAATCAACCCATTGCCAGTTGTGGTTTTCCTTTACCAAGGCCTCCCTTAGCACAGATGCACTGGCACACAGCTGGTCCAAAGAATTATGCAAGTACAATTTTTCTGCAGTGAGCCTCATAGCACAGGTTCTGTGCAAGCTTATGTAGGATCAGGAACACCTTCTGCTCATGGTGCCTTACTGGCCCAACAAGACCTGATTCTCTGAGCTGGACCTGTTGGCAGTGACTCCTCCCTGGCCGATCCTTCTGGAAGGGACCTTCTCTCCCAGGGAAGGGGCACGGTCAGGCACCCACGTCCAGATCTCTGGAACCTTCATGTAATGGTCTCTGAATGCGACCAGGAGAATCTAAGAGATCTATCACCCGCAGTGGCAAATACTATCATTCAGGCTAGAGTACCCTGCACGAGGCAGCTGTACAACCTGAAGTGGCGTGTGTTCATTGACTGGTGTACCTTCCACGGAGAGGACCCTCAGAAATGTGGTATTGGGCCAATACTCTCCTTCCTTCAAGCAGGTTTTACTGGACACCTTTCTGTTCCTACAGGCCTTACAAAGAGACTCATTTGATCCCTTGCAGTCCTTGAAACTCAGCTCTCTCTCCTTGAAGACGGCTCTCCTGACTGCACTCACCTCGATTAAGAGGGTGGGGGACCTCCAAGCCCTCTCTGCCATCAAGAGTTTGGTCCGTCAAACTCTCACGTTGTCTTGAAACCCAGGCTGGGATACGTGCCCAAGGTACCTACCCTTCAGGGATCAGGGATCCAAGATGGCAGCACGGCAGTAGCATGCTGTGGCCACTCCGGACCCAAAACGGCACTCCTGTCCATGCTACTTGCTAATGTTTGCTCCCTGGATATAAACTGGACCATATCCGACTCCATCAGACTACACGGCGTGAATTTAGAAACTGTTGTGTCTTTGTTTTCACAGAAACATAGCTCAGCAACAGAGTTTCTGATGACACCATCCAGCTAGACGGGCTAACATCGTTTCGTGCCGACAGAAATGCAGCTCTGTGCGGTAAGATTTGCGGTGGTGGTGTGTGTTTACATCAACACTAAATGGTGCGAGAACTCTGTTATCGTTTCTGTTCATCGCTTGTGGAGTTTGTGACTGTTAGATGCAGGCCATTTTATTTACCATGGGAATTTACAGCTGTTTTCAGTGTCAGAGTGTACATTCAGAGGGAAAACAACCTGGATCTTGTTTACACAAACATCCCCGAACTGTACCGAGCAGAGCCCCGCCCCATCTCAGATACTCAGACCACATCTCTGTTATGCTAATTCCAGCATACAGACCGCTCGTCAGACGCTCTAAACAGGTTTTGAAGAACGTGGCCAACAGGAGCTACTTCTGCTCTTCAGGACTGTTTTCAGTGCACTGACTGGCAGATGTTTAGGGAGACTGCAACCAATGGCAAATCTGTTAACCTGGAGGAGTACACCATCAGTACATCAGTGATCAGTTATATCAGCAAGTGCATTAATGACGTGACAGTCTCCAAAACCATCACAACACCCTCCAACCAGAAACCGTGGATGACCATAGAGGTGCGTGTGCTGCTAAAGTCCAGGGACTCCGTCTTCAGGGCAAAGGACAAATCGGCCCCAAAAACAGCCAGGGCCAAACTGTCTAAAGCCATCAGAGAGGCAAAGCGTGTGTACAGCAAGAAAATTCTGGCCACTTTCAGCGAAGACACTTGGCGGATGTGGCAGGGCATCAGACAGTCATTAACTACAAGACAACTCCACCCACTTGTAACAGTGATGCCTCCCTCCCAGATGCGCTGAACGATTTCTACGCCCGGTTTGAGGTGCAGAACAACGTGGCAGTGAGGAAGACCACCCCTCCTCCCAATGACCAGGTGCTCTGTCTAACCATGGCTGATGTGAGGAGAACTTTAAGCAAAGTTAACCCATTTAAGCAAAGTTAACCCATTCCTGTGCCGAAAAAGTCAGCAGTATCCTGCCTCAATGACTACTGTTTCATCGCACTCACACCCATTTTGATGAAATGCTTCAAAAGGCTCGTCATGAGGCACATTAAGACTGCTGACTCCCACACTGGATCCATTACAGTTTGCGTACCGTTCAAACCGTTTCACGGACGATGCTATTGCCACAACCCTCCATCTGGCCCTCACACACCTGGACAATAAAGACACATAACATACAAATGCTGTTCATAGACTTTATTTCAGCATTTAACACAATCACGCCTGCTGGACCTGAACACCTCCATCTGCAACTGGATCCTGGACTTTTTGACTGGAAGACCTCAGTCAGTCTGGATTGGAAGCAGCACCTCCAGCACCACCACACTGAGCACTGGTGCCCCGCAGGGCTGTGTGCTCAGACCACTGCTGTACACTCTGCTGACTCATGACTGTGTAGCAATAAACAGCTCAAATCACATCGTCAATTTCGCCGATGACACGACCGTGGTGGGTTTTATCAGCAAGAACGACAAGTCAGCATACATAGAGGAGGTGAAACAGCTAACAGCCTGGTGTAAAGACAATAACCTGTCTCTGAATCTTGACAAGACTAAGGAGATAGTTCTTGACTTCAGAAAAGCAAAGAGCGACCTTTCTCCACTGAACATTGACAAATCATGAAGAACACCAAATTTCTTGGTAATCACCTGACGGAGAACGTTACCTGGAACATTAAAAAAGCCCAGCAGTGTCTCTACTTCCTGCAAAGACCGAGGAAAGCCCATCTTCCACCTCCCATCCTGACCATGCTCTACAGAGGGACCATTGAGAGCATTCTGAGCAGCTGCATTACTGTCTGCATTACATCTACACCACAAGCTGCATCCGCAAAGCTAAGAGCATTGTGGAGGACCCCACACCCCCTCTTTACACTCCTGCCTCTGGAAAAAGATACCGTAGCGTTCGGGCCCTCACAACCCGAATGTGTAACAGTTTTTTTCCTCAAGCCATCAGGCTGCTCAACACACTGAACTGAAACATCTCAACTCACACATATGCACACACACTCAACCCTCAAGCCATAAGGCTGCTTAACACAACGTATCCGTTCCCTCCGTCAGGGAACAAGGGTTACCATACGTAACCAAGACGTTTCTGCACATCATGACCTTCTGGAACACTCACTGTTACACATCTTTAGTCAACATAACATGGAGGTCCGTTCCACATTGTTCAACCACAGAAGTCTTACCTGGCTTTAGGTTATAAGTAATGCAATTGCCTCTATCAAATTATTAACTTCTTCTTTGTCTCACATATTTCCAGAACATATTTTATCTTTTTGCTGTTACATAAGTGCCGTAATTTTCTAGCTCTTTAGAGAGAACAGTGTCAGTTTTTCTTTCAATACCACTGGCACACCCAATCCATGCCAGAGACGTGAAAGTACCTACATCACAACACCACCCCCTCAGTACCAGAAAACATCAGTTATGGGCAAGGTGCTGGCTTCTAACTTGGCACTGCTAATCTGATGAGTCACACTTGGTATCTTTGGTAAAAGCAGGATCTAACACAGATTAAAGGACGCCTTCCTAACAGAATCTACTCACATGCATTACTTGGAAGAGCGTAAAAACAGTCAGAATATATGGTCTGGCTGTTTTTGAACATAAATGTGTGCACTGTCTTGTTTATTAGCTGGATTAATACTACACATAGAACTATGGTAACACATCCATTCTGCTCCATGGGATTTAGCTGGTGAGCCTAATAATTAAAAACCTAGGCATAAAGTGATGCTGAATGGTGGTGCACCACATTATTTTGCACCACAACTCGGCCTTGAGGATAAGAAATGTGAAATATTGAATGAAATAAAAAGAAGACCTTTGAGTACTGAATGTGGTGGACAACATCGTGAAATTTTTTTTTACACCTTTGTATTAGAAAGACAGTCTGCAATAGAGTGTCAATGGTGTAATGGGTCCTTGATGCAGTTGTGCTTTCCCTGTTTCTGGTGCTGTTGAATGCATATCCCCTTAGAACCCACATAAAAAATGAACATTTTGTTAAAAACAATTATTGTAATTTTCTCAAAAATAATAAGTAACCTTAATAGAATGTTATAGACCAGACCATTAGCACACATGCTTATTAACATTTTATTTTAAAAAAACCCCCAAAAAACCCAAGGTCTTTCAGATTTTTCAGGACATTTTTAGCCATTGTGTCATCGCTTACATCGATGACATCTTGATTTATTCTAATACACCAGCATATTTAGCAGGTGCGCAGGGTGCTAACCTGGCTCAGAGACAACCACCTGTTCATCAAGGCAGAAAAATGCGATTTTCACAAGTCATGTTCTTGGGTTATTGTTTTAGCCAACAGGGGGTACCCATTGACCGTACCCAGGTAGAGTCAGTGACCAAATGGCCGCTACCCAAAGAGTCAAAGAGCTACAACAGTTTCTGGGGTTCGCCAACTTCCACAGGCGGTTTATAAGCCTGCCCGGCCTCCATCACTGCTCTGCTCTAAACTTTGGTGAAAGGAAAAAGGCATGTGAGCGTTTCAGAAACTCAAATGAAAATTTATCTCCACGCCAAGCCTGCGTCACCCCAATCCAACGTTACCATTTGTGGTAGAGGGTGATGCTTCTAAATGTGGCATGACACTCCTTCTAAATTACACCCTTGCACCACTGAGCAGCACTGGAAAAATGGAGGCACTGGTTAGAGGGTAGCACACATTCATTCCAAGTGATCAATGACCACAAGAACCTGGTGTAGCTCAAAACTGCTAAACATCTGAACTCAAGACAAGCACGATGGGCCCTGTTTTTCAAGATTTTAGTTTATGGTCACCTATCTGCCTGGTACTAAAAATAGCAAAGCAGACGGTCTCTGTTCTCATATTGCAGCCGGGAGCAAACATGATGAAGCGAATTCTTACCGTGGGCCGAATAAACTCAAAATTCTGCTCCACTGGCCTAACCCTGTTTAAATTCGTGTTGGGGTATTAACCCCCAGGGGACCATCTGCTGTCCCGGCTGTCGGCTGACAATTGGATGAGGCGCAGTGCTCACGTATAGGAGAGCACCCATGTAAGATTACAAAGAGCACTTTAGGGACAACATATGTAAGCCAATTGATGAGACGTGCCCACCTTGATTACCAGTGTTGGAAATGAAAATATGAATAATTAAATTAGCGCTAGAATATTAAACAGTACGATAAAGATGATGACACTTCATAACAAAAGTCTGGGGCATAGCTTTATATGGGAATTAGCATATGAAGAATGTAGAAAAGTAAAATGGGACGAGAAATCACAGTAGAACAATAAACGGTCGAACACAGTGTGGCACAGGGTGAAGAGGGAAGTGGCCAAGCAGAAGGAATATGATGATTTGTACACTAGGTTAGACACTAAAGAAGATGAGAGGGACTTGTACAGGTCAGTAAGGCAGAGGGATCGAGATGGGAAAGATGTGCAGCAGTTTATTAAGAAGGGAGATGGAAAGGTGCTCACAATTGATGAGAGTGTACAGAGAAAATGGAAAGAGTACTTTGAAGTGTTGATGAATGAGGAAAATGAAAGGGAGAAAAGGTAGAAGAGGTAAATAATGTGGAGCTGAATTACAAATGAAGTTAAGATGGCTTTGAAAAGGATGAAAGGTGAAAAGGCAGTTGGTCCTGATGAGATACGGGTGGAGGTGTGGAAAAGTTTGGAAAAGCAGCAGTGGACTTTCTAGATTGTATAACAGGATTTTAGTGATTGAGAAGATGCCCGAGGAATTGAGAAGGAGTGTAACTGTGCCTATTTTTAAGAGCAAGAACAAAAGGCATAAACTTGATGAGTCATACATTGAAGGTATGGAAAAGAATAGTGGAAGCTAGGTTAAAAGGAGGGTAGTAGATATTTGTGAACACTAGTATGGATTTATGGTTGGAAAGAGCACTACAGATGCAATCTTTGCTCTGAGAATTCTGATGGAGGAGTACAGAGATGGTCTTAGGGAGCTGCATTGTTTTTTTGTAGACCTGGAGAAAGCATATGACAGGGTATCAAGAAAAGAACTTCGGCATTGTATGAGGAAGTCAGGAAAGCAGAGAAGTATATCAGGGTGGTACAGGATATGTATGAGAGCAGCAGGACAATGGTGAAGTGTGCAGTAGGTCAGACAGAGGAGTTAAAGTGGAGGTGGGACTGCATCAGGGATCAGCTCTAAGCCCTTTTTTGTTTGCTGTGGTGATGGATTGGTTAACAGACGAGGTTAGACAGGAATCTCCTTGGACAATGATGTTTGCAGATGACATTGTGATCTACATAGTGAGAGCAGGGAGCAGGTGGAGGAAAACCTGAAGAGGTGGAGGTTTGCTCTGGAGAGAATGAAAGTCAGTTGTAGCAGGACAGGGTACATGTGTTTAAATGAAGGGAGGGAAGTGGAATAGTAAGATTACAGGGTAAATAAGTAAAGAATGTACAGTGGTTTAAGCCTGCAGTCTAGAGCAATGGTAAGTGTGTAAAAAAGTTAACGAAGTGAGTACAGGCAGGTTGGAATGGGTGGAGAAACGTGTTAGGAGTGATGTGCGACAGGAGAATATCAGTTAGAACCAAGGGGAAGGTGTAGAAGACAGTGGTGAGACCAGCTATTATGTATGGTTTAGAATCAGTGGTGCTGAGAAAGAGACAGGTGGCAGAGCTGGAGGTATCAGAGCTGAAGATGTTGAGATTTTCTTTGGTAGTGACAAGGTCTAAAAACAAGTCCATCAGGAAGGTGGCTCGTGTTTGATGTTTTGGGGAGAAAGTCAGGGAAGCCAGATTAAAGTGGTTTGGACATGTACAAAGGAAGGATAGTAAATATACTGGTAGGAAGATGATTTGCTGTGGCAACCCCTAAAAGGAAACAGTCAGAAGGAGAAGAAGAAGCCAATCATTTTCCTACTTTTCCTCATATAATTTCTTATTAAAACTAATCTCATTCCAGAACACCAACTCCTGGTCTCTTGAAATTATGTTCATGCTTATCTAGGCTTAAAAAACTCTGCCAAAGACCTTATAACAAGCTCCTTTCCGTCCCTGATCTGCTCATATTGTCCTTTGAAAATTAGCATTTTTTTAATTACTTGTGTGTTGTATTATTTTTGTATAACTTTATTTTTGTATAAATTTTTAATGTTTATATATCTTATTTACTGTAGTTATTTATGATCATATATTCAGTTTTGTTCTTTAATGATTCAGTTCCATCTTACTTTAAGGATTTAACTCTGTCATGCTTATCAAAATGCTGTTGCCCTTCATCTAATAAAGTGGTGACCAAACTTTGTCCTGGAATGCTGGTGTCCTGCAGAGTTTAGCCCACCTTAACAAGCTAATCAGGTTCCTGCTAGGTGAACTTAAAACTTGCAGCCAGGTGTGTTGAGCAAGTTGGCACTAACTTCTGCAGGACACCAGCCCTCCAGGACTGAGTTTAATCACCCCTGGTAAAATCTCTTCTGTCAGCTCCAACTTGCAGGAAGACACAACACAGCTTGATTAGGCTTGTGAACCCCTTATTAAAAAGGTTTTGTTTGCCATACCACAGTGTCTCAAGGTGATCTACTTATTTTTCTAGGTGAATATTTGCATTAAGTTGCTCTTGACACCCACAGCAAGTCAATGAGTCAATGACAGCTTAAATACCCACTTATAGAAAGTAGGTATTGTTCACAAAACACACATGAATACGTTTGAATGTTGACAACATAAAGGTACCTGTATGTGTCCTACTTCATTAGAATGACCTGCCCACAGTTTTATGGTATTTAATACAATTCTGAAGGTTAAATTACTGGCTCACCCTTCCTCAAAGCTTTTAAAGGTAACTAAAGAAAAACACAAGTTATCACGAGTACTTTGTGCAGTTTGTAACAGTTTCATTTTGCCAAAACATTACGACTCAGAAGATTATAAGAAGAGAATGGAATAACAACAATGATACTGAGGGGAGGGGGAGAAAAATAACTCAGAGTGGGTCCTTGTCAGAATTTGGTTAGGCACACCTCTGGGATCTCTTTGCTTCTTACAACACACCTTTTCCTAGTGTCCAGGTATATTGAAGCTTGAATCTGCCAGTGTGTTTAAACAAATCAGAAGTCCAGTATTGTTTTACTGGTTTTTAAAGGGTTACTAACCCTTTCAATAAGTAATCCTTAACCGATATACTTTTCAATTTCTCTATAGTAACCCTTCTAGCTATGTGGTGTCATAATACATGTATTTTTAAGGAAAGCTGCATAACTGGGAGACGAAAATTATCTGCCTAGTCCCTTTCTAAAGGAGTCTCATTGTCACCCTGCTTAGCAATGGCAATGTCTTGCTATCTTTGTTCACACTTTGTCATAAAATTTTAAAGTTGTGTATGAATTTACTTTAAATGAGCTATGTCACTCCACTCATAGGTGGCAGATTTTTCATCTTTTGTATCTTTCAGCTCATTAGGCTTATCATAATCTGTACCTAGAACAAGAATTTCTTTAAGTAACAGGTCTTTAGTAATGTCTCTGCCTAGGACCTTGAGAAGAACACAGCAAAAATCAGGGCCTGCCAATTGTGGAGAAGCAAGATGGAAAAAGACCAACCCGTGAAAATGGAAGGCACATCATTGAATTAGAGCCCACACCTGCATAAATTACACAACCTTTAGACGTGCTAAATTGTCTGTAACTTCTTTACATGTACACACTGACTTGAGCCATTTAAGTGACACATAAGGAGTCGGAATACTAGCTGTATCAATGAAGGTAAATGAAATCAGGCTTTTTTTTTTAGCAAGGACAACTTTGTTTTAATTTTTGTTGACTTTTTTAGGGTTCTTAATTTTCCTTTCATCCTTGAAACCCATCCTTACACCATCCATTACAGTCTGTATTGCTGCAATCATGGGCAGGGACAAGGCCAAGCTGCAGCATGTCATCCTCTCTGGATGAGAGGATAGAAGGTGTTCGGCTTCAGCCTTCCATATCTCCAGGAACTGTACAGCTGCAAGACCCAGAGACATGCACCGAGGATCACGTCCAACCTGTCTCATCCGGGTCTCACACTCTTTTACTCCCTTTCCTCTGAGAAGAGACTCTGGTCCATCAAGACCAGGACCTCATTCTATAAGAACGTTATAAGTTTCTTTCCCACTGCAGTCAGCCTACTCTACCGTGCCCCGGCCCCCACAATTGACCACAAACGTTCACTTACTCCTAATAGCACAATACTCTTATTTATTATTTAATGTAACTGTGTATGTATATTTAAATAATATGTTTATGTTTATTTTTTGGCCTTTTTTCTCTATTTTTGTATTTTTTTTTCTGTGACTGCACCCTACACCAAGCCAAATTCCTCGTGCCGTAAAATTCCCCTTCACTATACCTGCAATAAAGCTATTTCTGATTCTGTAAAAGTAAATGAACAAACTGTCAATTGAGATTTTCACACAGAGGAGGAAAAAAAATTGTTCTATCTTCACCTGAAAATCCTGGACAAAAGCCTACAGGAAACTGGCAGTTTTTTGGTTTTTTTGGGTCAGTTGTAAAATCATATTGTTGACAGAGTATAGAATTTATAAACAGAACAATCAGGATGTCTTGAGGAAATAACAATTACAATTGAATAGGATGAAACAAGAGTAGGCTAGAATAAACTTCATCTGTGATGTTTTATGTGCATCTGTCCAGTCCAGTTTGCTGTTCAGATGAACACCCAGGTATTTATAAAAGTCCATCTTGTTAAGATCAAAAGTCAAATCCACTCTTTAATGTAAAAACCTTGAGGCCAATGCACCCTGTTCTTGATACTCCTGTTTATCTGATAACGAGGAGAGTTAGGTTAAACTGGAGAGTGGCTCAGAAATAGTCATAAGAATTTCTTCCACATACAGGCCTATTTTGTGTTCGTATTCTTTTATTGGAATTCCTATAATTTCTGTATCTTCTCCAATTCTCACTTCTCACATTATGTGTCCGCCTATTTATAACAAATCCAGTTTGGTCACTATCAATTAAATTTGGGATTATATCTTTTAATCTTCTAGCTATTTTTGAAGCATATATTCGATAAGATTGAACATCGAGATAAAGTCTAAAATACACTCCTGCATGATCAGAAACATCTTTAGCTCTTATTTCACAAACATATAATTCTGTGCCTTTCTGACTGAACCATAAAAAATTGTCAACCCTGGAACAGACCATATGAGGATGGGAGAAGAGGGTGAACTGTCTAACAGATGAATGGAGCTCTCTATACATCAAACATACCCACTGCCTTAAGCATTTTTCTAAAATATAGTGCTCCAGAATTTACCCTTTTTGTTGAATTTAAACAGTCTAGGGGTGGATGCAGCTGTATATTCCAGTCCCCTCCACAAATAAGAATACCTGATGCTTTAGAGGTTATTAAATAAAATATTTTCTTAATCAGTGTTTCATCTTGTCCTGATGGGAGTTACATCCTCCCCCCTGAATCAACATGAGTCCCTTCATGTGTTTAAACTACATAACTTTCTGACATCCTAGGATCTCTTAAATTATCTTTTCTCTCCATCAAGGTACCAATTACTGCTTGATGGAATTCTTTTAATACAGTCTGTGCAAAAGAAATTATAGTCTTACCTCATGTTGAGTAATAGAATAGCACCAGGGGCCTACGGTTTCTTTCCGATCTGCGCACCGAGCATACTCCAGGTAATTCATTTACAGGAGCCTTAGTATCGGCCCTGTAACCTCAGAGTTTTGCACATCAATGATATTATCAGCTAAATTGCTTTGTACAAGTGTCTCAAGCTCAACTGAAATGTCCGGTGAATTTTTAACTCTATATAGTCACATTCACAGAGGTTTCAAGTAAATCTCTCTCATCAGTTAAAATAACAGGTAAGTGATTCTGATATTCAATCTCATTTTCCATTTGGTTTCTGGCAACTGTATCCTCACAATCTATTTCTATAATCTCATTGGTCACTGATTGGTCTTTTCTGATAACATCTGACGATATCTGAAACAGATTTTCTCCCAGTTTTCCCTTCTCAGTGGGCTGGTTTAAAACAGTACAGCTCTGCTTAACTTCAACAGACTTCACTGCCCTTTCTCGTCAGAGTCGGTGAGATAAAAATATGCTGCCAGTGATCTTTCTCATCTTCCGACCCAGGTTGGTCCTACTCAACACTGTTCCGTCTCGTCTTTGGTTTCCTAACTGGCACGGCTACTACTTCTGTCTCTTTTGTTTCGGGAAGAAATCCACAGGAAAGAAGATAATCGCGATGGCGTCCGCACTGGCCCATGTGCATTTCAGGTTTTACAGAGTACACTGGTAAGTCTCCCATACGCTTTGTCACTACGTACACAGTGGATTCCCACCAATCTGCGGGTTTATGTTTGTTACGCAAGAGCAAGATCCTCACTAGAACCCTGTCTGTCCTGCGTTTTTTGTTTTTGTCAGCCACTTTCTTCACATTCTAAATAGCAATTCCATAACTGTGTTCTACTCTGAGTCTTCATGTACTGGTAATGAGAAATAGCCCTACCCACCTAAATAGTCTTTTTTGAAATGTTGGTAATATCCTTAAATTATTAGGGATATTTGAATTAACCTCAATATCTTTACATTTTAGGGTCTCGGCCAGGTTTTAAAAGCTTAAATTTTCTCAGAATCTGTTCTTACTCCTTCCCTAGAGACAATAGCGTTCATTGGTCTGGAAAAATTTACATTTGTTAACTTGAGTCTATACTCTCTGAAATGATCTAACACATGAGCAAGCCTTTTATCATGCTCTTCTAAGGTGTCAAAATACACAATCAAATTCTCCAAGAAAACAAGGACTTCTCTCAAATGTATATCACCCATGCATTCCATGATTCATTCCATGAGGTAGCTTTCGTGATACTCTGAGGCATCTGATTAAACTTCCAGAAGCCTAATGGGCAAAAAATGCCATCTTAGACTAATCTTCCTGCTCCATTTCAACTTGATAATATACGAACTTCGAGTCTGCACTTAACTTTAGGTGTACACCTCCGTTGTTTTTTCTATTGGTAACGTGAATAAAGACTCTGACTCTCATATTATACCAAGGAGAGTTTGCAGATGCTGTTTTACTGCCTCCAAATCTCTCGGGTGAATTGGCTGTGCCCTTTTGTAAAAGTAAAATTTCATGATTGTTTTTATTTCTCAGACAAACTAGAACTTTAAAAGGAATGGTGCTTTGGTAAGGTAATGAGGTGTCGGAACTCAGAGCCCGTCTCCGAGCAGACACATTCGCAAGGGTGCCTTGTGTTGAGTCAATTACCACTATGTTTTAACTTAAACTATCAAAGAAAATAATAAACTTTTTAAACAAATAAAGATTCTGGAGTCCCAGGTGAGAAGAGCAAAAAACTCCAATTTATTGCAGTCATCAAGCATTCAAAGGATCCACAGAAGGCAATCTGATCAGCAACAAATGGCATAAGAAAAGTAAAGATCTCTGTGACAGAGTACAATACCAAGGCAAATGCAAAAATTTACTATCGATCTAGCCCTTTTATACCTTTTAATCTAGCCCCCCCCTCATTTTTAACAAGTTCCCATTGTTTTTCAAACTTTTGCTGAGTGTAACTGTAACTTATTTTTCCCCTTATTGACATCCTTGGTTATTATGTTTCCCACAATGGCCTTGAAAGATGCAGTCTCCTTATTAAAAATTATTTACAGTTACAACTGAATGATATCTTATCCTTTTTCCCATTAAAACCGAATACTGACCCTTTGTTGGAAAAAGAAAAAACAACAGCTCTTATATAAGCCTGTTCACCTTCTGCTCACTCACACAAATCGAGGCCTTATTTCACTCTGTCGACTTTCTGTGATATTATTTACACAGCAATGCGTAAGTTCTATTTTTTCTTACTCCTCTTTTTTGCGAGTGCTATATATGTATATATTTTAGTGCTCAAGTTAAAACAAAAATCACCTATTTAGGTTCTTCTTCTTAATAATTCAGGTTACTTTGACACACAGCTACTACTTTTCTATTTTTCTATGAGTTTATTTTATTGAAAGAATCATGACCAGTGGTACTCAATTAAATTTCCTTTCTTCTCTCTAGCCCGCTTAACTACTGAACGTAGAGAGTACATCAGACGAATGTGGCGTTCTCAACTAGCCTGTCTAAGTGGGGAAATCAGTGTTTTTCTGGATCATCTCTTCCATCTACATACACTCAACGAAACTTCACCTGTGTGTGTGATTTTTTTCTTCTCGAACCTGTGATGTAGGACCCAAACTGACTTTGTGATCCCTCTGGATCTCACTAACAGTGCTGGGCCCTCCATTCCGGTCAAACAAGTTCGTTGGACCTCGCCTCCACCACCAAGGCCATCACCGTTGTTTTTTTCTGACAATGCATCATCCAGCCTGATTCCTCCCTCTCCTTCTATCTGCCTCAAGGCCGACGATAATAATGTTATTTTACTTGGGGCTTTCCAATAAACCTGTTCCACTCTGTACCACTGTGTCTGTGTTTTCTTGATTTTACAACTAGACTACTTTATTTTTCACACACACACGTCTATGATTAGTTATATTTTGGTAAAACTTCTGATAGCACACCATCCTGTTTTTTTCCCTTTTCTTTCTCCTACATCATATTTAGCTCATTCTTATTTCTTTTTTTTAGTGCTACTCCTAATATGTATATTTTATAATTAGCTATTTATTAGTCATTATCATACTCGGTCTATCACCTGCACAATTTTTTAAGTATTTTTCAACAGAGGCAGTGGTCTACGAACACCCCACCAGGGAGAATGGATTCTGATGGTTGCTCCAGTAAAGCCCATGTCTCATTCCCCATTTAAGCAGACTGAACAAGGTAACCTTCAAGCTAAATTTTTCATCCTGCTGGGAGGACTTAATTTGTTTTTCCTTTTAGCTTTTCTAAGCCCAAACTTACTCAGTACTCTCCAAACTTTCGTATAGCCATAACATAAAGAACTTGTCCACTCGGTTGACTTGCATGGCTTATAGAAAACATTCAAGGTGTTGGTGCCAACCAACAAAGTAACATCACTGTTGGAACCAACATCTGAAACAACCAAGACAAGATTTCGTTCAGGTTCAGCCTGTACGAAATCTTTTGGGAACTTCAATTTAACCTGAATATGGTACTAGCTGACCATTTGCACCCTCAACGGCAAGCAATTTGTTAAAAGGATGTATTGGCTGGTCAGAAAGGTGGTCACTATAAAATGACTCATCATATCATATGATGATTCAAATACAGATTGACTGTTGCGTGGCAAGTCTTGTAATTAACTTCAAAATAGTGAGGGGTTCTGCCAGAAAAGGGTTTCAACTTTAAGGGTGAATGTAGCTGCGAGGCTAACTTACCACTTTTAATGACATGCTCTACTACCACACACTAAACCTCTGGAATAGCAAACTGAGAACACCACAGGAGTACTATTAGCTTACAGTGAGAGTAGTATTGGGATCTCATTCAATTTAGAACTGATGTGTCAAAGGAGTGGACTAAATTTTGGTTTGCAATATTGATTTGCTGCAGGTGGATTATTCAAGTTTGACTTTATATTAAATAAATACAAGAATGACTCAAATAAACATTGATAATTATATGAGACAGTATAGTTTATCCCAGCGTTTACCCAGAGTTCAAAATATCTTTTGTTGCATGCAGACAAAACGTTTGCTGTAGTAGTTTGTAAATTCTATAAATACATAACAATAGTTCTTTATACATAGTATAAAGGTAAAAAATTATATATGCAGTGTTTTCTTTATGTTTTAATGTAGGAAACTGCCTGAAATGGCTCTTTAAATGTTAAAAGTTGCCGACCCCTGCTCTGGACAGTGCAAACACAGACAATACAGAACAAAACGCACTGCACAGTATAACACAGTCCCACCACAGTTGCTGAGCACACAGCCCTGTGAGGGCCCAGTGCATAGTATGGTGGTGCTGTAGATGCTGCTTTCAATCTGGATTGACTGGGATCCAGTTGCAGAAAGAGGTGTTAAGGCCCAGCAGGCTCAGTTTCTTAATCAGGTGCTGAGGGATGATTGTGTTAAATGCTAAACTAAAGTCTATGAACAGCATTCGTACATATGTGTCCTTATTGTCCAGGTGTGTGAGGGCCAAAAAGAGGGTTGTGGCAATGGCATCGTGCGTGGAGCGATTCAGACGATACCCAGAATTTAATGGGTCCAATGTGGGATACAGCAGGGTCTTAATGTGCCCCATGATAAGCCTTTCAAAGCACTTTATCATGATGAGTGAGAGTGCGATGGGACCGTAGTCATTGAGGCAGGAGACTGTCAAAACTTTTCAGCACGGGGACGATGGTAGCGGATTTCAGGCACATTGAAACATCAGCATTGCACAGGTATGTGTTTAAGATGTCACAGATGTTCTGCACAGTCCCTGAACATGTCTGGTCCAGCAGATTTCTGTTGTTTAACTCAAAGTTCTCCTCACGTGGTTGAGGAGCCAAGTTGTTCTGCACCTCAAAACAAGCAAAGAATTTGTTTAGCACATCTGTGCGGGAGGCATCACTGTCACAAGCAAATGAAGTTCTCTCGTAGTTAGTGAACGTCTGGATGCCCTGCCTCATGCCTCTTGGTTGTATGCGCACTTTGCCCCTCTGATGGCTTTGGACAGATTGGCCCCTGCTGTTTTTAGGGCTGTCTTGTTCTTTGCTCTGAAGGCGGAGTCCCTGGACTTCAGCAGCTCACGCACCTTTGTGGTCATCCAAAAGTTTCTGACTGGAGCGTGTTGTGATTGTTTTGGAAACAGTCATGTTATCAATGCACTTGCTGATGTAGCTGGTCACTGATGTTGTGTACTTTCCAGGTTGACAGACTTGCCGTTGGTTGCAGCTTTCTTAAAACAGTTCCTTAAGGTTCTCACCTGTTTCAAAATCGATTTGGAGTTAATTTTAAACAGCAATGATAAACAGTCCACCAGGGTGTTTTCTACAGCTAATAGCCCCATAGAGTACACAAAGCGCCTTTTTAGCATTAGTGCTGGGTGAAATTTACACTCTGATAATGAAAACAGTAGTGAATCCCCGGGGTAAATAAAATGGCCTGCATCTAACTGTCACAAACTCCTCTAGCATTGAACAGTGAGTAGAAACAATCAGAGTTCCTGCACCATTCCGTGTTAATGTAAACACACATGGTACCACTGCAAGCATTACCGCACAGAGCTGCATTTCTGTTGGAACGACATCCGGAACTCTGAGCCATCTTTCTGTAGAAACAAAGAAGCAGCAGTCTCTAAATTTATGGCGTGTAGTCTGCTGGAGTCGGATATAGTTAATTATTCAGTGAGCAAACATTGGCAAGTAGTATGGACGGACGTACCGACTGCCTAGGTTTTGTTCTTAGTCTAGCACGTACACTCGCCCACTTTCTGCATTTCCTTTTCAGCATCACGTAATGTCAGTATCACGTAATTTAGTAACTTACTTTTCCATTCTATGTGTCTACCATATAAGGTAACAGCTTGCTGAAATTTACTTCTCTATTGTTTAAACTCCTTAAGTTGGAACTTATGAAGCTGGTACATTACAGGAAGTAAGCTTGTAAGCTTGCGGAGTCTGCGAGGAAATATGTGTGTAAGTGTTTTTTTGAGACAACGAAAGTACAGGCTCATTTTTAAAAGTCTTAAAGGGTATAGAAACAATAGACAGTGTGTAAGCATTTTCCAGCTCATTACAGTAAATTGTCATAAAACTAGTTTATATATGCTAAGAGTCTAAACGGCAAGCAAGATTATACTTGTTTGGTTACATGCAGTACAGCCACTTTAAGTTTCTTTAAAAACATTTGTTACACAACATCATCTGTGTTCATCACCAAACTCCTCCTCCTATGTCTGGAGGGAAATCAGGATAATCATCACCCTGATTCAGGACCGTGGTCTGGACATTGATTGATAGGCGGCATTAGATTGTTCTGTATTCAAGTGTACCTGCTGGTTTCTTGCAAAGTGGGTGTTAACTAGTTTTGCCTCTATAGCAGACAAACAGTTAAATACACATGGGCCCAGACATATCTGCAATAAGACCAGGAAGGCGATTGGTAAATCAATGTGGATGATCCAATATCCCCATCCCCATAGGTTGATCTCTTGATACCAATTCAATTCAATTCAATTCAATTTTATTTGTATAGAGCTTTTTACAATGGTGATTGTCACAAAGCAGCTTTACACAATTGAAGAAATTATAAGATAAAAATAAGACAGAAATCTGCAAGCCGGGGGCGACGGTGGCAAGGAAAAACTCCCTGAGATGGAAATAGGAAGAAACCTTGAGAGGAACCAGACTCAGCAGAAAACCCATCCTCTTTTGGGTGAAAAACAGGTGGCAGGAATTAAGTGGTTACATTGTGTGTGTGTGAGCAACTTAATTCAATAGTCCTTAATGAACAGCTGTAACGTCTTTTATGGCGGAGTGGGACGTCCTTGGTCACCCTGGTGATGTATCATCCTCTGGAGCAGGTCACAGGGAAGGGTCCGACAGGTCTGGGGTGAAGATGGGGTCTGGATCACCGGCAGCTACATTGTGGCATATGTAGCTCAAACAATGTACCAGGCAGCTGAGACTGTTGGCGGGACTTCAAGTAGTTATATTTTCAGAGATATCAGGAATATTAAAGCAGCATATTGTACCAAACATTTTACAGACCTGTCCTTTCTCTGCCGCAAGGGTGTCTAGGCGATTTTGGATAACAGCGTCATTCACGCCATTCAATTCTACATTGATCAGACCTATTGCTCTCTCAGTGTCATTAGCTAGAGTGAACAAAAGTATAGGATAGGCCGTTAATTTTATTTAGAGCCGTGGTAGTGCCTTCCCCTAGGAAGAGGGACCACCCTATGTTCCCTCCTGGAATTGTTTGTAGGTCAGATAGGACGGAGCCATTATAAGGACGCTGGTTTTTGTAATGGTTGGGTATAGTTAAGTTAAAAGATGTACCTGTGGAGAACACCATAGGATGACAACATCCCGTCCATTGTTTAGGTAGGCTACAATAAGTACGCTTTCCACACACGACCACGCTATAGCAGGGGCAGCATACAAGGGAGCCAAGCATTTAGTGCTTGTCTTGCGGGTACCGTTATGAACCAGAATGAGTAACTTGGGTCGGAGGGTTTATTTCGTCTCCTTTATCGAAGGCTGGACCTGCTACTTGTTGATCTAAGTCTGCTTTGATGTTTGGTGGCAGAGACACCCGACGAGACAAATCCAGGTCAGGCTATATTTTAGATAGAGGGCTTGGGAGAGAAGGAGAGGGACAGATAAAAGGGAAGAACAATTATTTGACCTTGACTGTGTTTTCTTTTGCTTGCTGGTTCTACTTTTTGCCTCAGTCTGCCGCAACTGAAATGACATTCAGTTAACCCTTCTAATTTTTCCCCCCTAGTTTCAACCTGCTGTAATGACTTTTTACTTAGGGTTCCTCCTTGCAGGTACCCAAAAAACATTTGCCACCATAAACCTGTTTTACTGCATTATAACCGTGTTTTCTAAATAGGAAACGTACAATGTCATTCTCATATTTTTCTAGGTTTAGTTAATTAATTATCTGTTGTTCTCTGTCATTACTTTACAACATGAACATGCACAACATCCTTTTCCACAAGATTTCCCATTTTTGACTCTCTACTCCTTTACACATTAATTCAATACAATATATTAGTCAGCATAAGGTGTTATCTCCATTCTACTACTTCCATGATGTCAAATATGACTTGGTCAGTTTTAACTATAACTGCAGTCTCCCGGCGGGATACCGGTCCCCTGTCATGGAATCCTGCTGACAACGCAAAGAAATGTTGTTAAAACTAATTTGTTGATTTTACAAATCAACTTATTACTTAATTTCTCAGCGCTGAGGATTCAAGCACACAGACTTGAAGTATCACTCCGCTTTTATGCATTTTATGCACCCCATACAAGTTCTTTTCCCAGCAACAGCAGTTATTTATATTGTCAGTATCATGTAATGCAGTAACTTACTTTTCCATGCTATGTGTCTACCATATAAGTTAACGGCTTGCTTCCCTATTGTTCAAACTCCTTAAAATGTAACATGCTGGTACATTACAGGAAGTAATCTTGTCTGCGGGGAAGTGAAACTGTGTGTGTAACAGTTTTTTAGGACACAGAAAGTGCAGACTTATTTTTAAAAGGTACAAGGTACAGAAACAATACACACAGTGTAAGCATTTTCCAACTCATTAGAACATACAGTAAATTATCATAAAAACTAGAAAAATATTTCCACCACATGTGCATATAAGTCCATTAGCAATCCACAACTGGGGCTGTCTGACCATAACACTTTGTTTTTAATTCCTTGGTACAAAACAGTTTTTTACAAAATTCGTCTTTAACATTACAGGGATATTTTGATTGCACAAATTGGGAGGTTTTTAAATGTTCAGTTCTGATACTAATGATTTAACAGTTGTAAGTAGTTACAAAACACTTTTGTAGGGATATGCTTATCCCTCAAAAAACTATGCGAACTTTTGCAATAATAATACGTGTAAAATAAAAAGGGCTAAAAATAAGTATAAGGTGAAAGTAGAAGGGGATCTTAGAGTAGATAGACGTGGCTCTGCCTAGGAGAGTATGGATACTATAAGTAGATCTAAGAGTAAAAGTAATGGTCCCATAAAATTGGTTGGTTATCATACTGATAGACAGTTTGTTTAATGACTTGATTAACATTAAATTAAATAAGAATGAAAACACAGCCAGCACCTCTAATTTAATGTGTTAAATATGTAAATTAGACCAAATGAATATATAGCATTAAATGAAGCTAGTCCTCCTGGCTAAAGATTTATAAATGAGCCCTGTCTAAATGGCAGAGGGGGCGGCATCGGAGCTATTTATAATGATAAAAATCTAAGTGTCAGACTAAAAAAAATTAAACACAAATGTAATACATTTGAAATTCTCTATATCAACAAAAAATATCTAGAGTCCAAAAGCAAGTCTAGTCGTTGCAGCCCAACTCCTAGCCCTTGTGCCCGAAAAGGTTAATACCCCAGGACCAAGCTCAGAGCCCATGCAGATTGACAATACCTGACTCACCTTAATGGAGGGTCATCACCGGCTGACTCAAGGTCTATGTTTTTATTGCAGAACTGAAGGGCAAGTGGTAAAAACATGCCCTACAAGAATACCACATCTCCTAGTATGTTCAGTAGTTACTACTGTAGTGCAAATCACTACCCCCTTGTATTGTTTTTTAGTGTATGTCCTCATCAACTCTAGGTCAGCCAGCAATTTTATCTCTGCGGAAATAGCTCAATGACGTCTCGTACCGGATCCAGTCAATATCTGGTAAGCCCATAGGACAAGGAGATGTAAGAGCATTTGCTGGTCCTTTGAAACTGCAAGTTGGAAGGTTAAACAAAGAAAACATCTGCTGGTTCTAGAGGATTGCACTGCGGAGATTGTCTTAGGACGTCCGTGGATCATCACGCATCATTCCTCAATTCTAAAATGGGGAGATAAATGCTTTCCCAGTTGCTTCCCAGAGCTCACAAAGCCTCTGAATCATGTCCCAGTGCTTCTGATCAACTCAACGTCCATAGAAAGCCCCCCAGAAAAACCGGTCTATCGACACATTCCCTTTAAATATTCTGGTTTCCACAATGTGTTTTCCCCTTAAAGGGCTGCCAAGCTTCCACCGCACAGATCATGGGACTGCACTATAGACCCAATAAACCAGTGCCAAAAAGGAGAAATCTACTCCCTCTCCATCCCCGAGCAAATAGCAATGGAGGAGGATATTTCTGAAGCCCTGCAACTGTGGAAGAATTTACTCAGAGTCAGGGGTTTTCTTTCCAGAAGAGTTTGGCCTTTAATTATTAATCAACAAAGCCGAGAGAGGCTATGTAGCAATTTTCTCCTGATCAGTTTTTGAACAATCTTTTTATACATTTTTTAAACCCCTCCCTTAGCACTGTTTCAAACCCCCCTCAGACAGAGTGCTTTTCTATACATTCCACATGGCGCCACCACCTCTGTTTTTTATTGGGGTGGCTATATAGTGAGTATTCTCTAGAGACACATCTAACAAACACACGTTCACCTGTTAACAAATAAGGGCATTGCTATCTACCCACACACACACACTCACACAGAGTACATACACCCCCACTACTTACATAAACATAGAGTACACAGTCACTATTATCCATGTAAGAGTCTACTTAATTAACCTTGGTCTGATTTACGAAAATACACTACACAACAAGGTTACATCAGAATCGCCCAATTCTTCAGCATTTAGTTTCTTTTTTGTAGGGAAGAAAGAAGGATCCTCTTCCTCTCGTCCCAGCAGCTCTTAAACAACTCAAAAAAAAACAGCCACCATTTTTACTAAACTTGACCTCCAGAGTGCATAAGGTGCATGAGGGGGACGAGGGGAAAACCGCATTTGTAACACCCACAGGACACTAGAAATATCTGGTCATGCCCTACGGGCTTGTCAATGCCCCCACCGTATTCCAAGGATATATGAATGAGTTGTTCTGGGATTACTTGCACAGATTTGTATTGGTATACATCGCTGGCATATTCCCAAAACTAAACAGATCACCATTGTTATGGTCCCGCAGTCTTACCGAGACTTAAAGATCACCAGCTACTGCCCAAAGCTAAAAAATTTATCTTACATCAACCTTCCATTCAATTCTTTGGTTACAATATCAATGCTCAAGGAATCTAAAATAGACAAGGTGGAAGGTGGAAGCCATAAATTACTGGCCTTGACCCAACACTATCACCGATCCCCTGACCCACCTCCTAAAATAAACCCAAGTCCCTTCTATGGACACCAGAGGCTGCAACAGCCATGCAACATCTTCAAGAGTTGTTTCACGGCAGCTCCCCTCCTTCAACACCTGTATATCCCCAAATCATTTGTTATTAAAGTGGATGCTTCCACCACTGGGGGCCTGGAGCAGTTATCTCCCAATTCCACTAAAAACCCACTCGCCTCCACCCATGTGCCTTCTTTTCCTGAAAAACTCATGTCTGCTGAACAAAAATTATGACATCAGCAACCAAGAACTGCTAAACTCATTGTCAACCCTATTCGATTGAGTTTGGACAAAGAACTTGACTCAGCATGAGCCTCTGAACCAACTCCACCGGGATGTCATGTTTATGAATGCCATACTCTTATAAACTCCCTTATTCACTCCACTCACACTTCCCTAGGCACAGGTCACCCCGGAAACAATCAAACCCTCTCATTGCTGAGAGATTGCTTCTGGTGGCCGGGTATGGCAAACAACGTGCAAAGGTACATGAGAGAATATCAGGGATGCGCCATGTGAATTCATCCCTTGAATCTTACCCACAGGTAAACTCATGCCACTTCCCATTCCCAAATGCCCATGGTCGCACGCCTGTATCTTATTAATGGTAGACCAATTTTTCAAGTCCTTCAGGCTAGTTCCCCTCAATGGATTACCCACTGCAATGGAGATAGCTAAGGTATTGTTTAATCATGTTTTCTGTTACTTTGAAATAGCCTGGGGAACCCTCAGAGGTCCTGACAGTCAACTACTGGTTCCAAGAGAGTTAGAGGGTCTGGCAGTCAGGCCATGAAATACCTATATACTTTGTCGATTGGGAGAGTTATGGTCCAGGAGAGAGATCATAGGTACCGAGAAAGGATATCTTAGATCCAAACACTACAAAGCAGAGGTAGGCCACCACGACAATGTATTTTTGTTCGGCCACCAGGAGATGGCCGTTGTCTGTCATGGAAACACCTCTTAAGATAGTCAGTCACCAGAGTTTTAAACCATGCACACCTTTTTTCATTTCACTTATTACACAAGCACACTTTATAAGCACATTTTTTACACAGGTACGCTGTCTGGTCTCCAAAAAGAAAAAAATACTCATTTAAGTGACTCACCATTAGTTAGTCTAGCATTCCAGGTTATTAATATTAATTGTTTATTGAGCCTAAAGAAGTTTCCCAAGGTTCAAGGTTCCAAGTTTATCATTGTTTAAGATTCCATTTAAGTGCATCAAGCTTCAAGTTTTACCAAGTTATTTTTTTTTTTTTTTCCACGTCTACAATTTTCAATCAATCTGTATCAGTCAGGATTTAGGCCCCACTATAGCACAGAGACAGCACTGGTTAAAGTGGTAAATGACCTGTTATTGGCCTCTGATCAGGGCTGTGTTTCCTTGCTAGTGTTACTTAATTGACACCATTGATAACAATATCCTTCCTGCTAGACTAGAAAATGTTGTTAAAATGAAGAGAACAGCTCTATATCTCCTGTCTTAGTCTTATTTGACTGATCATTTTCAGTTTGTTGATTCAAATGGTGAGTTTTCCGCACTTTCAAGTTTGGTGTTTCACAAGAATCTGTTTTAGATCTTTTTCTTTTTTCTTTATATATGCTGCCCTTTGATAAAATGAAACATAATCATGGTATTGCCTTCCATTGCTGATGATACACAGTTGTAAGTTTAACCCATATGTTTAACCCATATGAGAGAGATCAGCTTTACAATGTTGGGGAGTGTGTAAAGGACATTAGAAACTGTTTGGTTGATAACTTTCTACTACTTTATTCTAATAAGGCAGAACTTATCGTACTAGAACCACATGCAGTTAGAAGTAAACTTTGTGATTACATAGCATCGTTAGATCGTTACATCGTTCTAGTATGTGCATAAATAAGCTCCAGTCCAGAATGCAACAGCAAAAGACCTTACTAGATCTAGAAAATATGACAACATCACCCCTGTTTCATATAGTCTACACTGGCTTCCCATTAAATATCGTATTATAAAGTACTACTACTGGCCTATAAAGCACTACATGGTCTCGCGTTCCATTGTTTCCATGTGTGAAATTCTGTACTATTATGATCCTCCACGTCTACTTAGTTTAAAAGATGCAGGCTATTTGTTGGTATAAATAATAAAACAATAAAATATTATTATAAAATAATAATAATAAAAGTGACAGCAAGGGCACAGTTTCACAGTTATGGAACCTTCTAATTAGTGCTCAGGACTCAGACACAGTCTCAATGTTCAAGTTAAAGCTGAAAATACACTTACTTAGCCAAGCCTTCAATTTGTATTCTTTTTCTTAGGTAAAGGAGCAGAACTAGAGGAATCATGAATACAGAGTTTGGTGAACTGGTATATTTGTATGCTGTCCTCCTGTTTAATTTCTAACTTGATTTTCATTTTTTGCCAAAACAATGCTTGTGATTTAATTTGTAACTTTTATCGTTCATTGTTATACCATGCTCATTTTCCTAATTACTTGTTATTCGGTTCACTCTTAATTATTCGCTGTTGTACAATCCCTAGCCTTTACTCTCTTATCACACAATGCCTCCCCACTGATGTTCATCTCAAGTTTGTTGACCATTTATTGCTCTACTGGGATTCGTCGCCCCCTTTGAACTTACATTTCTATGTTCGAGTGCTAATTCCCCTATAATGCTATGCCCCAAATTTTATTTTGTTATACGTGTCATCAACTTCATCCTACTGCTCAATATTTTAGCGCTATTTTAAATATTCATAAATTAATTTCCAACCACATGCCCCTCAGATTTTTGACCCAACTGAAGTGTATTTTATATTGCAAGCACTGTCGGTTCTGCCCTGCATCCTTATTGCTTTTTGAAGTTTTTCTTCGTTTTTGATTATCAAATAATAAATATTAAGAAAATAAAAGGTTTGCATTATAGTTGACACTTAGATAAACACTTTTTTTTTTTTTTTTACGACTGTAATTTTCAATATCCACAAATTTTTGTGATGTTTTCTTTAAACTACTCTATGAGATGCACTTTATGATATTGCTTTCTCTCTTTTGATAAATTATTTTAACTACTACTAACAATTGCATTTACCAACATTTCTGCTTTCTCTTTACAAGAGAATACATCTTAAATGCCATAACTTAACGCAGGATAGCGCCACTCTGTTACATTTCCCGCTCATATTTTTAATCACCCACAAATCTCTCTTATCTGGGTAGGAGTTCCAACTGAGCTACAAAATTCCCTCTAATATGCCTGTTTTTCTTGCCTTTTTACCACAGCCTGCTCTAGTGTATACTGTATCATGCTAAAAATCATGAGTTTTTTATAACTTAAAGACTGTAACAAATACTCCACTGAGGCGAGACGTATTGAACCCAAGTGCAATTTATTTACATTACAAAACATAAACTAAACTTGACTTGAAAACATAAACACTTTGCAAAACAACAAACATAAACTAGACTAGACTTGACTTGACTTGACTGACTTACTCTTGAATACTAACATGAACAAGACCACGAACAGACTCAGCGCAGTGGTACAAACAATCATCCACAAGAAGAGAAGGGTAAGAAAAAAAGTTACTCACGTAAATGTAACAATCTAAATAGTGACTTATAATTGACACCTAGATTAAAAATTTACAGTTGGTTTTATGAAAGTCATTTATTTAATTGATTTTGAGATTTGAAAGATGTAAACCAGTGTCGTAACTATACGCCACGTTTACACAGCATGTTTGAAGTAACCCAATTTAGATTTTTTCTAAAAATGTTGCTCTGATCAGTTATGGTTGACGACTGTGTAAGCAGCAAATAAACACATTCATACTGATATTTTGTATACATATTTTATATAAAAGATATTTATAACTTATCGATCAATTCTATATTTGTTCAGGCTGTAACACAGACTCTCCTCTTTCTTCTCCTAAAAGAGAGCGTTGTTTTGCCGCCCTTCAAATACGATTCAGAAAGCAAAATACTGAATAATAATTTCTTCTTATAATCGGAGTCAATAACTTAACTAAACCTAACCTGGTCAGGAGGAGAATTTCTTTGTAAACCAAGAGTTTCTTTTTGTCTTCTCCACTTTTAAAAAGTTGTTTAAACTTTAAAAAACAATCATTCTTTTGCTACATTCATTTATTTTGCATATTATTGTCAGAGTAATGGCATGTACTTATATAGAGGATCCTGCAGGTTACATAAATTTGCAGGTAAGTACATTGAGAGAGGACTTTAAGTCCCTGGGTGAATTTTTTTGTTATACCCCAACGCAATTTCAATTGAACAGTACCGTTAATTAGATATATACATAATTTCAACTATACTAAATGTGGCTATAATTGGAAGGACACAACACTATGCCTACAAGACCTTGAGGAAGAAGGGGTATATTGCTGAAATTTCTTCTCAGATTAATCAACCACCATCAAATTCAAATATAACTGATGTTAATGCTTTAAATTTAAATGGTTTTTAAAATATCTAGGGCTTGATATTAGATCAGATCCAGACCGCCTCAATCACAGTTTTCAGCCAAGGTTAGATAATAATAAAAATATGTTTAATATATGTTAATATATAATTTATGTTGCTGGCTGCAAAGAGACTCAACAATTTATGGGAGAGTCCTGTTGACTACGGCTCAGGGCATATAATGCACAGTTTCTTTTTTGATATTCTGCTTTATTTGGAAATATAAGACTGAAATTGTTCAGAAAATCTATAATAGGAAATTATAAGGATAGTGATCTTAATTTGTTGGACTTTAAAATCATTAACCAGACACTCAAAATTAACTGGAGTAGGAATTGTTAATAAGTTACCCTGGTTCTGGATCTCTAATCTGTTCTCCAAATGTTGTTGTGGACTTCAAATGTTGTTGTGGACTTCAAATGTTGACTGGGCCATTCTAAGACATGAGTATTCTTTGATCCAAACCATGTCATTGTATGTTTAGGATCATTGTCTTGCTGGAAGGGGAATCTTCTTGCCAGTCTCAAGTCTTTTGCAGCATCCAATAGTTTTTGTTCCAGGAATGCCCTGTATTTAGTTCCATCCATCTTCTCATCAACTTTGACCAGCTTTCCCATTCCTGCTGAAGAACAGCATCCCCACAGCATCATGCAACCACCACCATGATTCATAGTGGCGATAGTGTGTTTAAGGTGATGAACTGTTACTTTTCTGCCACAAATAGCGCTTTGCATTAAGCCAAAAAGTTTCTCATCTAAACAGCACCTTCTTCCACATATTTGCTCTGTCCCCTACATAGCCACAAGCTGTGTAGCCAACTGCAAACAGGACATAAGAAGTCCTGTTTGCAGTTTGCTACATAGCTTGTGGCAAACTGCAAACAGGACTTCTTATGTCTTTCTTTCAACAATGGCTCCCCCCCACTCTTCCTTAAAGTCCACATTTGTGGAGTACAAGACTTATAGTTGTCCTGTGGACAGATTCTCCCGCCTGAACTGCAGATTTTTGCAGCTCCTCCACAGTGACCATGGGCTTTTTGGCTGCTTCTCTGGCCAATGCTCTTTTTGCTCGGCCTGTCAGTTTAAGTGGACGGCCATGTCTAAGTAGATTTGCAGTTGTGGCATACTTTTTGCATATTTGAATGATGGATTAATGAAATGTTCAAAGCTTGGGATATTTTTTTATAACCTAACCCATTAGTTCACAAGTGTTATCTAACAAAACACTGAGACCTTCATAGGATGGGTGTATTTATACTGAGACTAAATTACACAAGGTGGATTATTAACTAAGGTGACTTCTGAAGACAATTGTCTGCATTGGATTTTATTTAGGGGTATCAGAGTACAGGGGTCTGAATACAAATGCACACCAAAATTTTTAGATTTTTATTTGCTTAAATTTAATCATTTTTGTTCCACTATACAATTATGTGCTACTTTGTGTTGGTCTATCACATAAAATTTCAATTAAATACATTTAGGATTGTGGTTGTAAGGTAACAAAATGTAAAAAAGTTCACAGGGTATGAAAAATTTTTCAAGGCACTGTATGTTCACGCTGGTTTAGGAGCATAGTTTTAAACTCTTAATATAGGTAGCACCTAAAAATATTTAAAATGATTTGTTTCTTTAAAAATTTATGATTATGAGATTAAGAATGTTAAATTATGATTTATTATGACGATTATTAGATCAAAAAGTTGAAATTATGAATTTTTGACTTGCTCTCTCAATGTTTCAACACGGCACAGACTGTTCCAGAAATAGCATCGCGTTATACAATCCTTAATACAGTTTTATATATTAACCCATAAGATGGATTTCTCGTGCCGCCACTAGATGGCCACAAGGACCGATCTGATAGCAGCGAACGACAGTTTAAGTTGATAGACGTAACCAGTGTTGAGATATTATAATACACATCATTATGTCTTCTAGGACGCATGATGAATCGTTTCTATATGGTCTCCGATTAATAGAAAAAAATAAAAGTAGACATACCTTATAGTCATAAAGTCCTGCTGGGCATATAGCAAGACATGATTAATATTAAATTAATGTTGATCTAAGGTAAAATGAGTGATATATTAATTTGAACAAACTTTGTTTTATGTCCATCTTTTTCTATTTTTATAATTGAAATAGCTTTATTTTAGAGTAATAATTTTGACCCTTTTTTATCTCATAATTATGACATTTAAAGTCATAATGTTTAGGTGTCCTATTATACTTTGCAAAAAAACGTTTATTACGGAGACACAATCGGCACTGCGCATGTGCGAAAACTGAACCTTTGCACGTCAAACCCCTGCGACAAATGTTAGTTAGCTACCGGTTAGCTACTGGTTAGATACTGGAGTAAATTGCGGAAGTAATGTAAGTGATAGAAAGTTTACATATATAGTTTTGCGTAAACGCTTTTAATGTATCTGGGTATTTTGTTTTCTGTTCTATATGAATGCGTAACCATGTTTGCTTTTAAATTAAGGGCTGACTACTGGAAATCCCAGCCTAAAAAATTCTGCCAATATTGCAAGTGCTGGATTGCAGACAACAAGCCAGTAAACAGACTAATCTTATATTTCAATTCCGCAAATCTAGAATTAGTATTATTAATTTTAGTTGTTATGCCTTAAAATACCTAATTCTTAAGACGTGTGTTTGCTTTTGTGTCGGAACAGAGTATAGAATTTCACGAGAGAGGAAAAAAAATCACAAACAGAATGTTGCCGCAAAAAAATCGAAGACGTAAGTTAAAGGCTTTCATTACTATATATATATATATTTTTACATAAAAGAACCTTTACGGGTTGTTATTGAGAAAAAATGTGGCAACAATTATAGCTTTCTAAGCCATAGTAGATTTGTGTCGAGATAAGGGGGTGTGTGGTTATGGTAAATATTGCCAAATGTTTTTACCCCAAGATTAAAAAGAGCAGTGCTGAAAAAGCCAAGAAAGTAAAAAAAATGTCAAAGGAATTTGCAGCAATGGAAGATGCTGCTATGAAAGCATATGAAGAAGACATGAAAAGGCTAAAAGCAGAAGCAGGTAACAAGTCTGTTTCTTATTTCTTATGGGAAATTTGCATGTTCATGTTTAGTTTAAACATTTCTTGCTGTATTATCTATCATATTTTTTAACTAAGTAGTAAAACTCTAAAGTTGTGGCAGGCGTTGACTTATCTGTGTATGTGCCCACCTTTCTATAGTGAAAGGAATTGTTAAAGAATTCCAGTGTAAAAATAATAAGATTTGTCTTGCACTATAAAAAAAATTATTTTGGACTACAGAATTACTTAAGAAAATTAAAATATCTTATTAGGAACAAGAAGCAAACCATAAGCAAGCATAAAAGTGTAATAAGCTGTGTAAATACTGTAGCTTGTTGTGGTTTTGTTTTCACATCTTACTATAGATATTACAGTTTTGTAAGTCTATATTTATTTATGGACGTGAAATTCGCAGTAAAATCTTGAAACATAAAATAAGCACGTACTGACAGAAAGCAACATAAACATATGATGAGAAAAAAAAATATTGTCTCTATTTGCTATCTCGACCACCCAACTCTTTCACTTCAGCAAGAAGGTCTTTTGTTCAGACAGTAGCAGACAAAACAGTTAACAATGGTTTAATACTGCTACTGTGCCATAATTTACACAAAATGTATTTAGGCCTATATTGATATCAGATTTTTTTTTACTTCCCAATATCGGTATCGATATCAACCCCCAAAAATCAATCTGTCAGGCTCTAATAATTTTAATGGCAAAAATGTACAAGGCAGTGCTGTGTTAACAAAGTGAGTGAATTTATTTCTCATACATACGTCTTTTTGCAAAATTCTTACTGTTAATGTAAATTATAAATTTGTACTGGACAATATCTTAATATCAATAAATATCACAATAGAACTTTTTTTTAATAACGGTGATATGGTTTTTAAACACATTTCCAGTATTTGGATATACATCACAGCATTCGTCACTGAATGAAGTTCAGGGCACAGCCGTCAGGAAGAGCAGAACACAATTGGCCTCTTTGCGTGATGTAACTCTGCCTTCTCATTTGCCTCATTCACTCTCCCAAGCTCTATTTAAAATTGCCGCTTAGTGAGCTCTGCTCAGAATGTGCTGCATGCAGACCCACGCGTTGCACAAAACAGCCATAAGGTGTGAAGAGCTAAATCAGTAATAAAGATAATCGTATTAAGGCCGGCTTTGTTACTCCTTAATGAGAGAATTTTTCCACAAATGGGTGTGTTTTACTAAGCCAAAACACCTGCATGCAGTGCTTTGTAGGGAAATGTTATCAAGGTAAAATGTAGCCAAAAAGATTTGCATGCTTAGGGTAATATTTGTAAAAGTATACTTGACATTGCAACCATAAAATAAATTTGCATGCACAAAATAAGTTTTGTAAAGGTGTAAATCAAGTTATAAGGTCAAGAAAACAGTTTTGTAAATCATGTGTTAAAAAATTGCAAATTTATATTAATTTGAAATAAATATAACCTATAAATAAGGTTAGAAACTGTATTCTTCTAATCTACGTTTTTTTCCACGCTTACACTTTTTGCATCTTTTTCGCTCTGAAATGTGGCCAAAAGCCTTGCAAGTCTGAAAACAGTGGTGTTAAAAACTGCAAAACAGATTCACATCTTTATTTTACTCTGTGTGTAAAATAAAGATGTTGCATCGGTTCCGTATTGGTTGAGGCCCGGGTTAACAATGACCTACAGGGTGCCGGCAAAAATTGGGCTACTGTTAGTAAAAGAAGGAGAGAAGGCGGATGCAATAATAGACAGATAGAGAGAAGGAAAGAGTGGTGGAACTAGGCTAAGAAGGTTAGTCGAGTCAAGTCACCGTTATATAGCGCTTCTAACAATTAGGATTGTTTCAAAGGAGCTTTACAGAAGTACCTCAGAAACAACAATATTAAACATTCATTAGAACAGTCCATTTGATTGATATCCATAAATTTAGAGTCATTTATAGCCCAACTAAGCAAGCCAGAGGCGACGGCAGCAAGGAACCAAAACTCCATTGGTGACAAAATGAAGAAAAAAACCTTGGGAGAACCAGGCTCAGTCGGGGGGTCAGTTCTCCTCTGACCAGATAAACCAATAGGTTACCTGTGCTGCACCAACGTTTCTGTGGTCTTGTCCAGATGGCTGCTTAGAAGACAAGAGAACTGCCTTATTGTCTCCAAGTGATGGTGGCGACGACGAGCTCGGAATAACAAAGAACAGACATACTGTATGTTAGCGTAGATGCACTTCGACTGGTGATAAACAAATACATTATGTGTTATTGGTGGTGTTCCCTGGTTCCGGTTGACCTGACTATTGCAGCCTGATAATCCTTTAACCGAACTGAATAATAAAAATGTGTGTATTATTTGTAGGCCAGGTTAAAGAGATGTGTTTTTGATCTAGTTTTAAACTGACAGAGTGTCTCTGCCTCCTGAACAGTGCAAGGTAAGTTATTCCAAGATTTAGGCCCTAGATAAGAGAAGGATCTGCCACCTGCAGTTGATTTAGTTATTCTAGGTATAATCAAATTGCCTGAGTCCTGAGAGGGCAGTGGACGTGGAGGACTATAATAGGATAAAAGTTCACTCGGGTACCGAGGTGCTAAACCATTTAGGGCTTTATAAGTAATTACCAAGATTTTAAAATCTATCCGATATTTAATAAGGAGCCAGTGCAGTGTTGACAGAACCGATCTTATATTATCATTTTTTTTTTATTCTAGTAAGAACTCTAGCTGCTGCGTTTTGGACCAGCTGGAGTTTGTTTATTAGGCATGCAGAACAGCCACCTAGTAAAGCATTAAAATAGTCTAATCTTGAGGTCATGAACGCATGAACAAAAATTTCTGCATTTGACCTTGAGAGCATAGGTTGTAGTTTAGATATATTTTTAAGATGATAAAACGCATTTTTACAAATGCTGGAAATGTGGCTCTCAAAGGAGAGATTACTGTCAGAAAGCACACCTAAGTTTCTAACGATGAAGGGTTGACAGAGCGCCAATGATTTAGATTATTAGATGCAGAGGCTTTATTGCCGATAATTAACATCTCTGTTTTTTCAGGATTCGGCAATAAGAAATTATTTGTCATCCAGTTTTTTATATTAGCTATACATTTAGTTAGTTTTTCAAATTAGTAAGTTTCGCAGGGTTGTGAAGAAATATATAGCTAAGTGTCATCAGCATAGCAGTGAAAGCTAACATCATATTTCATGTTATTTGTTAATTTAGCCACTGTATTGAATAAATACCTAGGGTTATGTTTGTTCTCTTCTAGAAGAGTTAAAAAGTAATTAGATCTAGCAGTTTTTAACGCATTTCTGTAGGACAGGTTACTATCTCACCATGCAATATAAAAAACCTCTAGTTTAGTTTTTCTCCAGATGTGCTCCACTTTCCGGGCTGCTCTCTTTAAGGCGAGTGTGTGCTCATTATACCACAGTGCCAAACTATTTTTTCTTTTTTTAAGCGTAATGGAACAACTGTATTTAAAGTACTAGAAAAAACAGTTTTTTTAAAAACAGTTACACTTCATGTCTTCAATTACATCATTGAGTTTTTCTGAGCTATTGGATATGCTGGAGAATTTGGATAAATCAGGAAGATTACTTACAAAACAGTCTTTTGTGGTAGAAGTAATGGTCTATACAAACTTGTAACAGGTTTTATAAATTACAGACTCATTTAAAATAACAAAATCACCTGGTTTTAGCCAGGTTTCTGTCAAACAGAGCACATCTAGATTATAACTAGTGATCGTATCATTTATAAAAAGAGCTTTCGCAGAAAGGGACCTGATATTTAGTAAACCAAACTTTCATTTGTTTCTGCATACATTTTTTTTTTTTTATTTGTCGAACATCAATTAAATGGTTTTTTTTTTAGCTGATTTGGACGCTTATAGTATTTTCCAGTATGATATCTTCTAAGTCTCTATGTGCTGTATATTAACTGAATTCTGAGCGGATTGTGAGATGAGACGGCAAGCAGACGGACGGTTTAGCCAGACTATCTGCTTCCTGATCCGGGCTCCAGTTAGTCAAGTGCCAAGTCTAAGACTATTTGCCAAATTTCTAGACAGAAGGGCGGCACCACCCCAGGAGGGATGAATACCGTCTCTTTTAATTAGGTCAGGTCTGCCCCAAAAACTCCTCCAATTGTCTATGAAAACTATTTTAATTTGCGGGCACCATTTAGACATCCAGCTATTGAGTAATGACAGTCTGCTATGTATCTCGTCACCACGGTAAGCAGAGAGGGGACCAGAGCAGATTACTGTGCCTGACATTGTACTTGCGAATTCACATACCTCTTTAAAATTATTTTTGGTGATCTCCGACTGAAGTCAAACATCATTAGTGCCGCCATGAACAACAATCTTAGTGAATTTACGCTTAGCATTAGCCAGCACTTTTAAATTTGCCAAGATTTCCGGCGCTCTGGCTCCCGGTGAACATTGGACTATGGTAGCTGGAGTCTCTATTTTCATGTTCCGTACAATAGAATCACAGATAACTAGAGCTCTTTTAGGTTTCTCAGTGGGTGTGTCACTGAGTGGGGAGAACCTGTTGAATGTTTTTGTCGGAAAAGCGGTGTTTTGACCCACGAATATGCCGTCTCACAGTCACCCAGTTGCCCAGCTGCACAAGCTCTAGAACCGGAACCGGTTTATGTATAAGATTCCCTGAGCTGGTCGCCTCCGAAACCGAATCTACAGCCTTAACATTCTTACTGTCTTCAATTAAAGTTTGGAGGCATTTCTCTAATTCTAAAACCTTCTCTGTCAGCCTGACTATTTCTCTACATTTATCGCATGTAAAGCCCTCACCGTCGACAGAGAGAGAGATAAACTGTATATATGGCAGGTGGTGCAGACAAAGATAGCAGGAGTGGAAGCCATTACTCACCATAAATAATGAGTGATTCCAAGGTACCGCTGTTGTTGATGCACTCTGGGGGGAAAAAAGAAAACAGTAGAACAGAAATGCGACTGGAAACACTAACTAACGATCGATGCTAACATGCATGGATTAAAATTAACAGCGAACATCAAAAAAGTTTTGATATTAGAAAAATAGTGGGATTTAAGTTATTTTTTGTTAATATAATCGACAGAGAGTAAAGATAACAAGGATTAAACAAAGGAGAGCGGAAGATGTTGAGGTTTTCTTTGGGAGTGACAAGGTTGCACAGGATTAGGAACCTAATTGGAACATTGCCAATTAGGAGTTCATCAAAAGGGATGGCTCATGTTAGATGTTTTGGGGAGAAAGTCAGGGAAGCTAGATTAAGGTGGTTTGGACATGTAAAGAGAAGGGATAGTGATTATATTGGTAGGAGGATGTTAGAACTAAAGCTACCAGGCAGAAGGCAAAGAAGAAGACCTGAGGAAGTATATGTATGTGATAAACGAGGACATACATTTTTGGGTGTGAGTGAAGAGGATGTAGAGAATAGGATTAGGTGGAGACAGATGATTCGCTGTGGCAACCCCTAAAAGGGAACAGCTGAAAGGAGAAGAAGAAGCAAAGGTGTAAACCACGTGTTTCATACGCAGAGCATGCGTTTAGCTAAAGTAATCCGATATGCGCCGCACCGTCTTTCTTTTACTTGCGCTTGGCACTTACGGGAGTTTGCTGCCGTGAGTGAGAAGGCGGGACTTATTTCTTTAAACAATCAAACTGCGTTCTTTTTGACTATGCGTTTTCTATTATCTGATGGCCCAATAACACGCTATAATTTGCTCAGAAACTTAATACCATGTTAGGTCTCAGATATACCAGCCCTTATGATTTTGCTACAGTTAAGCCAGGGATAATATATTTGTTTAACTATATTTAGTCTTTATATGTATATTTGTCTACGTCTATATTTTAAACTTGATTAGATTAGATTCAACATTATTGGCATTGTGTGAGGTGCATGTACAGAGCCAATGAAGTGCAGTTGTATAAAGTGTATATTACATTGCAACTCTGTAATTATCAAGTGGCTTATTTACAATAAATAGCAGTGTAAAAAGTAAGGGTATGAACCCTTACTTATTACACTGCTATTTATTGTAAATAAGCCACTTGATAATTACAGAGTTGCAATGTAATATACACTTTCACAAAAATTCCCCTGCACGTGCAATTCTTTTTGGTGTCATTTTACCTTCATAAAATGTTCGTCTGTGACACTATTTGTATAAATGACATGCTTAAGAAATAAGTCTCTTATGAGTAGGGTAGATTTGGCTCCATTGATTGTTTTTCTGATGCCTTTCTAATATTCATATCGATATCGGAATTATATCATATCGATCGAACTTAAGAACTCTGTTATACTCTGATATAAAATTTGACCATATCGCCCAGCCCTAAGTATAATTAAGGGAGTCTTTGATTCTTTTTTTTAAAGTATAAAATAATGTTGATTGAACATTTCATTTTGTATCTGTGCACACTTCATATGTTGTGAATGAATGAAGCAATTTCCTTAAAATTGCCTTAACAACACATCGATACATAAAATACAGACCTTTAGAACAACAAGGGTTTAGTTATTTTGGTAAAAACTTTCTCATTTGCATGGATTTGCTCTGTTTTTCCCAGTCTAATACACTGCTTGTTAATTGGATTTAGAAACTACTGTTCAGGTTCAAGAAAAATCTAATATATCTAAAGCTGGAGATATTGCAGAACCTTACAGCAAGCATGAATTATATGACTGGGTGCAAGGAACAACAGACAGTGGACAAATTTACTATTACAACACAACTACTAGAGGTTGGTGTCTACCTAAACCTGATGTTTTGCTGCATACAAGCTTGCCAAAACAATTTCACGCCTGTTTAAATAATTTATTAACACATTTAACATGGCTTTATTGTGCATATATGAATGTATTGATTTTAGAATCCCAGTGGGAGAAACCAGAAGGTTTTGAAGGTCAATGTTTGCCTTCAGCTACGGACCAAACTAAGGTAAATATATTTATTTATTACTATTTCAAATAAATATGTATAAAATACATGTTTTTTTATTATGTGTATATAAAAGATGTATATATATATATATATAGGTATTATAGTAAATCTGTATCCCATTCAAAAAATAAACTTTGCTAGCTTCATATACAAATTAAAATGTTGCTTTATAACATTATGGTATTTGCCTATTCTTCCGTGTAAAACTGCCAAAGGCCAGTCAGATTCTGTGGTCAGTGGCAATGGGCTGCTTACAGATTTTCTATCTATTTTTCTATTTTCCAAGTCAAGGCGTTGACTTGCCCTCTCAAGAACATTCACTCTTTTATCCCTAAGACATTACATTTTTTTAATATTATTGACTATGTTTACATGTGCAAGCATAATTAAATTAATTTTATTAATCGAAGTGAGGTCTTAATTGCATTATGATGTAAAGAACAAAGCTCTTCATTCCCGTTTAAATTAAATTTTTATTATTCGTGTGTGTCATGTCTAGGGTTGCCACCTTTTATACAGAAAAATAAGACACACCTGCTACAGAGGGGGCTACGCCCTGTTTTTTAAAAAATAATAAGACAATAGACATTGCGATAAACTCATCTTTTATCAAAATCGGTGTGAACAGATGCACTCAGTCTCCTATTCTTACAAGTAAACAGACTTAAAACACACTTCTCTAGTGGTCATCACACACAGGTATGATGATAAGCAAGAAAGTGAAAGTGAGACCACATAATTTTAGACTTGAAGGGACTTGTGAGATATGAACCATATTTTATAAACTTATTAAATAACAGATCCATAACCTATTAACTATAAATTAACACAAAAAATACATTTTCACACATAGAGTATTGTATTTATTCATATAATTATTAATTTAGGCTGATGGTGAGGATTAAAATGTAATGTGATGAAAGGTAAGAGCTTTCACTTGATATGATGACATTTACATTTACATTACATTTACACCATTTGGCAGATACCATTATCCAGAGTGACTTACATTTATTTCATTTATACAACTGAGCAGTTAGGGGTAAGGGCCTTGCCCAGGAGCCCAACAGTGGTAGTTTGGTGAAGCTGGAAATCAAACCCACAATCTTCGGGTTGGTAGTCCAACATCTTACCCATGAGCCACACCTGACATTTTTTAGATACTGTAAATCTTTGTTAAATATTAAAACATTTAGTCATTTATGAGTTAAGTTTAACAATTTATAAATGTAATAGTTATAACAAATTAGGATTAACATACTGAGCACATTTTACAGACAGTAAGTGCTTGGGTGGAGACTACAAGCCCAGAAGGATATACATACTACTTTAACACAGAAACTGGAGGTAAGTTAATTTTGCACAATATATCTTATTAAACCCTATTTATATCTGGTAGTGTTCATGCAATGTAAATATCAGGATTCTGAATAAATATTATCTTCAGACACTGCCCTAAATCAAATTTTAATCCATTTTATATCTGATTGCTTATGACACTGTCAAATGAAAAAAAACTTACAAACCTTACAGTTTGCAGAAAGGTTCCTATACTTGTAGCTAGGGCTGGATGATATAGTCAAATGTATATATATTACTAAATGAGCGATCAGTTCAGTGGTGTACAGTGCCTTGAAAAATATTCATACCCCTTACAGTTTTTACATTTTATCACCTTAGAACCACAGACTTAAATGTATTTTTTGAGATTCTATGTAATAGACCAACACAATATCACATAATTGTAAAATGAAATGATACTGTTATATTTTCCAAATTTTAAGCAAATAAAAATGAAAAGTGTGGCATGCATTTGTATTTGGCCCCCTGTACTCTAATACCACCAAATAAAATCAATCAATTGCTTTCAGAAGTCGCCTAATTAGTGTCCACCTGTGTGTAATTTAGTCTCAGTATAAATACACCTGTTCTGTAAATGCCTTAGTGTTTTGTTAGAGAGCACTAGTGAACAAACAGCATCATGAAGCCCAGGAAACTTACCAGACAGGTCAGGGATGAAGTTGTGAAGAAGTTTAACACAGGGTTAGGTTTAAAAAAAAAATTTGTAAGCTTCAAACATCTTAAGGAGCACCGTTCAATCCATCATCCAAGAATCAAAAAAGTATGCTACAACTGCAAACCTAACAAGACATGGCCATCCACCTAAACTGACAGACCGAGCAAGGAAAGCACTGGTCAGAGAGATAGCCAAGAGGCCCATGGTCACTTTGGAGGGGCTGCAGAAATCCGCAGCTTAAGTGGGTAAATCTGTCCACAGGACAACTATAAGTCGTGTACAAATCTGAAGTTTATGAAAGTACCAATAAGAAAACCATTGTTAAAAGAAAGACCTAAGAAAGACTTCTTAGGTCTTTCTTTTAACAATGGTTTTCTTACACAGTTTGCCACAACCCATGTAGGGGCCACAGCAAACATATGAAAGAAGGTTTAACTTTTTGGCCTAAATGCAAAGTGCTATGTGTGGCGGGAAAGTAACACTGCTCATCACCCTGAACACGCCATTTCACTGTGAAACATGGTGGTGGTAGCATTATGCTGTGGGGATGCTTTTCTTGAGCAGGGACAGGAAAGCTGGTCAGAGTTGATGGTAGGATGTATGGAGCTAAATACAAGGGCATTCCTGTTGGAGGCTGCAAAAGACTTGACACTGGAAAGGAGATTTTCCTTTTTCGCAAGACGATGACCCTAAACAGACATTTAGCGCTACAATGAAATGGTTTGGATCAAAAAATCAGTCAAAGTCCATACCTACATCCCATTAAAAATCTGTGGCAACACATCATAATTGTTGTTCAGACACTCCCCATCCAATTAAGCTAAGCGTGAGATATTTTGCAAAGAAAAGAAGCAAAAAAAATTCAGTCTCTAGATGTGCAAAGCTAGTAGAGACATGCCCCCAAAAGACTTGCAGCTGTAATTGAGGTGAAAGGTGGGGGCTGAATACCAATGCACATCACACTTTTTAAATTTTGAAACCATGTATCATTTTTGTTCAACTTCAGAATATGTGCTTCTTTGTGTTGGTCATAAAATCTCAGTTTGTGGTTGTAAGGTGACAAATTATGAAAAAGTTCAGGGGCTATGAATACTTTTTCAAGGCACTGTAGGCAGATATATATGATCTACATTTCTATATAAATGCTATACCAGCCCTTATGGTTTTTTTTACAGTTAAGCCAGTGGTAATCAATAAACCATAAAACATGGTTAAATAATTGTGTATCTATATTTAGTCTCTATATTTGTCTGTTTGTGCAGTGCATTAATGATAATTCCTGCTGCCGTGAGGATGATTCTGAGCTGAAATAACGCAAGTTATTAAATAATAAAAAAGTCCCACCTTCCCACTCATGCTGGTAAACTCCAGCAAGCGCGATTCTAACAAAGACGGTGCAGGGCATATCAAATTTCTTCAGAAAAAGTTATGCTCTGTGTACGCAACACATTGTTTACACCTTTGCAACAGCTTTATTTTACACACAGGCCTATTCTTCAGAGTGAATTTATTTTGCAGTTCTTAACACCACTGTTTTTGCTCCGTATTTCCACCATATGCAAATAAGTAATAAGCAAGTGCCGCTGTCTAAAGAGTATATAAGGCGGCGCGGAGTGGCAATATTTGCAATGTTTTGCTAGCATGGCAATGACCGCAATGTTTTGTTCCCGCTCTCAGGGAACCGAAATAACCGGAGACATTTATATGTCACTCGGCATTGCGGAGTCTTCGCTAGATTGAGCAAAAGCGTCTGGGATAAAGAGGCTGGGAAAGAGCTTCCAGTACCAACTCCAGGTCCCAAGGCAGTACTGAGGGAGGACGAAGAGGGTAAGGCCTCTGAAAAATTTAACTACAAGCGCATGGTTGCTGATCGATTGCCCATCTATGGGGAAAAAAAAAAAAAAAGTGGCATTGGCTGCTACATACACCTTGGGAGTGGAGGGCAGGGCAGCCTCTATCCAGCCTCTGCTAAAGAAAGTATGTCTGACATGGAGCAGCTGTTTGGGTTGAAGCTGGCACCACGACACTATTGAGCAAAGACTTGCAACTTCGAATTGTACAACCGTCTCGTTGACAGGCCTCGCGCTTCCTCCAGCATGGTCAAGCACGTCTGCACGCAGAGTGTCCAGCTCTTTTAATGAGGGCCATTAACAACTCCCTCAGGTATGAAAACATGGCTGATTTGGTCAGTTTGGAGCCATGAGGATCACAGAGGCTCTCTCCTCCCTGATCTTGGCTAAAAGCAGAGTCAGGATTTTCACCGGGGGGTAACGCATACACCCTGGCCAGTGCTACGACAGAGCGGGGGGACTCCCCAGCAGGGAGTGGGACAGCAAGAAGAACAGTTGACAATGTGCGTTCTTGTTCGTGGCGAAAAGGTCCCACCTCCGCCTCCCCAAAACGGCTCCAAATTATCTTGATAGCCCTGGGATGAAGCCGCCACTCTCCCATACTCCCCACCTCGAGAGCAAATCTGCACCCCGGTTCAGATAACAGGAATGTTTTGCTGCTCTGATAGATAGAATCTGATTGATGATGATGATGATCTGCCCACATCAGGAGGTGAGCATCCATGTGCGATTTATTACAAAACCACGGACGTATTGTTGGTACGAATAAGTACATGCTGCTGCTCTACTCGTGGCAAAAAATGCTATCAGAGCTAAGAATAATGCCTTGAGCTTCAAGCAGTTTATGTGCAGATAAGCCTGCGAACTCAACCACCGTCCTGACACTGGCATGCCCTTGCATACGGCTCCCCAGCCTTGGATCGATGCAACTGTCGAGATAACTAGCGTGACGTCACTGCCTCTAAGGGGACTCCCCTGCTGTACATTTCTATCACAGCCTCAGAGCACTTACTTATCCGCAAGTGTCCACAATGGCGGAGACCTCTGTGACAAATGGCTGAGGCTGATGCCATCAGACCCAAGGGCCTCTGGAAGGTCGCCAAGGGTGCATAGCTGCCCTGCCGCTGATTGGGATGCAGACCACCCCTTCACTACCTGCTCGTGCACATTTGGGGAAAAAAGGCAATTATTTTTATAGAGGCAGTCTCACGGAGGTCCGAGGGCTCCTTATTGTCGGGTGGATCCTGTTCTGTATCCCAATCATCTCTCTCCGATGCAGATATAGACATGTCATCATCGTGACCGAAAGAGAGGATGTCCGCTAACTCCAGCTGCGATCGGTGGCAGACCTCTGCAAAGGATATAGGGGATCCATAACCATGCTGCGTGCTATGTTGCAGCCCTCGAGACACTCACCGGCAGATCCAGGAAGCGCAGTTAGTAAATTGTTCTTTCTTTGAAGAAGATTCTGAATATTGGTGCCCCGCACCGCCTTATATACTCTTTACACAGTGACACTTGGTTGTTGCTCATTTGCATAAGGGCGGCAATATGCCTTACTGTCTGATGTAGTAAGCCAATAATCTTAAAAATAAAGGGAAATGGGAAAGTAAAGGTGGGGGATTTCCTATAGCGAATGCTCCGCATTGTTAAATGAAGCTCGAAAGGAAACTTTATTTTATGCATGCGAGTTTATTGTACGCTTGCACTGTCGTGTACACCATTACAAATATTACCATGTGCATGCAAATCTTTTTGGCGCCATACCTTTTTGGCGCCATACATTTCCCTCTAAAGCACTCCTGGCCGCATACACACAACCTGAAACCATGGGAGATCTGAGATAAGGCTGTTTTGTGCAACGCGTCGGTTTGCGTGCAGCAAACTTAGCAGCTATGTTGAACAGAACTAGGGAGAGTGGGTGGGGTTACTATGTGCGAGTATAAATATATATATCAAAATACTGGAATGGTGTTTAAAAAACATATGACCGTTATTGAAAACGTTCTGTCACAATATTTACTGAAATTGAATTATGTCAAGCACTGCTTGTAGCATTTGTCATTTACAGCAGTGTATAATCAGATATAAACATTTAATTCACATTTAACTGCTAAATAAATTTAAAAAATATATAAAAATATGTTCCTTTTTTAATGTTTATTATTTTTGGTTTTATTATGTATTTGCTTCTATTAATACAAATGTAATATTAAATCTTTTTGTTAGAAGTTATATTTGTTATTTCTTTATTTCTAGAATCTACATGGGAAAAAACATCTGTGCCTTCGTCAAAAGGGGTAAGTCTGGCTAAAATCAATGTGGAGGGCCAGGCTCAACTTGTGTCTCAGCCAGATTTCTCTTCTGGCAAAGCAGCACAAAGTTCTAAACAGTTGTATTGTCCCAAAATTAGCTTCAGGGTAAGTAAAACACTGTAATTATATGTGTTATTCATACTAAAGTAATGTTTCGTTCTAAAAGCAATGCTAATATTTTAGCAATAACCTAAATTGTGTATATCTCCTTAAATAATTTAATATGTTTAACATAAACAGCTCAGTGTTCAAAAAGTTTTAATAAAAAAAAAATGTAAATCATTTTACATAATGGAATTGTAATCTCAAGGCACAAATCATCTAATGTCCTAGAAACATGATTTGCCTTGATAAAACTTAATTATTTAAAAAATTTTAAAAATAGAATTTAACAATTCAACAAAAGCTACCAAACTGTTTAACACTTAGTAAGTGGGAATACATATATTTTTTCACATATACAGTACAGCATGCAGTGATTCCTTATAAAATTGTGGATACTTACAGTAATAGAAAATATATTTAGCAAGAGGCAATCTGTATAATTAAATAATGGGAATATGAATACAGTGTTCTCTTTACCTTAAAACCACAATGCTTCATATTTTAAAAAACCTGCTCCAATTTATAGGCAAACTCACTCAACTACTCTTCGCTTTGCTTTCACTCTGCTCACTCTGTTGAGGGCCACAATGGCCTATGCAAAGAAGCCCCTGCTCATTTTTGTTTGCAAGGAACACTTTTCTGATCAAAACAGAGAATGGTCTCTCCCACTGGAGAGCTCATCGGTCATGCTGGGTTCTGCTGGGTGCTTGTGCTCAAACAAGGCTGTGATCCTGTCAGGATGCTCTCTGGTAATATCTACATAATGATAAACTTTAAAATACATTTTTTTTGCAGAAACAAAAGAAAGAAGTAACAATTCTACTAGGGAATGATAACAAAAAAACAATAGAGAATTTAGAATCATTTGTACCACCAAAAAAGAAAAAGGACCCTGCAAGGAAACCTGAAAAGGCAAACCCATATGGCAAATGGGAACAGGTTCAAGAAGATGAAGACCTATAGTAAGTACATTGTCGCTGCATGCGGCAGAAAGACATTGTATGCTACATAGCTGTATTTTACATATCACTTATTAGATAAAAGAAGGTGTGTCATTCAGTGTGTAACTAACTCCCTAATGTTTACTATAAATACTGTAATTTTGTGTTCTCCATATATAGTAAAGATGTGGATTTGCAGCTGCCTCAGAAGGAAAGTGAAAATTCAATTTCCACATCCTCTGTTCCCCTGGAACCAAAAACTAAATTTAAAGAACGCACAGTCACCTTACAGGAAGATGAAAGTAGCTTGGGAACTATATTTAAAAAGAGGAAGATGGATAACGGAAAAGCCAGGAGCCTTCGGCAAAGAGGGAAAGAAGACTGATTTAATGCATTAGTGTCTCATTTCACAAATATTTTGATAGACTGCATAAACAGCATTCTGCTTGTTTTTAATGTTCCAATCACTTTTAAAAATTGTGACCTGTTTGTGGTGTGCAGTTGGTTTTTTTTTCCAAACTATATCATAAATTTTGTAATTATTTCTTATTCTAGTTCATGAAACCATAATTAACTTGTAACTACACAAAAATCATACACTTTTTACAATTTTTATATAGTTAATATGTGTATATGATAATAAAAGTGTAAGCCACACTTATTTTAGTTAATATTTTTCTGCATTCATTACTTTCCAGACAAAAAAGGTCAGAAAGCTTGTCTGACAATATAAATTATTTTATATATAAGACTATTTTAAGGGCATAAGTTGGCTGTAGGGGCAGAACGGTATCCAACCTCTTTGGAAATGCAGTGCTCTCTTACCTTACATTGTAGCACAAGTCTCATAATTGGTCGAGTTTGTCGATCTGGAGTAGAGGCCAAGTAGCTTTGGCATGACTGTCTGGTAGACCCACAGTACCATTTTTTTTCCTTAAAGAATATGCATATTTTATTTTAAGTCTAGTTGTTTTATTAGAAAAAGCATTGCTTGTGTAGACTCACTATCTATTTTGATAATCGCAGATTGTAATAAAATATTGAAATAAAACAATTTTTAGGACTATGGTGCTACATAAAACTACACAAAACAACAAAGGACTAGGAAAAAAAGTTGTCCTAACCACATAAAGTGCAAAGAGTGCAAACTACACTGTACATAAAACAAAAAAGTGCTGACCTGACCATGTATAGTGCAAATGGAGTTAACATAGCATTGGAATTAACTAATGTGCAAAACCACATTTAAGAGAAATAGCGCTAATATGAACGTCGTTTTATGAATGAATGAGTAAATTATGAAATTTCTTCTTCTCCTTTCGGCTGTTCCCTTTTAGGGATCGCCACAGTGAATCATCTGTCTTTACCTAACCCTATTCTCTACATCCTCTTCACTCACACCCACTAACTTTATGTCCTCGTTTATCACATCCATATACCTCCTCTTTGGTCTGGCTTTTTGCCTTTTGTAGCTTCATTTCTTACATCCTCCTACCAATATATTAGCTATCCCTTTTCTGTACATGTCCAAACCATCTCGATCTGGCTTCACCTGACTTTTTTTTCTAAAAAATTCGAACATGAGCCGTCCCCTGATGAACTCGTTCCTAATCGTCCAACCTCGTCACTCCCAAAGAAAACCTCATCTTCAGCTCTGCTACTTCCAGCTCTGCCACCTGTCTCTTCCTCAGTGCCACTGTCTCTAAATGATAAATCATGGCTGGTTATGCCACTGTTTTGTAAACTTTCCCCTTGATTCTAGCTGATATTTTCTTGTCACACATCACTCTGAAGTTGGGTGGTCAGTACCTCTGCCTTAATGAACATGGCAAGCAATAAGTACATGGTTTTATTCTTATTCTTTTTTTCTTATTTACAGAGATGACAAGTGCCACAATGCACAGCCAAATGCCTAAAATGTAGACCATACATGGAAAATTGTGTGGAAATAAAATATAATTTAAACTTTTTCAGTTTTCTCGCTTTGTTCTTGTTTTACAAATTGCACCAGTTTCAGTTAGCCTTCTTATATTACTTATTTCCACCTGCTACAGGTAAATGTTGTTGGCCTTCCTCTAAAATAACACGGAAATTAACAATTTATAAACACTGTGCAAAATGTTTTGCCACGTCTGTTATTAATTTTTTGTTTGGAGGCAGTTGTAGCAGCTCGGACTGCTGTTGGAAAAAAAATCCCACTCGCAACACTAAGTATAGTCTATGTAGCGAGTAGTAATGCAGATTGTGTTAGCAGAGGTGTATAGTATTAATTTCTTACAATGTTTGCATGTTGTCTTTGTCTTGTCTATCATTCTTTCGCCGTTTCTTGTTTCCACTGGAAAACCAAAATGGCTGCATTTACACTGCATGTATCAAGTGACCCAATTCCAATTTTTTTCCTCCAATGTGGCACAGGTTGGATTTGACTCATGACAATGTAAGTAGGAAAAAAGCACATGGATTCAGGCCTCATTCGTATGTTTCCATCTTCCATATGACACACCTAGCACCTTCCTTCCGGTCTCCCTGATTACTTCAGCTGTAGTTTTTAATCCATTTGAAAACACTAACTGACTGCCCTGTTTCAACTCCTGTCTAAATTCTTTACAATGTTCTTCCTTTTTTAGCTTCCACCACTTGGTTTTCTTCTCTACCTTTGATCTCTTCTTCTTCCAGACCAACATCTTCATTCTAGACACCGCCATTTTATGCTCCCTGGCTACACTCTCTCCCACCAGAACTTTACAGTCACTAATCTCTTTTAGATCGCTTCATCTACATAAGATGTAATCTGTGTGCTCCTTTCTCTGCTTTTCTAGGTCCCTATATGCTCCTCTCTCTTCTGAAAAAAAAGTATATACTACAGCTATCCTCTTAGCAAAGTCTACTATCACCTGTCCTTCACTGTTCCTTTTCCTGACTCCAAACCTGCTCAACACTTCTTCATCACCTCTGTTCCCCTCACCAATATGTCAGCCTATCACTACTCCCTCTACTCTGGAAATACTCATGATAACCTCATCTAACTCACGATTGAACCCCTTTTTTCTTCTAACTCACAACCTACTTGTGGGGCATAACCACTTACAACATTCACCATCAACCCTTCAATTTCTATGTTTCGACTCATCAACCTGACACTTTTTTCACCTCCAGAACATTCTTCACAATCTCCTTTTTTAGGATCACCCCTACCCCATTTCTTTTCCTATCCACACCATAATAAAGTAAACTTGAGTCCAATGCTACGAGCTTAGCTACCCTTCCACCTGGTCTTCAGTACACACAATATATCTACCTTCCACTACACTTTTGCCTTTCCTCCTCTTTTTCTGTCTATAAACGAATTCTCCTTCTCTCCTCCTTTGTAGCCCAATTTCTGTAGGTCAGTGGTGGCCATTGTTAACCCAGGCCTAGACCGGTCTGGTATGAAATTCTGACGGATAATTCACATATTTAGATTTTGCAGAGGTTTACCGGAGGATACCGATCCTGTTTCTGTGCTATGAAACTTATGAAAACCAAATTAAAAATGCTCAAACTAATTGTTATGGGTTATATGGGCATGTAGTTAAGATGCCACAATTTGTTCAAGGATTTCAGCTAAAAAAGGGAAGATTAGAAATGGGCCAGTAATTGACCTGTTCAGTGTTAGACTTTAATACTAACATAACTGACACCATTTTGAATGCAGCAGACACTACCAGATACCAGAGCATAGAGTCATTAATGATACTCAACACAACAGGGCTGAGACAGCTTTAAATAAACTAGAAGTTTGAACAACAAACACAAACAGAAGGTGGTTTTTAATGTGCTGGTGACATTTTACACATTGTCCCCTCTAATACTTGTCCAAAGTGCTTACAAAACTGTCATTTCTCCTTACTGACTTTGTGTCTATTTTACACCAGTTTTTTCAGTACTTTTACAGAGACTTTAAAACATTCTTGTTTGGCTATTGTTGAAAGATTTGTTAAAAATTAGTAATAAGAGTGGAGCTAGGAGTAGTGTAGTGTAGAATAACTATTAAACATGATGAATAATAATATACACAATATTATGGAATAGTAAATATTAACAGTAGCACTGAAATGTAAGAAACATTTTAAAACACTAATGGTGTGGTCGAGGAAGGAAGGACACAGAGCGCGTGTGTGTGTGTTGCACTAATAAGAAGGCTGCTGCCAGGTTATAATGAGACCAAGTCAAGTCACCTTTATTTATATAGCGCGTTTAACAATCGAGATTTTTTCAAAGCAGCTTTACAGAATCACATCAGAAAAGACAATATAAAACACAATTTAATTAATATCTATAAATTAAGAGTCCCCAAGCCAGAGGCAAGGAACCAAAACTCCATCAGTGACACAATGGAGAAAAAAACCTTGGGAGAAACCAGGCTCAGTCGGGGAGTCGGTTCTCCTCTGACCAGATAAACCAGTAGGTTACCCATGCTGCAGCTAAATTTTTTGTCCAGAGGGCCATCTAGAAGACAAGATTTCACTTAGAAACTGCCTTATTGTCTACAAGTGATGGTGGCGACAAAATAACAAAGAACAGACATATGTTAGTGTAGATGCCATTCGACTTGTAATATACAAATATATTGTGTGTTATTGTTATTATTGTAGCCTTTATCCTTTAACGGATTTGAATAATAAAAATGTGTGAATTATGTGTAGGCCAGGTTTAAGAGATTTAATCTATTTTTAAACTGACAGAGTGTGTCTGCCACCAGAAGAGTGTAGGGAAAATGATTGCAAAGTTTGGGCGCCAAATAAGGAAAGGGTCTGCTACCTGCAGGTAATTTTGTTATTCTAAGAACTATAATAGGACTATAATAGGATAACGCTCACTCGGGTACTGAGGTGCTAAACCATTTAGGGATTTATAAGTAATTAACAGGATTTTAAATCTATTTGATATTTAATAGGGAGCCAGTGCAGTGTTGACAGAACCGGGCTGATATGATCATAGTTTATGGTTCTAGCTGCTGTGTTTTGGACCAGCTGGAGTTTGTTTATTAGGCATGCAGAACAACCACTCAGTAAAGCATTACAATAAATCTTGAGGTCATAAACTAATATTTCTGCATTTGACCTCAAAAGCAGGTCATAATTTAGATATATTTTTAAGATTATAAAATGCATCTTTCAAATTCTAGAAATGTGGCTCTCAAAGGAACGATCTGGGTCCTTCTCTGAACGCGGAGCTTGACTCCTTGTTGACAGAGGCACTATTGGATTTCTAATAAAAACTTTGTTCTCTTATTATTCCGATCTCAACTCCTTTTTTTTTTTTTTTTTTATTTGTCTTAGATTTCCACGACAGTTCCTTGCACCCTAAAAGGTACTCTACGTCTCAACTAGTCTCAGAGATCTCCCAGATCAGTACAGCAGGCGCCGCTGCCTGAAGGTTTTTACTTCAGCCAACCACAAAAATTGGCAATTGGTGGAAGGAGATCAGGGAAATCACAGAGACAGCGTCAGTGGCGGAGTCCCTCGTGAGTAAAATCAACTTATATTTCACAATAATTATGTGAATGGAGTGTGGATTTGCAGAGAAAGGCAGATTCAGTGAGAGACAATTAGATCAGTTAAAAGTTAAGTTGCTTGAGTATGACAAGGCAGGCTTATAATATGTGGTTGACTAAATGTAATTCACGTTTAATAAAAAGAAGTCAAAAAACATAAAAAAAAAATCTGACACTTCAACTTTGCTTTTTTCACTAACACTTTACAATGATTGAGTCAAAATGTAGATCCTAATCTGGATTGCCTCCCTGACCTTACCTCTCAAGATCCGCCTCAAACTCAGGCTCAAGATCCACCCTTAAGACAGGGTCCGGAACATGACAGGGTCCAGAGCACCAAGGGTCTGTCCCCCTAACGCCCACGTCAGGTCTTTGTTAAATCTTCCAATAACCACTCCACAATAGCAATAGCGCCACCCTATGACAATAGGGCCTCTGACGACCCCAAAGGCAGAGCCACGTGTTACAGTCAGAGACTGAAGGACAAGAAAAGAATGGGGCAATGACCATACCCATGATAGAAGTGATTTACTTCTGGTTTACTGGTTTACTGGGCCTAGAACACTGCAGATATAATAGAAGCTGCAGCAAAGAGGTGGGAGGAATTGAATTTAGCATGAACTTTATTCGTTTTTGCAAAGAGTTCAGACCAACCAGACATGAACTTAGACGTCCTGATGAAGAAACCACAGTGGATATGTCCAGAGTACAATATCAGTAGCCGAAGGAAAACCGCCAGATAAGAAACGTGGACTGGGATAACCCACGAAATGTAGACTACGTGGTTATGATTGAAACTCTTTCCCGCTCCTTTGAAGCAGCATTTTCACTCAGACCGAACATGACTAAAAAGGCAATGTGCAAACAACAAGAGGGTGGGACAGTGATACAGTATCTTGCAAGACTAACGGTGGTCCATGACACACACAGTGGACTGGAAAGACCAAATGACATTGATGCAGACTTTTGTTGTACAACTGACCCCTACTGACAACAAAACTGTATGGTTTAGCCCAAAAATAAATTTCTACTAAACATTAAACTGGTTGTCTAGGGCAGAGAGGACATGTGACATAGCACCAGATGATGCATCGACCCTAACCCTTGGTACCCCTCAAACAGTAGGAGAAGAAGACAATTTTTACCTGTCTAAAATTGAACTGACAAATCCCAGACTTAGCTCAGTCCCTCGACATCTCTGGGCCACCAGTGAAAAATTCAATTCAATTCAGTTTTATTTGTATACGACCTAAGACACACGGGGGCCGTTCCATTGATTTATTAACTAAGAACTAATAAGAATATTATGATCAATGGTTTCAAAAGCCGCACTGAGGTTGAGTAATATAAGCAACGAGACACAACCATGATCGGATGCCAGTAAAAGTTCATTTGCTCTCTGAACAAGTGTTGTCTCTGTGCTGTGATGAGGCATAAATCCTGATTGATACAGTTTGTGTATGTTATTCCTGTCTAGATATAAATAAGACAGGAGATGAGTGAGATTAAGTTGTGATCTAAGTAAGCTCTGATCTGATGTGGTTAGTTTATCAGCAGAATCATTCGAATGGTCTTGTTTCAAAGCCTGTATTTTCTGCATAATGTTTGCAATTTTATTATCAAAAAAGTTTATGAAGTCCTCACTGCTGCACGCAGTTATGGTGCAGTTTTCCGAAGTTGTCTTATTCATTGTTAATTTTGCAACGCTGTCAAATTATTTTCAATAAATTTGGAAAGATACGTTGATCTAAGAGCTTTTTTATATGACAGGATTCTCTCTTTCCATGCTTCCTAAAATACTAACAATTTAGTTTACTAGCTCTCTGTTTTAAAGCGTGTGTGTGTTCATTATACCAGGGAGTGAGTTACTTATCTTTAATTATCTTTCTTTTAACTGGAGGTACGTTATCTAATGTATAACAGAATGCGTCATCTAAATATTCAGTTGCCTGCTCGAGTTCTGTTGGATTAGACGGTGATGCGTTTAGAGCGGTAGCGCGGCGCTGTGAGTACATTATTAGTATGACACATTTTAAATGATATGAGATTGTTATCAGAAATTATTTCACACTAAGGAATTGTAACCATATTACTTATACTTATTCCGAAAGATAATATTAAATCTAATGTGTGACCTGCTTTATGAGTATATTAAAGTCTCCAGCAATTAACGCTTTATCAACAGAGACAACTAGGTTTGATAGGAAATCTGCAAAATCACTAAAATTCGAAGTACAGTCCTGGGGTCTGTACTGACTCTGCTTATTATTTGTGGCTACAGATGTACAGGAAATTATTTTTACAGGAAATTTTGTACAGGAAATTATTTTTATAAATAACTGCAATGCCTCCTCCTCTACCAATTGGACGAGACTGATGTATGTAGCTGTATGCTGGAGGACTAGATTTATTTAATGCTACATACTTGGTTTAGTCCAGGTTTCCGTTAAAGACAGAATGTCAAAATCCTGATCCATGATCATTTCATTAGCCATGAGCTCTTAAGAAGTAGGAGATCTAATCCTAGCTTCAGATCAGAGGTACAGGCTGTGTGTACAGTATGTTCTGAATTATGGGTATCTATATTAGTTAAATTACTGAAGTTGACTTTTGGGGTTTTTCTGTATTTATTTTGTTAAGCTCGGGGAACAGACACAGTCTTAATTTTATATACGAGTATGAGTGACAACTCTGTGCAGCTACCAAACAGTCTGATTACTTAGTTGGTCTGCTTCTTGGCCTTGGTTCTGGGTAGTCAACGATTAACTAGCCCTATTCTAAGACTATAAGCTATGTTATAAGAAAGTAGAGCAGCTCCTTCCCGAGTGGGATGGACACCGTCAGTCCTAACAGGCCAGCTTTGCCCTTAAAAGTTCTCAAATTATCAATGAAGCCCACATTGTTTTCAGAGCACCACCTGGACATCGACCATAACCTGCTGTAAGCTATGCCACCACCTCGCATTGGAATGGGGCCAGAGCATATAACGACATCAGACATCGCCTTCGCTAGTTTAAACACCTCTATGAAATTAGCCTTACTAGTCTCTGAAAATGTATATCATTAACAACAGCATAAATAACTGTCTTCGACCTATGCTGGCCTACAGCCCTAAGATTATCTGCTATGTCCAGTGCTCTGACTCCTGGGATACATCTAACAACTGCCGCTGGTGTCCCAGAGGCCTAGCTAATTTCACGTGCCTCACTATAAACTCTCCAATAACCAGAGTACCTTCAGGTTTCTCAGTGGGTGCTTCACTGAGGAGGGCAAATCTATTGGGCACGTGAAGCGCAGTGGCGTTCTCCGTTGGGCTAGCCTTAGCTCTAGCATTCAGCTGAGTGAGTATGCCGCCGAGTCGTCACCTATTCGCCCCGCTGTGAGAGCTCTAACGCCGGAGTCGGGTGCTGGCTAACTTCGTCTTGAGAATCCGGACCTGCCGCTACGGGAGTGCTAATTACTTTCTGGCTAACCTTCTCTAAAGTCTGAATGCGCTCCTCTAACACTAGGATCTTCTCCGTCAGAGTGCTAACTAGCAAACACCTCTTACAAATAAAGTAATCGCTAATGACGAAAAAAGACTGTCTGAACATCCTGCACTCTACACACTGAACAAGTTGAATGTTTGCCATTTTACGTACCGTAAGTTGTAATTTTGTTTGTCCTCTTTAGTTAGTTGCAAACACGCTGTGCTATCGTGCTTGCTCGCTGACTTTATCCTAACAATCATTTAAACTGTTCAAGTCTGAAGTATAGAGTCTTCCTCACGACTGCAGGGCTGTCAGACTGGGAGTTGTTTTATACAGAGTATAGACCTGGAAGAATACAGCACATTCGTTTTGGCCTATATAGCCTTCTGCACTGAGTCTGTGCTAACCACCTAGACTATCAAGATGTTCCTTGGTAAGGTAAGTAGAGTTCAGTTCAAGCGTCTATTTCTTTAGATAATGTTATATGAAGCACCACTACTTAAAAAAAACCCTGCTATCTGAGAAACACTGAAAATATTATTATAAATTGACGCAACCCCTCCACCATTACCTTTTAGAAGCGACTCATGTTTATAACAGTAATTTTAGGGTGTGGACTCATTTAAATATAATCATCTGGTTTTAGCCGGGTTTCTGTCAAACAAAGGACATCTAGTTTATAACTAGTGATCCTCTCATTTAAAAAAAGTTTTTTTGCAGCAAGGGACCTGATATTTAATAAACCAAACTTTATCGTTTCTCTGTGTTGCATGAATTTTTTATTTGTTAAACATTAATTAATTTTTTTTCAATAAAACAGTCTCTATAGTATGATATCTCTGTAAAAGAATCTCTATTTGCTGTGAATTAATTGAATTCTGTGCGGCCTGTGAGGTGAGACGGCGAGTAGACGATTGGTTTAGCCAGTCTGTCTACTTCCTGACTCGGGTTCCAGTTAGAGAGGGATCCTCAAGAGGGATGATCTTTTTATAAGGTTAGGTCTGCCCCAAAAACTTGTCCAATTATCTATGAAAACTGCTATTGTGTGGGCACCATTTAGACATCCAGCTATTAAGTGATGACAATATGATATGTATCTTGTCACCATTGTAAGCAGGGATGGGACCAGAGCAGATTACCGTGTCTGCCAATAGAAAAGCAGTCAAGAAGAAAGCGAGTAGGCAGGCTTACAAGAGCAACTTAATGTAAATATGCAGCTTGAAAAATAAGTTGATTTACTCTCTGTGATTGATGGACATCCATGCTGAAGGACGAAATAGAGATAAGAAAAGAACATCAGAAGAAACAACATACCACTATAGTCTAACATACAGTATCTCACATTGTTAGGAACCTCAGTAAACATTTTAGTATAACTTTTTAAAGGACAATAATTTTAATGGAGGATAATCTTAATAATCCTGATGGAGTTCAGAAATTAGAGAAAAAGTAAAATAATTAAAGTAAAATTGAAACATAATAACAAAACTGAATAGGTAATTATAAATAACTGTATATACAAACTTTGGAAAATATAAAAGAGAAGAGTAGCATAACTTACACATTTTCAAAAGTAATGAGGAAAATGCTCAAAAGTTATAATATCCACACCAAAAAGGATTTTAAGTTGCTAGAACAATATAAGCCGATCAGCATGAGAAAGTTGTTTTTTAAGAAAAGATAAGCTTAAACTGTTACATTTATTTAAACTTTATTGTTGCCATGTTGTCTGCTTCCATTTCCTTAAAGAAATTTAAGAAAGGCTGCCAGGTTTAATAGAATATCCCAACAGATCCTTTGATTGTGTATCTAATTTTTTTTCAGCTTGAGATGGGGCATTACTTTCCTTATCCAGTGACTGTGGGTTTTGCAGGATATGGCCCTTCCACTTAAACAGTATAAGTCTTCAAGCTGGAAGAGAACCAAAGGCCTATACGTTGTTTTCCCTTTTATTAAGAAGAGTATTTTCCAAGGCCAAACTAAAGTCTGGAAAATATTAAGCCAGAACATGTAAAGTCTTGGACATGTCTAATGCAAACGATGAACAATTTTGAACATATCTAAGGCCAGCGGAAATGAGAAGATTACGTCTGAAATTGTGTGTAGTTCAGAAATCTTGTTGGTAGTATGTTTCTTAAATGATTTATATTATATTCATTAACAAAGTGGGAGGGCAAAACAATTAGAATTCCCAGCATTAGTAGATTCTGGATTTGCTCTTAACCCTTATCGATGGGCAAGTTGTTTCATGGTTAAAAATCCCCACCATCCCATGCATACCCCACTTTGCATTTCTGCCATTGAAAGACATTCCATAGGTTCAGGTGTGACACATCGCACCGCTCGTATCCCTCTTGCGTGGGCAACCAACACACTGAACACCTTTCATTCCATATCATCTCTTCACCTAAAAAACACCCATTCTACATCACTCTGACCCTGCTTCAACGTTCGTTGTTGAGGTGGACGCCTCGGATTGCGGGGTAGAGGCTGTGTTATTGCAGAGACAAAGTACGCCGTCCAAACTCCACCCTTGTGCCTTCTTTTCATGGAAACTCATACCGGCAAAAAGGAACTATCACGTTGACAACAAGGAGCTCCTAGCTATAAAAAAAGCGCTAATGGAGTGGAGACACTGGTTAGAAGGGAGTACCCATCCATTTCTGGTCATCACACATCACAAGAATCTTAAGTACCTTAAGGCCTCCAAACACCTAAACTCTAGACAAGCACACTAGGCCCTGTTCTTCACTAGGTTCCAGTTCTCAGTCATGTATCAACCTGGGACAAAAAATAAGGCATCAGAATGACCTGCCCTCAGCCTCATGGCCGTGTGATAAGACCTACGTCCCCCAAGCTCTGCGTAATCGAATGTTGACTTGGGTCCACACCACTCTTAGTTCAGGACATCCTGGTATAAGGAGAACACAAGAGCCCCTAGAACCTCTACCTTTTCCTCAAAAAACGTGGTCTCACATTTCTATTGATTTTGTCACAGATCTCCCCAGTTCCAACAGTTACACCACCATTCTAACTGTAATGCTTTTTAATCATGTTTTTTAGAAATTTTGGTATCCTTGAAGATATTGTCTTTGACTGAATATTGTCTTTGTCTCTGTAAGAGTGTGGGCAGAGTTCTGTAGGCGCTTAGACATAAACGTCAGCCTCACATCAGGATATCATCCACAATGGTCAAGCAGAAAGACTGAACCAAGAAGTGTGGAGGTACTTATGATCATAGTGCACATGAGAACAAACCTGTTGGAGTGAGTTTATCCCCTGAGCTAAATACGCACAAAATTCTCTAACACACACTTCCACAGGCCTGTCTTTATTTTAGGGGTATGTTTTGGGGTATCAACCTCCCATGTTCCCTTTGTCGGGTGAACCCTCTGCTGTGCCCGTCGTGGAGGACTGGATGCAATGTATTGCCTGTGTCTGGGGAAAATGCCCATGTTCGGCTACAACGGGAAATTCGGACGCAGAGCAATCATGCCAACCGTAGACGACGTTCTCATCCCATTCTACTCATCCTGAACGCCCAGCGCCTCGTCCTTGTGGACGGCCTCGTAGAATGCCTTAAGACGTTTATAGAAGGAGGGGTACTGTAATGATTCCGCCTGTATTCCTCCTTCCGGTTTAGCACACTACTTTTTTTGTTAACGTTATCAATCTGCAAAGTGTTGTTTGCTATTGCGACTTGAACAAGTGAGTTCATGATTTTTGCTACTGTCTGGTTTTTTGATCTATGCCTGTTTCCTTGACTATGTTTTTGCCTTACATTTTAGATTTGTTTGCCCTTTATTGGATTACTGTGCTTTGACCTCTTGACATAGATCCTTCTCTTAGGGAGTCTTCCTTACAATAGCTATGTATAACACAAACTCCGAGATACTTGATTTTCTTAGGGCTAATTTGAAAAGAAACGGAGCCTAACAATGATCACCAACAGGCATTAATTCTCTTTTCTGGATATTGACTTTATACTCAGATAATATGCTGAATTCTGCAAGCAGGATCATCAATTTGAGTAAACCAGAGAGGGGTTGTGACAGGTATACCTACATATTGTCCGCATAGAGATCCTGTGTTCCAGTCCTGCCCTTTGAATATTTTGATGTCGGTTCTTTGTCTTAGAACCAGAGCAAGTGGTTTCATTGCAACTGCAAAAAGAAGCAAGGAGAAAGGACATCCCTGTCTTGTGCCACGCTAAAGTTCAAACGTAGGCAGATATATTGTTATTAGTGTATATGGCAGCCAACAAAGAGGTATATTAAAGATGTATTCATGATACAAACTTACGGCCGAATCTAAACTTCTCTAATATTTAAAAAAAAAAATTGCCACACTCCACCCGGCCAAATGCTTTTTCCACATCAAATGAATGCACTACCTCTAGTGTGCCCGGCGAAGAAGGACCATAAATTATATTTTCCTGTTTGGCCAGGAAATATTATAGAGGGTACGCTGTAAAAAATGATTTGTTGACACAACTTGACTTAGTCAAGTCATCTTGTTGCATTGACTCAGTTAAGTTTAGCAAACATTAGGGGTTATTTTCACTCAACATGTAGTTGTTGAAATAACTTCCAGTAAATTGAGCCAACATACTGTATTACTTAATGAGCATTTTTTAAGCCAATTCAAAAAAGATATTAGTTTAACTTTTTTCATGTTTTTACAACCAAAAAGCAAGTCCAACAGTTTACTGGACTTTATTGCTTTTACAAAAAGTTGTGGATATCTATCTGGAATAGATAGATATCCAAATTTTTAAGAAATCAACACAACTGCAAAATTGAAACTCATTTATTTTTTAAACAGATGCATTGCATTCAAAAACACCTCTAGGGTGCTCTGACCCTAATGAAGAATTCACAATAAGCGGTGTTAATAAAAATTTACATTAAATTGTTCAAAAACAATTTCCAATCGTAGAAACATGACAAGGAAAAAGCAGTACAAGGTAACAAAAAGAAATTCAAAAATACAAATGTTAAAGTTAAAACAATGAGATCTAAAACAACAACGCTTTTAGACCTATACCAGTACAATGATTAAACAGTACCAAGAGGGAAAAAAGATTTATCGCAGCAACATTTCTTAAGTCTTAATGCAGCAACTTGGTCTTCAAAGAGTGAATTCTTGCGGTGCAAGAGTCTGATCCAACTCCAATAAACAGGCGCTGTATTAAAAGATTTTATTTCCTTCGGGTAGTTAAGGTTTAATTTATACATCAGGCCCACACGTTAAAAAAAAAGGAATAGGTAAATCACTCATCTGCATCACATTTTCCACAACCACGAGGATTCCAATCACCACACCCTTGATCACATTTCCTTCACAGTCACTGGGCTTTATAGAATGTAAACAAAACAAGGTACTATTACTTAAAAGCAATTACACAAATATAGTCCCCAGTCCGCTGCAAATGAAATATTTTCCCTTGGATTGCCTGTTAACATTTCAGCTTACCTTGCATATCTTTATTAATTTTGAAAGAATCTCTCACATGTACCACGGACTGAAGGTAGAAGCTGAAGGGCTGTTTGTGAATGGTGTAAGTGGTTACGCCCCACAGTTAGAAGAGAAAGAGAGGTTCTGGAGTGAGTTAGATAAGGCAATAGTGATTATTCCGAGAGGAGAGAGAGTAGTGATAGGCGCAGACTTTAATGGTCATGTTGGTGAGGGGAACAGAGATGATGAGGAAGTGTTGGGCAGGTATGGAGTCAGGGAAAGGAACAGTGAAGGATATATGATAGTAGACTTTGGATGGAGGATGGAGATGGCTGTGGTAAATACCTTTTTCCAGAAGGGAGAGGAGCATTTATTGACTTATAAGAGCAGAGGATGGAGCCCACAGGTAGATTACATTTTATGTAGACAAAGCAATCTAAAAGAGATTAGTGACTGTAAAGTTGTGCTGGGAGAGAGTGTAGCCAGACAGCATAAAATGGTGGTGTGTAGAATAAAAATGTTGGTCTGGAAGAAGAGATAAAAGTTAGAGAGGAAAACCAAGTGGTGGAAGCTAAAAAAGGAAGATCCAAGATGATCCACTCCGGATCCAAAATGTTGCTAATTTATGTTTTTAGCCCAACCAAAAACAGCACATGGATACAGAAAGCATTGGTGTTCATGTATACTACTGCCAGATGCTTTCAGAATATAATAATTATGCAGCAACATACCTGCATAAAGATCTACAAGACAAACTTCGCGACCTTGGCTTGCTACGAGGACCAGGCCCCCAGCCCTCGACGTCACCTGATGCCGGCGACCGGGAGAAGGGACGTCGAAAGTGGTGCGCGAGAAAGCGAAAGCGGGCGGTTGTCCATGCTAGGCTAAAAACAAACCCTAGCCATACAGCACCCCCATCCATACTACCTGCTAACGTTTGCTCCCTGGATAATAAACTGGACTATATCCGACTACAGCAGACTACACGGCGTGAATGTAGAAACTGTTGAGTTTCGTACAGCGCCATTCAGCTAGACGGGCTAACATTGTTTCGTGCCAACAGAAATACAGCTCTGTGCGGTAAGGTGGTGGCATGTGTGTTTACATTAACACTGTACAGTAGGTAAGACACTAGAGAAGGAGAGAAGGACTTGTACAGGTTAGCAAGGCAGAGGGATCAAGATGGGAAGGATGTGCAGCAGGTTAAGGTTATTAAGGATTGAGATGGAAAGGTGCTCACAAGTAAGGAGAGTGTACCGAGAAGATGGAAGAAGTACTTTAAAGTGTTAATGAATGAGGAGAATGAGAGGGAGAAAGGCTGGAAGAGATAAAGTTCAGATGAAGAATGAAGTTCAAAAGATTTGTGCAATCAAAGTTAGGATAGCTTTCAAGAGGATGAAAAGAGGAAAGGCATTTGGAAAGGCATAAAGTTGATGAGTCATACAATGAAGGTATGGGAAAGAGTAGTGGAAGCTAGGTTAAGACGGGTAGTGTAAGCAGCAGTATGGCTTTATACCCAGAAAGAGCACTACAGGTTTCTCTGAGAATGCTGATGGAGAAGTGCAGAGATGGTCGTAGGGAGCTGCATTGTGTTTTTGTAGACCTGGAGAAGCATATGACAGGGTACCAAGAGAAGAGCTGTGGTACTGCATGAGTATTAAAGTTTAGTCACCATGGCACGTGGCCTTCCATCCTTTATTTTGGCCCTATGCTTCTATGTAAATGGTCTTTTCTTTGTAAAACGGGGGTTTGGCGAAAGCCAGAGCACATCTTACCCCCCCCCCCCCCCCCCCCATGTGTCCATTCAGAGGGGTTCTAAGTTCAAACACCTGTTGAAACCGAAGTCTGTGTATAGTTTTATTTGTGGCCTGAAAAAGGGGAGATGGTCCTGTGGAGGCTGTAGACCTGGCCTCATGCCAAAATAACCTAGGGGTGCAGAAGTTAATTGAGGCTTAGTCAGAAGAGGCAAAAACCTTAGTGTGTCTATTTGTGTAAAAGGGAAGGCTAAAAATGTGTTAAAAAATTGGAGAGTCCCATGTCAATAATATTACCAATATAGCATTCTATCATCTTAGAAATATTGCTAAGATAAGAAATATATTGTCACTAAATGATGCAGAAAATTAGTTCATGCTTTTATCACATCCAGGCTGAATTATTGTAACACTCTCCTGTCTGGATGTTCAACTAGGTGCATAAATAAACTTCAGTTAGTTAAGAATGCAGCAGCGAGAGTCCTCACTAAACCAAATATATATGAACACATTACGCCTGTCTTATCAACACTACATTGGCTTCCAGTGAAATACCTACTTGATTTTAAAAAACTTCTTCTGACCTATAAGGCACTAAATGGTCTCGTGCCACAGTACCTGAATGAACTGCTAGTGTCTTACGTTCCGCCACGCATACTCCGGTCAAAGGATGCGGGCTGCCTGTCAGTACTGAGCATTATAAAAACTACAGCAGGGGCAGAGCCTTTTTTTACAGAGCCCCAAAGTTATGGAATAGCCTCCCTATGAATGTTCGAGAATCAGGCACAGTCTCAGTGTTTAAGTCTAGGCTAAAAAACTTATTTATTTAGTCAAGCATTTTGTATAGATTCACCTTAGATAAAGGAGTAGATCTGGGGGACTCATGGATGTTGAGTATTATGGTGATCTGGTATGTTTAGATGCTGTCATCCCCACTTTTATTGATCACTGTGTTGATGATAAGAGAGGCTGGTTATTTAACATTTAACATTTTTACAATGTCACTTAACTGTTTTCCTTCTTTTTTGTCTTTTTTCCTACCTCTCTCTTTCTCTCTTTGAGGACTTATGATTTAAGTTGCTTACACACACAGTGTAACTAAATAATTCCTGCTACCTGTTTTTTCACCCAAATGAGGATGGGTTCTCTGAAGGTTTCCTCTCAAGGTTTCTTCTATACCTTCTCAGGGAGGTTTTCCTTGCCACCGTCACCCCCGGCTTGCTCATCAAGGACAAACTGATTTCTGATTCATTTTTATCTTTAAATTTCTTTGTTTGTGTAAAGCTGCTTTGTGACAATGACCATTGAAAAGAGCACTATAGAAATAAAATTAAATTGGAATTGGAGAGTCGCTATCGCTAGTATAGGTCAAGACCATTAAGTTCAATTCAATTCAATTTTATTTATATAGCAGCTTAGTTAAAGTGTAAGTTTGTCCCTAATGAGCAAGCCGGTGGTGACTGTGGCAAGGAAAAACTCCCTGAGATGAAGTAGAATGAAAGAGGAAGCAGACAATAGTAAATTCCCGTTAATTACAGCATGTTGTAATGCCCTACTACAGGCTTTCCAACCTAGTTAGGAAAAAAGGAGGTTAGAAGAAAACCTCAATCAGAGGGAACAAAACTAAAAAAAAAATCAGATGTCCAACTGAAACAACCATGCAAGCCTGTTACCAAAGAAAAAGCCCGAAGAAAATTATGAAATTGATACAAAAGACAACCCACCACCCAATGTACCCCTTAGTTATGAAAGGGCAAAATTATCATTATGTTCATGGACATTTATGGATGTAACAGGTTTTATAAATCTACTGTGTTTGTGAAATGAATTACAAAATTTGAAGAACAGACTATTGGACATTACCTGGCTATAGGAGATGTGAAGGCAATATAGTTTTAAGTGCTGAGAGAAACCAGAATGGCAACAATACTTGATCAAGCTGGAGACAAAACAATGGAAACCTTTAAGACCATACAGAAATAGCATTTGAGAGCAGCCTATTCAATAAATGCTGATAAAGGACTAGTAGAAAAACTCATGTTGCAAGATAGTAAAGGTATAGCCGAATTTATCCACAAGTGCATAGGGTGCTCACTGGAATGAAACAGCTGAAAATAAAACTTTATTTAGGCTCAAATTCAAGTTCAAGAAGCTTTATTGTCATTTAAACCATATATAGCAGATGCAGTACACAGTAAAATAAAACAACGTTTTTCCAGAACCCCATGGTGCTTCACAAAGCAACACAGAATTACACAAAACAACAACAACAACAAAAAGCTACTGAACAGAACAACACAGAGCTAGAGACTAAGAATAAATTGTCTCTGCAACATAAAGTGCATGTCTGCACCTGGTGAAACAGTGCAAATAAACAATACAAACATTACAACAAACAACTCTGTACAGTACATTTAGATAGTGTCATACCAGATTATAGAAATGTGCAGGTAAAAGAGGTATGTGCAGGTAACAAATGGCAAGATTTTTTTGCAATCAGCATAACAAAAATGTATTTTGTGTTTCCATGTTATTTTGTGTTTCCATGTCTTATTGTGTTGAGTGTGTGTGTGTGTAAGTTGAGGTAGTTCAGTGCGGTGTGTTGAGCAGCCTGATGGCTTGAGGAAAGAAACTGTTATGCATTTGGATGCTACGGTACCTATGGTTATTGCTAAAATAAGAGCACTACGTACTGGAGTGCAAGACCAACTGGAAACAGCTGTAGAACTAATATTAATGCCATGGTTTACGTTTGAAGCCAATATAATCAATTACACAGAACTACAATTGGAAGAGGGAGAAAGAGGCAAAGAAAACAGCACAGAACTTGTTGATGCACAAAGCCCAACTGGTAGAAAAAACGTGAATAATCCAAGATGGCGGTGTGGCAGTAGCACGCAGCGCCCATGTCAGATCCAAAATGGTGCTATTTATGTTTTTAGCTCAACAAAAAAGGCAGGAAAGCGGAAAGGTGTCTGAGCTAGGCTAAAAACAAACCCTAGTATGGACTAACGTCCATACTACTTGCCAACATTTTCTCTCTGGATAATAAACAGCAGACTACATGGCATAAATTTAGAGACTGCTTTGTCTTTGTTTTCAGGAAAACACGACTCATGTCAGGATGACATGAAAAAATAAGAGCAAACAAAAGAGAACAGAAGGTTATTGCACATTTTATATAAAAATAAATAGAGTATTATTGCACAGATAAAGTTCAGGTTCAGGTAGTAAAAGTGGTATTGTATTGGTATTGCAGTGAATATATTATTTATTTTTATTGAACAATGGGGAGAGCATTTAAGTTTTCATGAGGTAGATTGCCTGGGGGAAGAAACTGTTCTTGTGCCTAGCTGTCCTGGTGCTTGTTGCTCTGTAGCGTCAACCAGATGTCAAATGTTCAAAAAAACATGGATGTAAGGGATCCAGAGTAATTTTCCCAGCCCCTTTTCTCACTCTGGATGTGTACAGTTGTTGGAGAGTGGGCAAAGAAGCATCAACACAGAATGGTGCAAGAACTATGTGATTGTTTCTATTTATTGTTCATCACTAGTGGATTTTGTGACTGTTAGGTGCAGGCCATTTTATTTACCACGGGAATTTACTATTGTTTTCAGCATTCCACCCAGCGCAAATGCTAAAGAGGCACTCTGTGTACTCTATGGGGCTATTAGTGATCTGCAGAATGCACACTCTGACTGTTTATCATTGCCGGAAATTTTAAATTATGCAAATCTTTCCTCGCAAAGTCCACATATTGGTGAAATTTAGGGAGCGCTGATATGAGGGAAAAACACGCTAGATCTTGTTTACACGAACATACCCAGCATGTACCGAGTGGAGCCCTGTCCCCATCTTGGATACTCAGAACACATCTCTGTTATGTTAATTCCAACATAAAGACAACTCGTCAGAGTCTCCAAAGGTTTTGAAGCAGGTTAGAACCTGGCCAACACGAGCTACTTCTTCTCTTCAGTGCATTGACTGATGTTGTGTTCTTCTCCAGGTTAACAGTTGGTCACAGCCTCCCCAATGATCAGCTACATCAACAAGTGCATTGATGTGACTGTTTCCAAAACCATCACATGCTCCAATCAGAAACTGTGGATGACCACAGAGGTGCTTTCGCTGCTGAAGTCAAGACAAGAAAAGGACAAGCAAGAGCCAAAGTGTCCAGAGCCTCAGAGAGGCAAAGTGCGCATATACCAAGAGAATCCATTCACTTCCAGGACAGCGGAAACCCTCTGTGCATGTGGCAGGGCATCCAGATGATCACTAGTTACAAGACAACTCCACCTGCTTGTGACAGTGAGACATCCTTCTCAGATGCGTTGAATGACTTCCACGGTTTAAGGTGCAGAACAATGTAGCAGCGACATAGACCCTCTCTCGTCCCAGCGACCATGTGCTCTGTTTAACTGATGTGAGATTAACTTTAAGCAGAGGTAAACCACAGAAGTCTGCTGAACCGGCAAAGTACTTGTGCTCAAGTCTAGCTATAGATATATATAAAGTAGCAATAGTAGTCAGTCTTTACCTGTAGAAGGTCTGACTTTTATATTAGGGAATGACTTAGCTGGAGGTAAAGTCCTTTCAGTCTTAGAAGATTTGCAGAGCCCTGCTGACAGCTTCTCACCAGATGATCTGTCTTAAGATCACCCCACAGTGTTTCCTGTATGTGCTGTGACTCATGCTAAGGCCCAGCTATTAGATGTAGTAGATTTATCAGATTTATTTCTTGCTAAAGATGTTGTAGATTCTGCTGTGTTGTCTTCTCTCTCTGCTGGTTCTTTAGATTCAGTGACTTCCATAAAATTTAGAGTACAGATGCTCAAATTTGTGAGTTACCTGTTGACCGACATCACAAAAAAATCTTCCCGTTATTTTAAACATTTCTTGTGACCTGCTCTCAGGAAAGATGTTGTGCAGTTTTGTCATTCTTGTCATGTTTGTCAATGTACTGGGAGGCCAAATCAAGTTATTCCCCCAGCTCCACTCTATCCTCTACCAGTACTTGGAGAGCCATTTGAGCATGTTCTTGTTAATTGTGTTGGTTCTCTACCTAGAACTAAGTCTGGAAATCAGTATTTACTGATAATAATTATAATAAATAACAATAATGTGTGCTGCTTCTAGGTTTCCAGAAGCTATTCCATTGTGTTGAATTACCACTTCAGTTGTGGTAAAAAGACTTTTTTGGGTTGCCCAAGGTAGTTCCAACGAATCAAGGAACTAACTTCTTATTCAAGCTATTCTTACAGGTTATGAAAATGCTAAACATAGGCCATTAAGTGTCCAGTCCTTAACCCTCAGTCTCAAGGTGCATTAGAGAGATTTCACCAGTCATTAAAGTATATGCTACGTAAATACTGTTTAGTGCCTCTTGTGTTGTTTGCAGTGAAAAAATCTGTTTAGGAGTCTCTTGAATTTAGTCCTGCAGACCTTGTTTTTTGGTCATTCAGTTGGAGGCCCTTTGTAAGCTCTCAAAGAGAGTTTACTAGCAGCTGGTCCTAAGGAACACAATATATGAGACTATGTGAGCAAATTTCGTGAGCGTCTTCATAAAGCCTGTTCCATAGCCCGTGAAACTTTAGGGGTGTCACAAACTCGTATGACGCAGTGGTATGACAAGAAGGCAGTTTCCAGGAAGTTTCGACCGGGTGATAAAGCAAGGATTTTTCTTCCTATTTCCTATTAGTTTTCTGGTCCCTACTTGGTTAAAGAAAAACTTAGTGACACTGACTATGTTCTCTGTACACCTGACCGAAATTTCTGCTTTTGTCACACCGGACAGTCTGCAGTATACAGTTATGCCATTTAGACTTGCCGAAGCTACTTCATATCGGCTTGTTAATATTGTATTGACAGATGTTGCTGCTCGGCTTATCTAGATGACCTTGTAATTTATGCTATGTACTGGCCATTTAGATGTGTTAGAGCTGGTTTTAAACAGCTAGAACAACCCTAATGAATGTTAACATTGGCAAAATGTGAGTTTGCCCAAGCAACTGTTACTTATCTTGCCAAGGAAATAGGTCATGGACAGGTCCGTCCACTAGATGCTAAAGTAACTGCCATTTCAAATTTTCCTGCACCTTCAACTCATCGTAAGTTACGAAGATTCCTTGGTATGGCAGGCTATTATCTCAGTTTTTGGAAAAACTTTTCTACAGTTGTTTCTTCCCTCACATCTTTGTTGAGTGCATCCAAACCCTTTGTTTGGACTTCAGATTGCCAACATGCTTTTGATAGTGTGAAGAAATATGATGCACCTGTATCTGCAGCCCCAGATTTTTCTAAGCAATTTAAGATTGAAGTTGATGCAAGTGCTGTGGGAACAGGAGCTGTGCTGTTACAGGAGGATGCCTCTGGAATTGACCACCTGGTATGTTATATTTCATTTAAATTTGACAAACATCAAATCAAACATTCTACAGCAAGAAACCCTAGCATTTTTGCTTGCCTTGCAGTTTTTTTAAGTATATGTTGGTTCTGCTTCTCTACCAGTTATTGTCTATACAGATCATAATCCTCTGGTGTTTGTACAAAATTACAATATCGAAATAAAACACAAAAAAAGATTTAGAAAATGTTGTTGCTGATCTAAAGGTTTGGAATAATTTATACATTTTTTTTTGCAAACACGTTTGCTTTTTGGGGAGGGAGGGTTACGTGTGTGCTGTTTTTATATTATTTTTTTCTTCCTATTTTTCCCTGGCTCTATTGTTGTTGTCCTGTCTTTGACTCTTTGCTAGGTGGAGCCACCTGTTGATTGAAAGAGGCCTAGGACAAGAAACAAATCGCGTGCAAGATCCTAACCAGAGTAGGCGGAACCTCCCCTTTTTTTGTTTGCTTTGTTAACCCACTTACATGGTGATTATTAAAAGCAATAATCACTCTAAATCCTGGTCTTACTATTTCTGTCCAAACTACCCGTAACAATAAATTGTTATTGTTCCTACACTCCCCTAGGCCTAGCCAGGGTGGAAACGTAACACAGACATTTACACAACACACGGCATCCACAAAGCCAGGAAAATTTTGGGCTCACACATTTAATTTAATGTACTGTATGCGTTCAGTATGCATTTTGTTTTGTTCTGTATTGTCTGTTTTTGCATTGTCTAAAGCAATGTTTGTATTGTTATTTTCTGTATTGTCTGTTTTGCAATATTTGCACTAGGTTGTACACATGCACTTTATGTTGCTAAGACTTAATTTATTCTTTAGTCTTTAGCTCTGTGCTGTTCTTCTCTTATGTTGTTTTGTGTAATTTTGTGCTGTTTTATGTAGCACAGTGGTCCTGGAGAAACATTTTTTTCATTTTACTGTGTACTGCAGATGCTATATATGGTTGAAATGATAATAAAGCTTCTTGAACTTGAACTTAGGACATCAAGGAATAGGGGCCCTAGTTCAGAGTCAGCAAGACGCAGTAAGATGGGCAGGACAGTGGATAAGTCCAGAGCAACAACTGATTTACACAGGAGCAACATTCAGCAGTATAGGAAGAGAAGGCTTCAATCTCTCCCTTTCCTGTAAATCATTACAAACAGTGGGCGTCTCGGAACAAAAAAAGCAAACATTACGGTTAACAGAGCCTCAAAATACAACAGTTGAAGGACATACTGTAATATTGTCAGGAAGAAATGTGCTCTGCAAACTAGGAGCAAAAATACACTGTGGACACACAGGAGTGTGGGTTACATTTTCAGAACCCCTAATCCCACAGTATGTGGTGATGAAAAAACAAAATGAGAACTGTACATTTGACAACATCTATTGGCTAGCGCTAGAAAAAAATACAATATCAGAACTGTGTAAATCTTACACAGAATGGATTCCTGGCTAATTCATATGTGACCAGACTGTAGAAATGCAAGTTTCCCCCTTGCACTGCACACTAAAGTATAATAGGAGAGAACAAGATGAAGAATATGCTATAGACAGAACAAACAGAAGGCCAGAGGTACAACATAAAGATAACTGACATCAGAGAAGGCCAACAAGGAGTGGCAGCACAAGCAGAACTGTTATTACCCTAAGGAGCCAAACCATTACAGACCAGTAGCTTTGACCTCCCATCTGATGAAGACCATGGAGAGGCTCATCCTCAGCCACCTTCGCTCTGTGGTCAGCACCACAATGGACCCGCTGCAGTTTTCCTACAGGCCAAATATCGGGGGGGATGACGCTGTCATCTACTTGCTGCACCAGGCGCTGACTCACCTGGAGGCCGCTGGAACTGCTGTGAGGGTCATGTTCTTTGACTTCTCCAGTGCCTTTAACACCATCCAGCCGGCTCTTCTGAGAGAGAAGCTGGAAGGGGCAGGAGTGGACTGAAGACTGGCTTCATGGACATCAGACTATCTCACCAGCAGGCCACAGTATGTAAGGCTACGAAACTGTGTGTCTGAGGTAGTTGTTTCCAGCACTGGGGCCCCTCAGGGGACGGTGCTCTCACCATTCCTCTTCTCCCTTTACACCTCGGACTTTACATACAACACCAACAGTTGTCACCTCCAGAAGTTCTCTGACGACTCGGCCATTGTTGGTGGTGTGTCTGGGGAGAAACGAGCTGGAGTACAGGTTAGTCATCATGGACTTTGTGGACTGGTGTGAGCGCAATCACTTGTGCTTAAACACCAGTAAGACGAAGGAGATAGTGATTGACTTTCGGAGGAGGACACCAAATTACACACCGGTGACCATCCAGGGCTCTGACATTGAGGTTGTGGACAGTTTAAAGTACCTGGGAGTTCACCTTAACAATAAACTGGACTGGACTCATAACACCGATGCCCTGTACAAGAAGGGCCAAAGTCGCCTCCACCTTCTGAGGAGACTGAGGTCCTTTAAAGTGGGCAGGCCTCTGCTATCCACTACGCTGTGGTCTGCTGGGGAGCAGGCAGCACGGACCGGGACAGAAAGAGACTCAACAAATTGGTCAGGAGGGCCAGTTCTGTCCTGGGCTGTCCACTGGACTCTGTGGAGGAGGTGGGTGAGAGGAGGATGTTGGTTAAGCTGACATCCATCATAGACAATACCCACTGCATAAGACAGTGGAGGCTATGAGCAGCTCCTTCAGTAGCAGACTGTTACACCCTCTGTGTAGGAAGGAGCGGTTCCACAGGTCTTTCATACCCACCGCTGTTAGACTGTACAACTGTCTAACTACAGATGCACATAACTGTAAATACTTTTAGATTTTTAAAAGTGTTTATCGTAAATTCTTTTTATTTCTCACAATTTGCACTTTTCTATTGCACATTTTTTCTATTTTCCTACTTTGCACATAATTGTTTCTGTATCTGAGCCACCGTAACAATTTAATTTCCCCACTGTGGGATCAATAAAGATTATCTTATCTTATGTTATCTTATGTTATCTTATGTTATCTTAGCTTAGCTTAGCTTAGCTTAGTTTAGCTTAGTTTAGCTTAGCTTAGCTTAGCTTAGCTTATCAGAAATCAAAGAATGGTACCAAGTGCCAGATGCTACTTCACAAGCAAGGGTTTGACTCTAAAGATTTAGGGCAGATGGTCAGGGATGCAGAACAAGTTAGAGACTGGGAAGCAACAAACAATCCATACATACACTTATAATTCAGACAAAAAGTAATTTAGGATATCACAGGTTGTCACAGATTGCATGATTTTCTTACCGGTTTGGAGAAAAGTAGGGACGCAGACAGATTCACAAATAGAGATGCAGATGTTACGGCTAACAAAAGAACAAGCATTAACTGAACAAGAGAAAGAAGGCACATTAAGAAACATCTGAAAGGAATTGTGGACAAACTATATAACAAATGCAGGGCTACTTGAATCAGCAGGCTCAGTCGGGGGGTCAGTTCTCCTCCGTGTACTTTCATGTTTAGATCCTCCCAAGGCACAGGCCATTTCTGTGGTTCTCTGGAACCTCCACGTGTGGTCTCTGGACAGGACCAGAAGGAATTAGGAGATCTGTCACCATCGTGAACACCATCATCCAGGCTAGGGCCCCCTCCACAAGGTCATGAGGTTGAGTAAGGTTGCGCTTCAACTCAGCGGTTCCTGTCCTCACTTACCTACAGTAAACTTTTGACATGGGCGTGTTGTATAGGACCCCTAGTGCTGTCACTCAACATGAAGTGAACAACAGTTAGGGAATGTCTTGGTTACGTATGATAATCCTCGCTCCCTAAAGGAGGGAACAGAGACATTGTGTCACATATACCACTGCACCGGATCGTCAGGGGAGTCGTCATCGGCTCCTCAGAACAATTAGCAGTTTTGCGACCGGTCTATTTAAACCTGGAAGTTCGGGGCATGACCGGCTATGCAAATTCTGCCTGTCCAATTTCATTGGCATTTTTAAAATATGTTAGCGGTAATTTGGGCTTCCAAATGTGACTCCTAGTGTCTTTACTTGACACAACGTCTCCGTTTCCCACATTAGGAAACAAGGGTTACAATACGTAACCAAGATGGTTCTTGCATGTACAGCCCGTTTCAAGTCCTAACCAGCTGTATCTGATTTACAACAAACATGTCCTCTGTTGCAGTGTCCAAATAATTCAATTTAAGAATAGGTTTTGTTTATGTTGTCTTTGGCAAACTTTAGTCTGGCCTTTGAGTTTTTCTTAGCGAGCAAAGTTTTCCTCCTTGCACAACACCCATGAAAGTTAAAGTTGTGTAGTCTCTTGTTGATTGTAGAGTAATGCATTTCAAATCAACCGTAGCAAGAGCCTGCTGTAGGTTTAGATTAGATTAGATTAGATTCAACTTTATTGTCATTATGCAAGGTACATGTACAGAGCCAATGAAATGCAGTTAGCATCTAACCAGAAGTGCATAAGTGGCTTGTTTCAGGATGACAGTTTTGATGACTTCTTTTAGCATCTTGCAGTCTGCTCTCAAAGTGAACTTGATTGGACGGCCAGAACTTAGAATGTTGTCAGTTGTTTTAAATGTTTTCCACTTGTAGACTATTTTGCAGACAGTGGAAAGAGCTTTCTGAGCCTTTCAAAAAGAAAATTTTAGCACTGTTTCTAAAATAGTCTACAAGTGGAGGACATTTAAAACATTCTGTAAAATCTACTTTAAATAGGGCCAGCCTATTTAACAAGTTGAGTAACAATGTTCTAATTGTGTACCTGATGTGATACACCTGTTTGTGATTAAGTGGGAATAAATGTTGGGATATCCTAATTTATTCCCCACCAGAATTTTTTCTTTTTTAATGTAGATTTTACAGAAAGTCTTTTTTTTCAGTCTCAATGATTTTTATATTTCTTAAATTTATCTGCATTGCTTTAAATTGATAATAAATATCCATATGTCCGAATATGTTTAAAAAAAAAAAAAGGCTTTCATATGGTGTCCTAATTTTTTCATATGACTGTAAATCAGGACCTGTCTGTAACAAATCTCACTGAGGCAGACATATTGAGAACCCAATGGTGGAGTTTTTTTTTTTTTACAGTTTATTTTTATATATAAAATACTATTTGCAATTCTGGTTAGCTGCCAACTGCGTTTTATTGGCTCTGTACTGTACTCTACACAATGACAAAATCTAATCTAATAAATTTAATCTCATCTATTGTTTGTTAACAATAAACAAAAACAATAAAAAGCGACGCGGTAAACAACCAAAATTCATTATCACAATGAAGAAAATAATAATCCAAGCTGACAGATACAAAGTTTAACAGGTGTTACAAGCATGCACATACAGCAGAGTGTGAGCAATGTTCTTGTTAGGTGTTTACTTAATGCCGTTTGTTACAGAAACGATACTGACTATGGTGAAAGTAATGTATAATTATTACAATAAATTAAACGAGGCAATATATTTTTGCATATTGCGCACAAAAAAGTCGCATTAACAACCATTTGGTGGCGCCTGACGCTTCTAGACCCGCCCAGTAGAGTTATCTTGACGGATCCCCGCCCACAAGGGATTCAGCTCACTGAATTTCGTTGAATACAAAAGGGGCGTGGAAAGAGTTCTTTTCTGTCCCAGCTCAGATTGGCCGCGTAAGTTTCTGAATATTATAAGGCGGGCCAAGCTACTTATAAACAAGCTCCTGTGTCATTTTTTTCCTCTTCGACTATCTTCGTAACCGTGTCGGCGCTCAACGGCTCGCCTAGTTAAAAACGGCAATGTGTGACAAACTACCCTTCAAAGTCGGTCAGTATTTTTACTGTTTACATATAGAAATGCTATTTTTACTTCTACTTCCGGAGACAGATTCACAGTGTGTTTCATAGCTGATGTAATAAAATGAATTCTTACGCAAAATGCAACTTGAGCATGTTTACACTTGTGTTCTAACAATTAGTTCAGTCTACATGTGAGCCGACTGTGGTTTATCCGACGATGTCGGCAGTATGTGATTCCCAGTGTAATATCTACGAGGGGGATCGAGCTCAGTTGCAGTAAATTTGACATTCAGTTGCTAGCGGCATGTTTTTTAATTTTTTATTTTTGCTAGTTTCCTTAAATCGTCATAAAAATGGCAACAGCCTTGTTGAAAATAGCACATGTAGCTACTCGGCACCCGTAAACACCGTAAAAAATGCACTGTAGTTCTTTACTGAAGCTAACTGATCAAACAAACCCAAAATGTGTTCTTTAAACTTGAGAGCCTGAGGTTATTTTATAACTGTAACAGACCTGCCTTTTCACTCTCTTTCTTTCTCTCCTTTTTCTGCCCGTTTCAAACCTACTTTTCCAAAAGCTTTATCACACAGTCGTTAATCTTGCAGCAGGCTTGGGTATTTGGACTTTGTTCTTTTTTACCCCATAGTCCAGAGGTCCGTTTCAACAAACAAAAAACCGTTAGTTGTCAGTTTGACACAACAGGCAATACTACTTTAACTGTTAGTAATTTAAAAATAAAACTTTCGACCTGGAGCAGTTAGCCTTCGATTAATATAATGGTTGATTTTACACAAAGGCCCTACAAAAAGATTCGGTTAACACGTATTTCGTTTTTATGGAAAATTATTACTGATTTACCAAGCAATTGTGTACATTTACTGAAAATCCTATTTGTTTTTAATTTAAACATAATATTTTTGTTTAGAAGAGCCAAATTAGAAAATCGAATATTCCCTATATACACATGGGAATATTCACTAGGCTTAATATTTGAAGCAAATATAATGAATAGAAGTTCTGCTAAGGATGCTTGACTGCCACATTCTTACATTTCTTCTTTTACATTCTCCTAAAATCTGTAATTTAAGTTTATATTGTGTGAATGTGTGTGGGGTTTTTTTTCAGCTGATATCAGCCTAGCAGAATGGGGGCGTAAAGCAATTGAAATAGCTGAGAATGAGATGCCTGGGCTGATGAAGTTAAGAGAGGTTTATGGACCAACCAAGCCCCTGAAAGGAGCTCGAATTGCTGGTTGCTTGCACATGACTGTCCAGACTGCTGTGCTCATTGAGACTCTTAGGGAGCTTGGTGCTGAGGTGAGGAAAGGAAATTGCACTTGAGATTTTTTTTTCTTTTTGCCTGAATATCCCACTTGGGAGATAATTAAGAGTACCCCTGTCTGCTGGGATACATCACTTTTTATCACACAAGGATTATTTTGGGGTGTTTTTTTTTTTTTTTTTTTTTATAAATTGGGTATACCAATTAGTAATGCATTAAAATCATCTGCCTTAATATTGTATTGCATTTCTGCTGATAAAACAGCTGTGTTGAGTCATGGAATTTCCAAGATCTAGGCAGATTCTAATACAAGCGAACTAGTAAATTCTGATAAAATGTTTATTTGGTATTTAACATTCTAAACTGGTTTTTAATTGACAACTTTTAATTGTCTAAAATTAACTTAATTACTAGTACCTGTGGGCTACATTCGAAGATAGATGGTACAGCAATCATCATTGTTTTTAAATTGGGTTGAAACTATACTGATGTTAAATAAAAACATTAACTGTAACCTTGTGACAATAAACAATCCAAAAGTGCATGCAAGTTCTTTGCAAAAAGAAGCATTTTAGCTTTGTCACAATTTAGGTTTTCCCTTGTCATCAAACACAAGTAGCTGAGATGAACAAACTGTGTGTGTGCAGGCATACATACAAAGAAAAAAATCAATTATTTAATATTTTATTAGTAGTAATTATTTATACCTTTTTTCCCCAGTAACTTGTTTACCGAGATTCTCTTTTAAACCTTTTCAGAATGAATCATACACTATTCCCAATCTCAGAAAATGTTCCTCCTTTTCTGAAAGTGCACACTCCATTGACTATTGGACTTAATTGATAAAATTGATTATAATGTTAAGTGGTAACACCTGCTCTGTAAAGTATAATCAAGGGGGCAAAACCTCGGTAGGAAGCCTTAATGGTTTCTCACATTAAATATATGAAAGTATTATAAAACTCGTTCATCAAAGAAGACAACTCGACCACTATTACAAAAATAAATTGTACAAATTGGTATTTGTGTGTAAAACATAGGGAAAAAATATATCTTTTTTTTTTTTTAAGAAAAAACAATTTTATCACAATGCTTTTGCATGTTTAAGACTATTTTGCAACCTACTGAGCCATGACGCAGCCAAACTTGTTTACAAATGAACAACAGATAAAAAGACACCATTCAGGCCAAAGTACATTGAGCATATTTTAATCAATTGTAGATGCAAGTATGATTTTGCAAAGTACGAACATTAAACAAGACCTGCATTTAATGTCAGAATACGTGTAACAAAAAGTATACAGCAAATGGATGTGGCAAAAACAAACTAAAATAAAAGAAAGTTCTCTTCAAAAGCTTAAATAAAAAATATAAACTAGTCTAGTTAAAAGTATGTCAAATACTTTAGCAAACCTCCCAAAATAAACATTGGCTTAAAAGCTAAAAAAATCAATACCAAACATGAAGTACCTTTTGTAACCGCTTGTGTAAAAGACATGACTAGGGTAAATGTACCTTTTTTTTTTTTTAAATCCCACTTGCAACTTTGATTAAACTGTTGGACAGTTGAAACTCGGTGGCATGCTTTGATGGGTTATCCTTAGCTGTAGCTTTGGCTGAACAAGTATGCAGCCAAGTGTTTCACCGGAGTCAGAGGCTGGCTAACTCCACCTGTGGCACCCAGAGTCCCTGCTACGGGAATGCTTGCTAATCATCTCCTCTAATGCTCCTCTAACGCTAAACTCTTCTCTGTCAGAGTGCTAACTAACACCCACCTGTCGGACATAAAACTATTACTGACGACTGAATATTAGCCATTTTATAGTACCACAAGTTGGAGTTTTGTTTGTCCTTGCTCACTGTGCTTGGGTGCTGCTCTCATGTAGAAATCTGAGTATGGAGTGTAAATGACATTTTATGTAAAGGAAAAATGACCTTTTCCTCCACATTCAGAAAAATGTGTATTCAATTGTGGACCAATTATGCCTACACTTTGTGGTGAACAGGGGTCAGCAACCACTGTGCGTTCTGTTAAATAACATTAGCACAACAACCAGTCAGGCTAGCGCCCCACATTAATCAACACACCTTGGACAGTCTTGTCTTTTCTTCGTAGGTATTAGACCCTGCATATAGGGTGCACTCTACAGGGCCTGTCTTTTGAAAACTTTGAGAACTGACTTTTCTGTGACTGCTACCATTTTAAAAAGTTAACCAATATTATTTTTGTTCATCTGTTGGTTTTCCTTAATTTTTTTTTGATAATCAATACAAATAAGAAACGTGTACACATACAGGTTCTTATCTTGTATCCACTTTATTAAAACATTTTTACACCAAAAGTTATTTTAATGTTAAAAATATTGGTCTTTTCATCCTCCTTCCAGGTCCAGTGGTCCAGTTGTAACATTTTCTCCACCCAGGATCATGCTGCTGCAGCCATTGCCAAAACTGGTGTTCCAGGTGTGTCTTTGTGAATGTCCCTGTTAATTTAGTTTTTGCAGACTGAATTTAACTACAATAAGTCATTCATTAGCCTACACAAAGAATGTATTCTACCCTATTTAACCTTAAATACTATGATTTTAGAATTTGCAAAACATTGTAGAGGGTTGGACTGCCTAGCTTTTGAAAGACTGTAAAATTATAGATTTGATAGTCAAAATTAAATAATAAAACTTGTAAAAACTTTCTGGTCCTCTACTGCTACAACTTAATAAACAAAATATTTAAACCAGATATTACATGTTTTTTTTCATAGTTGTTGAATAAATGCTATAGATTATTTAAATCTATTGACACTTATTCTCTCAACAGTTGTCTGCTATTTGTACACTAAATCTTGCAACATTATAGATTGTAGCTTACTGCATCTGTTAACCTGGTGTCTTAAACTAATTTGTATCATTTTTATTTTCTAAAGTATATGCTTGGAAAGGGGAAACTGATGAGGAATATGTGTGGTGCATAGAGCAGACCATCTACTTCAAGGATGGTCAACCTCTTAACATGATCCTGGATGATGGTGGAGATCTAACCAACCTTGTGCACCAAAAATATCCCAAACTCTTAGCTGGTACAGTAATTTTTTTTGTGTGTGAGAAAAGAGCAGTAGTGTAAACAGGGATGTGGGTGGAGTGCACAACGGTTTATAATCCCACAAGATGAAAGGAGCAGTAGCGTAAAAACGGGTGTGTTATGTATAATTAATAAATTGTAATAAACAGTGATGTAATACAAATAAACTGTCTTTTCGGTGCAAATAGCACAGTAAGGTGTTAATACTTATAACGTGCTATAGTAAACATTGCAGTATTGTACAGTGCGGAGTTTTATTTACAGAAGTATTTTTTAAAAGATGATGAAGTTAATGCCACCATATACCAGATGGAAGAGGGTTAAATAGTCCATTGTTAGGATGAGAGGTGTCTTCAAGCAGCGGTGACTTCCTCTGTAAACCTGTTGGGTTTGTAGGCAAATTGAAATGGATCCAGTGTTGGGTGTAGGCATGTTTTCAGGTGGGAAAGGATCAGTTCTTAAAACGCCTCGCAGCCATTGGAGTCAGAGCGACAGGGTGGAAGTCATTAAGGGCCATTTTTGTGTATAATTGTGAGCGTTTCAGAGCAGGTGAGTACAGTAACCTGGGCCAAAAGGAGGTTAAAGATGGTGGTAAAGACCTCAGACAGCTGTACAGCATAGGCTCTAAGAAGTCTGCCAGGGATGCCACCAGGGCCAGCAGATTTGTTTCCTCTGCTTAAGGTGGCACATACCTCACTGGGTGCAACAGTTGGTGGCAATTCATAGAGTTAAGGCTCCACTTTCGTGGTTCGGTCTTCCCACGATCAAAGTGAGCATAGAAGTATTTTAGTTCGTCTGAAAGGGAGGTATAACTGCTTGTTTGTGAAGGCATGAATGCCTGTCCACATGTATTTATGTGGACAGTTCAGTGCATCCAACATGGTGCTATCTGTTTTTACCCCAATGTTTGGGACACTAGACGCTGGTATTCATGTATATTACTGCCAGATGCTGTTTTAGTGCAAACCATGGAGCAACTCACCTTCATGAATTGCTGGATAAACTTTATAACCTGGGCTTGCTACAAGTAACACGCCTTAAGCCCTCAGCGTTACCTGATTCCAATGCATGGGAGAGGGGGCGTCTGAAGCTGTGTGTATTGAAGAGGCGGGTCTCCATGTTGGGCTAAAAATAAACCAGCCAACATGCACAGAGAAACCATAGCCACTTTCAGGACAGTAAAGACACTCTAAGCATGTTGCAGAGCAACCTGATCACTAATCACTGTCAACTTTTTGTTACGGTGATTCCTTCCTCCAACATGAATGAATGAACACCTTCTACGCTCTATGCCGAACCACATGGCGGCAGGGAAGACCGTACCTCCCTCTGCTACCAACTATGCTGTCTAACCACGGCTGATGTGAGGAAAAATCTAAGCAGCGTTAACCCACAAAAGTCTGCTGGACCAGGCACTGGTAGAGTGCTTAAAAGTTGATTGTGCAGACCAGCCAACCAACATTTCTTTGAGCAGTGCTGCTGTTCCTATATGTCCTTTGTCCCTATGCTGAAGGAAAATCCCTGCCTGACAAACTATGCTGACTTGGGAAATGTGAAATACATAAATTACTGTAATGTTAAAGAACAAAACTAGCAACTTGCTGTTAAAATGGCTAGCCATTTTAATGAATGAAAAATCTGTAATATACTTGCATTAAAAATCCTCATTGTTGCTGAAACTCTACCTGCTCAAAAACACCTCTCCTCACAGCAGCCTGTCTTGTTGCTGTAAATGGTAATAAGCTCTGCTTATCCCACCCCTCTGTTCTGTGGAGCTTTTTTCAAATGATTTGAAATTTAAAGCTTGCACTAAAGCTACATTTCTTTCTGTCTTCTGCCTGCCTTTTGCACTTTTAAAGTGTCTGTGTAGGTCTCGCTGGTTCCTCTGTGACCATCTGGGGGTGGAATTCTGCGCCAACCTCAAAACAATTAGGGTTGATTAACGTATTACTCTGGGCCAGGGTTGCCAAATTGGATTAAAAAAAAGTCCAACTTTAATGTAATACATGCCTATTTAAAAAAAATGTGTAATGTTTGAACTGGAAAAAAGGCAGAACATTTTTGAACATTTTTAGGGCGGTTGCATGTACACATTATTAACACGCATTGCAGTTCAAACAACTTGTAAAAGTGTGTGTCTCATCCAATGGTACGTGCGATTCCAGTCGATAGGCCTCCAGCTTGACTGATACCTTGACTGAGACCTTACTAAAGTAAAAAAGTTGACTAGTCAGGAGTAGCAAACAATGGAGTGCACTCTGCTAGACAAACTAAGTAATTACACAATTTCAAGCGTTTTATCTGCCCTACTTGTTTTGTGGAAAAAAAATATCTGCGCTATATTGTAATAACGATTTATCTGTGCTTGGCTCCTATCAGCCAGTAAAATCGGAAAAACAATATATCGGTCAGACTCTTACATTTCTGTCCATTTGTAATGTGCCGTTTTATGCACGCTTTCAGGAATTAAAGGTCTTTCTGAGGAGACCACTACTGGGGTTCACCAACTTTACAAGATGCTCAAGATAGGTGAACTTAAGATTCCAGCCATTAACGTAAACGACTCCGTTACAAAGGTACCTGAATTTTACTATATGAAGCTGGCATTTGTTTAGTTTTTTTTAATAAATGAAAATTCATAAACTTTTACAGAAATTCACGAGTTTATGTAAACTCTAGTTAAAGGGGAATGTTGGCCAAGGGCCAAGTACTGCTAATTAAATTCTTACACTGTTCATTGGCACATCTCATGTAACCAGGGGGCATTTTGTTAGTTAGTAGATAACATAACTGTCCTAGATAACTAGTAACTGTCTTAGTATTTAATTTTTAATTTTAAACTAAGACATGACAAAAAAGGCAAAGTTGTAGCCATGACACTGGATATAGGACAATTTATTATATGACCAGTAAACTAAGATAGGTGTATTAGAGTCACACTTGGTTTTAGTCAGTGATATGTACTATATACTTTTGATAGTGGGCAAGGTTTCCTACAATATAGGAAATATGCTGAAAATGAATGCTGATGTTGTTCACTGTTAGCAAAGTTTCAAATTGTAGAGTTGTTTAAATCTTCAGCTGTAAAGTCTGGTGGATATTTTGAATGTTATGTTTAGTTATTGCTTGCCATTGCCTGATATGGGATTGTGGCGATAAATCATAAATGATTAAAAGTTTTCCTTAATTCCTAAAGTTAAGAGCCGAGAGAGAGTAAAACACCGATCTGCATGTGTAAATGAGTGTGCATTTATAGTAGTTGTGCTTTATAAAAAAAAAAAAACCCAAATAAACCCGATAATAAAATTATTATTGTGGGGAAAAATGTTTTTTCTAAGTGTAACAATTAGTTATATTAAATATTTCCTCAAATGCCCATTCATATTTTTTTTCACTAATTATGCTTTTATTTTGAAAGTAAGTTTAATGTTACATTTTTCCTTTTTTACACAGAGTAAATTTGATAATCTGTATGGCTGCCGTGAATCTCTAATTGATGGAATTAAACGGGCAACTGATGTAATGATTGCTGGTAAGGTGGCTGTGGTAGCTGGCTATGGTGATGTTGGTAAAGGGTGTGTTCAGGCTCTTCGAGGCTTCGGTGCCAGGGTCATAGTCACAGAAATTGACCCCATTAATGATGCCCTACAGGCTGCAATGGAAGGTATGTGTTGCTGTCATCATGCAATAAATAAATGTTTAGTGCTGGATAGAACTTTATCACCTGCTGATTCTTGGTTAAACTGTTGAATGGCTGTACAGGCTATGAGGTGACTACAATGGATGAAGCCTGTAAAGAGGGAAATATTTTTGTGACAACTACTGGCTGTGAGGATATCATTCTGGGCAGGTATGTGATTTAAGTACAACAAAAAACAAACGAGGGGATACAAAAAAGGTTCCAGACGTTCAGTCTCTTAATTTTTTGATATCGTGTCATATGTTTCCATATATCACTTTATTACTATATCGTAAAATGCAGATGGAGGGCTTGAGATTTTTCATCAAATCTAGCAGAAACTTAATGCCCATGTTTAGTGATGTTTTTTTTGTATTTGCATACTGAGACTAAAGATTTTATTATGAACATTTTGTTGCTCATTAAGTGACAATTTTTAGGAAATTAACTGGGAAGAGTATGGGGAAAAAAGTAGCTTGAAAACCTGCATCTGCGGTTAGAAGGATGCTTCTGTGTGCAGTTTATGTAACTATGTTTTTATATAATGTTTGCTTTTCTGTACTTTTGTGACCAGCTACAGGGAGAATAAATGTAAACATAAATTTTCCAAAGGTGAATCGATATGTTCAGGGCCAATACTGATTTATTAAAGATCAAGTAGGCTGAGAAGAATAAAAAGTTAAGAAGTCTGGTGTAAAAAATTAAGTATTGCAAGCTCTGACAAACTTTCTTTTAAATGCATTTAAACATATCTATATTTATTTATATTTTGAGAAACATTAAGAAAAGTACAAAATGCAGTGGGGTCACTTAATGCTTCATGATTAAACATATGAATACTGTACTGCAACCAGATGGATCATGAATAAAAGTAGCTAGTGAAATATTGTTTTTTTTTCTTAATGTTCACTGCTGAACCTTTTTCAAAATATGCTAAGGCCCACCCTTGTGACAGTGCAAATAAAGGCATAAAATCTTTAATCAACAATCTCTGTTAGTAGTCTATAGTCGCTTAACACCTTAACCACTGAGCTACCACTTCCATATATATATCGCACTACAACATGGGGAAAAATGTAGCAGTTTACAGATAATCATTTTGATCAACAAGGATATATACTTTTTTTTTGCTATTCAACATTTTTCCAAGCATTTCTATTATAAAAACACACAAAGACCCCTTTACCGCATATGGCCACTGAAATTGTCTGAATGCAAATAAACACACTTTTACAGGAAGAATTAATAACTTCCGGTTCTGTGACAAATTATGCCACAAAAACAGCGTCTTGGTAGTAAAAAACAGCAAGTTATTTCGTAACAGATGTTTTTAACTTTCTGCCCTTCATCTGCAAACAAGCTATTGACTGATATTGTGTTTTTAACATCTTAGAAAGTGCCAGATTTTATTCAAAGAGCTGGAGAGGGGAACGGTATTTAATATTAACAATTGCAGTGATCAACCATGACATTAAAACCACTTATTTTATTACAAAAGTCTGCTACAGCCAAGTATCGGTCACCAAGATATTATTAGGAGATAATTTAAGGTCCACAAGGTGGACCCTGGCCTCGTTTGTCCAGCATGTGATTTACCAAACCAGGTCACCTTTGTCCACTTTTGATGCTTATGTGGCCATTGTAGGCATGTACCAACATGTGCTCATCTACAGTTTTCGCTAAGGCGTTTTATAATCTCGAATGACTAGAGGGAAGGTGGTGCGTAGTGTTGTGTGAAACCTAACCCTAGTCCCTGTATGCATGTTTGCTTAGTCTATCTTAATGTATAATTGGTACGTCTGTCGTAAAAATTGTAGCATGTTGTGTACCATAAGTTGTTTGACAGTGCATCTTAGGACTGTGGTTTACAGCTCTCTTTAAAGCATAGGAAGAAAGTTCAGTTTTCTGTTTTTGGCAAAGCTTGTAAGTTGTCCCTTATATTCATTCTTTTTATGCTTGTTTTGAGTGTTATTTGACTTTGCAGTTTTTACTTTACTCCTTTTTTTTTATTATCATTTATTTATTATTTATTTATTTAGTCTTGTTTTTCCAAAACACAGGCACTTCGAGCAGATGAAGGACGATTCCATTGTTTGCAACATTGGTCATTTTGATTGTGAGATTGACATGAAGTGGCTCAATGAAAATGCAGCAGAGAAAATCAATGTTAAACCTCAGGTACTACATTTCAAATAATTCTGTATACTATCTCCGGTCTTATGAATTTAGGGACACACCTTAAGTGGGAACCCAGAAACTGTCGTTTTTTAATAGGACATTGGAATTAAGGTAATCTGCTAATATCCTTTTTTTAAATCCGGTAAATCAAGCTGCACCTTACCACAGTTTTTAACGGCAGACATTGGGTATGCATCAACGTTTGACTTTTCTGTAGTCTACATGTAACCAACTTGTCAGTCTTGGGCAACCACAATGCCAGGCTCAGTTACTGTGCAACTCCTTGATCATCCCTGTCTTTCTAATTTTTTTTTCTATTTTTATGTTCGGGTAAACAAATTGTGCACGTTTTCTAAATGGTCGGTGCAACCAGGATGGAATAGACATAGGTCTCCACATGTGACCTAAATTAAATTCAATTCATCTTTGGCCACAGCTCCTTTCTTTGATGCTACCTTTGCCAAGGTCATGGATACCACCAATTTTCACGGTTTTAGAAAGTTGAGGTGGTATATTTGTACTGTTTGCCGAATCTCATAGTTGACCGCCATGGTTTGCTTTAATTCAGACCTTGATGTGGGTAGCTATAATAACTTAACTTAAATTGGCAGACTTTATTGCAAACATGGGGTTGGAGCTGTTTTTCCTAATAACATTGTTGCAAAGAACCTTAGAATCATATTTGTTGTGTGCCATTAAAATGTTAAACTCGATTAGTTTTTGAGTGATGGGGGCTTGTGCGAATCAATTAAATTTTCAGCAAGACACAGTGCCCTGGTCAGTTAAAACTTTTTTGGGGGAAACGTTGCATACTTAACTAACACAAAGCGTCACCTTTACAGGCAAGCACTTAATGAATGCCTCTGCATTAGTGTGGGAGACCATCTGTTTATAAGAGCGCAAAGAAACTTCATTCAATGGCAACCGCCAACCCCTACCCAGGTCAGTTCTGTTTAAGAACAGCGGAGAACGCCTACTGGGTTCAGTCATCTATTATTTGACCTCGTCCATACAGTGGGATTTTATTGAGCACTTGCAAAGAGAACAAAATGACCCACTGCCACAAACATGTCTGCAAGCCAAAAAATGTTGTACTTCATGATGTCAATTAGAATGCCGGAGAAACCTAAAACTTTTCTAGAATTTCTAGTGTTCCACCTAGCAAGCAAGATGTCAGGAAACCTATCATGTTTTGTTAGATTTGTCACTAATTTCCCAAACTTACAGGGCTATACCACAGTGTTTTTTTAAAAAAAAAAAAAAAAAAAAGGTTTCCAAAAGCATGTCGCTTTATTCCTTTAAAGGGGCTACCCAAAGCTACAGAGAATGCTAATTAGTTGTTCTGTGATGTATTAGGAAATGATGGGATAGCCAAATATCATGTCTAATCGGGGTCCACAGTTTATATCATGTATCTGGCAAAAGTTCTGCAAGATACTGGACATCAAAGTCAGCTGCATTTTGGGTTGACACTCTGGGTGAATTAATAATGATTTAATATGTGGCATTTTTTGATGCAGTTTATTAATGCGTTTTTCTTTATTAAAAAGCTATTTGACTTTAGATCTTGTTTTAAACATGGTTTCATCCCTCTCTTATCTCTGCCCATTTCTTGCAACAGGTTGACCGTTACCTCTTAAAAAATGGACGTCATGTTATTGTATTAGCCGAAGGGCGACTTGTGAACTTAGGTTGTGCCATGGGTCACCCAAGCTTTGTTATGAGCAACTCTTTTTCTAATCAAGTCCTTGCCCAGATTGAGCTCTGGACCAATAGTAGCAAATACACAGTTGGTGTGTATTTTCTTCCCAAAAAGGTAATTTATATACAAATATATTATTATTAATAATTAATTTTTTATTGAAAAGTGGTTTCATTTATCAAACATGCACATTAGCAGCTTTATGCATACGCTAAGTTTTATATGCATGTAAAAAATATTTTTGTAACAAATGTTATGTTGCTCTTGTGGGTGTATATATTTAGAACAACTTTGACCATGTGTAATGTAGAATCAAATCTCAAGTTTTTTTTTCTCCTCCCTTCATTTTATTCCAATTTAAATGTCCTAGCTTTTTGAAGAATAACTCCGGTTGTAGTTATTATACTAGCCTTTGTAAACTAAAATAAGTCTAGACATTCTCCTCATCCTTTATCAACATGGAATTTCTATCTATAGAATGGCTGCTCACTTTTTGTCTTTGACCATGGAACAATTTTTTTCTAAAACCTGCTGAATTTTACTTAATCTCTGAAATTATAAAAGTCAGAGATTGCATGTTTTAATGTATGACTTTATTGTGTCAGCATGACATAGACATGATTAGTTTATTGGATATTTCCATAAACAAGTATGTGTACAGGCCAGAAAGTGTATTAAATTGGATTTTGCTTGTAGAATGTTTTTAACTAGCTTTTAACCCCTCTTTTGCTCTTCTGATTAAATATAGCTGGATGAGGAGGTAGCTGCTGCCCACTTGGACAAACTTGGTGTGAAATTGACAAAATTAACAGATACTCAAGCCAAATATCTTGGTATACCATGTGAAGGACCTTTCAAACCAGACCACTATCGTTACTGAGGAGCTTTCATAATTGGTCAATGTTCATGGTCATGCATAAATGTTGGCCTTTGTGGACTACACTGTGTTCTCAATAAAAAAAATTGTTATAGGCTGTTCCAAAAGCCATCAGTTGTCTTTGGGTTTTACTTAAGTGTTCATTTTGAGGGTAAAAACAAAGGTTTTTAAATGTCAGTAGGTGCACTCTAGTTATTTCTAGTGTACGAGTAATGGACTTTCCAGTCATTATTTTGTAAATTCTTTATCATACTGTAAAGGTTCACCCTAAATTGTAACACTAAGTAGTAGTAACTAGTTATTTTATCATTTATAAAACTTTGTTCCTACAGTAGTAAGCTACATTGAGAGAAAAATGGGGAGATCTGATTTGAGATACACCAAAAGATTTTAGTAAGCAATTTGTAAATGCAGCTAAAATCCCTAGGTTTATTCTTAATTTATAGAATGTATAGAACATTTAATAATCATATTTTTATACTGTTATTTAGGCAGTTATCAAGCATTTACAAGTCGTGAGCTCATCTAAAGACTATGCCTATTTTACACAGTGAAAGCAAAATGAGATTTATCTTCTAAAGAAAAAATACATGATTGAAGAACATGGAAATATTTTTCAAAATGCAAAAAAAAAACCCTGTAAATATAAATGGATATAAAACAATTTTATATAAAATAGACCTACAAAAATACACTTGATGCAAAACTAAATATTCAACAAAATGTACTAGAATAAAAAAAGAAAAAAAGTATTAAATTTAAGAAAATTACAAAAAAGTATAGTACTATGGTCTTTTTGTTTGTCTTTTAGCTAGGTAATTATGTTCAAACATTGAGTCAAAAAGCAGTGCCAAAAATTCCGCACAAAATCTTCAAAGAGGAAAATTTTTTTTACAGAAGTAGTAGGATTTGATGTCTAGATCTAAGCTGCTGATGATGCCTCACACACATCCCAAAGACCCACTTCTTTCTTTTCCACCTACCATCCATTTGTCCTATACCATACTAATTGAGAAAAGACACAACAAACAGATAGATTATAATAATTTTGTTGACTATATATTTTACATTACATTATATTATGCCTTTTTTTAGTGTTGAAAATAAATTATCAATTGCAATAAACTCGATTCAATTTTATTTGTATAGCGCTTTTTACAATAGTCATTGTTACAGTGCAGCTGTAAACAAGCAAAGAGATTATAAAATGCAAAATGCTTGCCCTTATGAGCAAGCCGGAGGTGACGGTAGCAAGGAAAAACTCCTTGAGACGGAATAGAAAGAAACCTTAAGAGGAACCAGACTCAAAAGAGAACCACATTTGGGTAAAAAACATGTAGCTGGAGCATCTTTATGGCAGTGGAAACCTCCTCGGTCACTCTGGTAATGTGATCATCAACTAGAGGTGGGTCACACAGAAGGGGCTGACAGGTCCGGAGTGGAGATGGGGTCTGGATCACTGGCAGCTCAGTTTTGGCATATGTAGCGAGAGAGAGACAGAAAACGGTCCAAGGCAAATCTATACAAAATCTAGCATCTACGGATACGTTGCCACAGTACTTCTTAGTCTCCCTTTGTTCTGTTAATTCATGTTATGACAAATACCAATGATATAATAATTTTGACCAACACTGTACAGATATTACAACTGATATTACTTGCGTGTGTGTGTGTGTATATATATATATATATATACACTTGGCACAATGCAGTCAGACAAGTACCGTTCACCTGGCAACCACCAAACCCAGACCCCAAAAAAATCAACACACAGCCATTAATGTCTAAACTCCTGGCAACAAAAGTGAGTACACCCCTAAGAGGAAATGTCCAAATTGGGTCCAAGTAGCCAATTTCCCTTCCTGTTGTCATAAAACTCATTAGTGTTACAAGGTGTCAGGTGCGAATGGGGAGCAGGTGTGTTAAATTTGGTGTTATTACTCTCTCTCTATCTCTTACTGGTCAATGGAAGTTCAGCATGGAACTTTGCTTGGTCCTGTGAATTTTTTCCCCCAACCTGCACACACAAAGATCTTAGCATGGCACACATCAGTTGCGTTGTGGTCTCTAACATGAAATAAGGATTCTGACTTCAGACCATCATGTTTGTTGGGTTCGTTTCCAGCACTACCTCTACTTGGCCCCAATTGTTCAGTTGTATAACAGGAAATAATGTAAGTTGCTCTGGATAAAGTGTGGTTGAACCATTACACTACTCAAGACAGAATGCATTAGTATAAATAAAATGTAGTTTTGGGATTTATTTGGATTAATTTGCCCAGTCTTAAATTGAATTAGGTAAGACATAATTGTTTTTGCCAGAGGTCTTCAACAATTTTTACCCTTTTTTAGTCCGAGCCTATTTAAGTTTTGCTGCTAAAAATAAGTTGTGTTCTTCAGTGGTATTTCCAGTCACCAGATCCGCGTCCACTTGAATACCTTTAGGATGTGGAAAAACTGTTTGAATGTGGAAGATTGTACCAGAAAGTATGTACAAAAAATCTACAGCAAATATAATGCATCCATGTCAACCTTCACTAGAATCTAAATGGAACGTTTTCAACAGAGGAATTCATGCCATGAAAAACTGAAGCTGTCTTGAGGATGTAGTATTGCTAAGTTAGAAACCTCTAGTTGGGATAATAATGTACCACCAATCTAAGCTAGAACTTTATAAAGTAACTCTGCTACTGTACAAAAAGTAAATGTAATTATGTAGACTGGCGACATGGTGTAGTGGGATAAGGCGCCAGCACCGACATGCGAAGTTGCGCTCTGGCAACCTTTCATTCCGGTCCCACCTCTTTATTGCCCCCGTTTCATCCCTCTGCCATATCAATAAAAAAATAAATAAATAAAATGCCCCAAAATCGCTAAAAATGTGTATACTTGATCATGTATAAGATGATGGTAATATGCGTTTATGGAAATTATATTGGGTGAGCTTGCTCACCACATTAGCCTCATAGCTCATAGGTGTAAGGCTACAAACATGTTTGACTTACTGTTTTATATGTGCAACATTACAAAAATTAAAGCAAATTAACTAAACACAATCACTTTGAACAAACGATTAAGCACTAATAAGGAAACCATGTGGGGTTTACTGTCCTATTTGGTTTCATGTATTCATGCAATATATCCAGAGTTCTCAAACCCACCTTCTTCTGAAGACATCTGTACCTCTGCATCACTAACAATAGGGACAAAATTAGAATACAAAGCACCCTTGTCCTTGCTAGATTCTAAGTTGCCTTTTGTTATTGTTTTTTCCTTGCGTTGTTGCTGCTTTTCTAGTTTGGACAACTTAAACACAAGATCAACAAAAAATACATAAATATTAACAAACATTCACCTTGTATTAACAATTGATCAGTATATTAGCTACATTTTCAAAAATTATTAAGTAAACTGTAATGCAAACTGTAATGCATAAGATATGATACCTGTTGGGCATTCATGCACATTGCAGGGGATTCAAAAAAAATGGTGACCGGTCCATCATTTTGAATGTGTACTTGCATGCAGGCACCAAACCGCCCATCTACAACAAAATAATTAGATGATTATCTTTCATATGCTCACAGTGCACGATTTGAGCCCTGATATTTACTCGCCAAAAGGTATTAGGAACTCTCCAAAGACTATCTTTAAGAACTACTAAATGACGCAATCCGAGGAAATCGCAAAGGCAACGCAAAGGTTTGTGAAATAATCGGCATGCTATATATCTGGGCCTGTGCAATTTAAAATTTGGCAGTATAAAATGGGTTTTGTTTAAAAAATACAGAGAATGATGACTTACAGCCAATAAGAGAGCAAGATACAGAGCAGCGGAAGGTTTGGGGAAGAAGTTATAGATCACAGTTTCAGTGTAGATTGCGCAAACTTTCTGACTCTTAAACATGCAATGTTTAACCTCCTGCTGTCAAGCTATCGCACACATGAACACAGCAGCAATTGAATGTTATTTAAAATCATTGTGAAGTGTAAAATCAACTTTGAAAATCAAGCAGTGTAAATTCAGCATTAGGCTTACTTCAATCAGACATACAAAACTGTTTTTCATACAGCTACAATTATACTGATATCATCAGTATATAGCTTACTGGTTAATATCCTTTCATTTTTTTTTTAATAAAAAATGTAGGTTGACAATAAATATTTACCTTTGATGAGTTCTGGCTTGTATGCTTTCCTCAACTGCTTCAGAATGTTGTTGTAAATGGGGTGAGCAACATCAGCAGGCATTGCTAAATGGAAGTCAGGCTTGTTTCCTTTGAGAGTACACTGCAGTGTGAACTGACTCACACACAACACCTCCAACCCCTTGTCCATTACACTGCGAGTCCATGCGCTACCATTCTCATTCTCAAATACTCGCACATTCAGGATCCTACGAACTCTGATAATTACAAACAAAGTTATTTTGAAACTACAGAGCTTCTGTAAAACTTTCCAATTAAAATTTAATGATCATATTTGAAAAGTATTTGTGAAATATGTATAGAGTGTTTTCAACTATGTCACGTCTTGGTCAGTTACTAGAATGCACAGTAGTATTGGAGATACTCGGCTGCATATACAACAGCATGAATTGCACGGTTAATGTATTATAGAAAACGTTTGTATATCAGATGCAGTACACAAGGAAATGAAACAACATTTCTCCAGGACCATGATGCTACATAAAACTAAACAGAACTAACATTACACAAAACGACACTAAACAAAAAACAATACAAACCTACTGACTGCAGAATAAACTGTCCTAGCAACATAACGTGCAGTGTGCAAACAGTGCAAATATACAATACAAACACCACTCCAGAGCAAATATTTAACAAAAAGTACACATAGGCATAAAATAACGCTGACCAGACCTATATTGTGCTAACAGAGTATGAATTGTGCAAATAAAGTACAATGAACGCCTACTTTCTTTCTACACGTTTTCTCCTTAATTTGTTAGAACTTTTTGCCCCAAATGTTTTCCCAGTCTGAACAATTACTACAGTCTAAATAGACCTGTCTATAAATAGACTGATTTCCGGAATGACGACGTCACGTGAAAACACTCTAGCTGTATACAAATAAACGACAAAAATAGTAACTGTTAAATATATACCAGCACTTACATGTAATCCACATCCGTCTGTGTGTCCTGGGTTGAAATCCCAATAAAAACACAAATGCCTTTCCCGATGGAACTGATGTGGTCTTCCCCCACTGTTTTAAGGAAACCGTTTAATAAGCAATAAATTACCACTTACCAGTACTGCGACCTGGTCCAAAGCACGCAGACTAGATCTGTGTGGTCAGTGGTTACTTTTGATACGGTGTCTCGGTATTTTAATTGTATGTATTAAATATACACAAAATCAAACCTATTTTATCTATTTATTATTATTTTTTTTACAATATTTCTTCACAGCCATTCTTACCTGTTACACTCGCTTTAACGACTCTTTGAACAATTGCTTTCATGATTTTAATCTGCTGCCTGTTGGTTATTAAAATTTCCGGTTCCCTAGACTAGCTTGACACAGGCTCTGTCTCAATACCCGTACATGAACCCTTATGCCCCTCATCTGCGCGTTCCTGCGTAAGTGCGTATGGTGTCCCCATTTGCTGGTGAGCTTTCCCCCCGCCTACTTGTGCCTTCCAAGCGGACTGCTCGGAAGTATATTACCCATAATTCATCATGAAGTAAAAAAAAAAAGTGGAGGTTTGTGCGAACGTTTGGAAGAACACGACAAAATGAACAAGGATATTAAAGTAAATCTTTTAATTAAGAAGCATAAATCACATCATTTTTATCAGCAATTTTGCGTCCGACAAACAGCACCGCCATGTTTTGAGCGCAGGAAGTCCCAATTCTTTAGTAAGCTTCTGTAGCCCTTCCACTTGTGCCCTTAATGCACACTTTTTGTAAGTGTGGGAAAGCCAGTCATGTATATCAGACCATACACACACCGTTTACATACACACAGTAAGTCCAAATCTCTTTGTTGTGATATATTACATAATTTTTAATTAATTGGATTAATTCTGGGAAGTGAAAACAATTTAAATATCTGGTTTAAAGTATGTAAATAGTAGATCGAATTTCTGTAGACTACTGTAGGGAAGGAAATGTTATTAAATGTACATTTTTCATAATCATTTTGTAATATTCTTTTCTTTGGGATCATTTCTTTGAAGATTCAGATTCATGAGGTAGAATGAAAGAGAATTTCTTTAAAATGACATTATAAAATTAGAAATAGCTTTAGTAATAGATCAAACTTTTGTCTTCAAATGAAAATATATTTAGCTCAAAAATATTTATATAAAAATACCACTATTACTGTCATTTAAATGCTACCCTGACTAAATACCTTGCTCTATTTATATTTATTTTTAACTCTACTATATCCTATTCCATAATGCTGTGTTGTGTGTTGCTACTTCCGGAAGGGTTGCAACTTTGAATAAAATGAAAAGACTTTTAAATCACATGAGCCAAACAAATGTTTAAACAGAGAAATTTTAAAACAGAGGATCTCCACTCTGTAAAAGTGCGTGAAAAAATTGTGGAATACTTTAAAAAAAACCTTCCTCAATGTCAAATTGCAGAAGCGTTACAAATCTCATCATCTACAGTGCATAAAATCATCAAAAGATTTCGAAAACTTGGAGAAATCCCTGTGTGTGAAGGACAAGGCCGAAGACCTTTGTTGGATTTTCCAAGATGGCGGCGCGGTAGCACTCCGGATCAAAAATGGTCACATGGACACCGAAAGCATTGGTGTTCATGTATATGACCACCAGACGCTTTTAGAACATAATAATCGACCTCGCGACCTCGGCTTGCTACGAGGACCAGGCCCCCAGCCCTCGGCGTCACCTGAAGCCGGCGGCCAGGCGAAGGGACATTGGAAGCGGTGCGCGAGGAAGCGGAAGCGCGGAAAGCGGGCGGGTGTCCGTGCTAGGCTAAAAACAAACCCTAGCCGGCTGGCACTCCCGTCCATACTACTGGCATTTGCTCCCTGGATAATAAACTGGACTATATCCGACTAAAGCGAGCTACACAGCGTGAATTTAGAAACTGTTGTGTCTTCGTTTGGTGCCGACAGAAATGCAGCTCTGTGCGGTAAGACTCGCGGTGTTTACATCAACACTGAATGGTGCGAGAGCTCTGTGATCGTTTCTACTTTCACGGTCATTGCTATTGCCACAACTCTCCACCTGGCCCTCACACACATGGACAATAAAGACACAGTAAAGACGTACGAATGCTGTTCATAGACTTTAGTTTAGCATTTAACACAATCATCCCTCAGCATCTGATCGAGAAGCTGAGCCTGCTGGGCCTGAACACCTCCATCTGCAACTGGATCCTGGACTTTCTGACAGGAAGACCTCAGTCAGTTGATTGGAAGCAGCATCTCCAGCACCACCACACTAAGCGCTGGGGCCCCACAGGGCTGCGTGCTGAGTCCACTGCTGTTTACTCTGCTGACTCATGACTGTGCAGCAATGCACAGCTCAAATCACATCGTCAAGTTCGCCGATGACACGACCGTGGTGGGTCTCATCAGCAAGAACGACAAGTTAGCATACAGAGAGGAGGTGAAACAGCTAACCTCTTGGTATAAAGCCAACAACCTGTCTCTGAACGTTGACAAGACTAAGGTAATAGTTGTTGACTTCAGCAAAACAAAGAGCGACCAATCTCCGCTGAACTTCGACGGCTCCTCAGTAGAGATCGTCAAGGACACTAAATTTCTTGGTGAGAACCTCACCTGGTCACTCAACACCAGCTCCATTAGCAAAAAAGCCCAGCAGCGCCTCTACTTCCTGCGAAGACTGAGGAAAGCCCACCTTCCACCTCGCATCCTGACAATGGTCTACAAAGGGACCACTGTTTAACATCACTGCCTGGTTCGGGAACTGCCCCGTTTCGGATCGCAAGACCCTGCAGAGGACAGTGAGAACAGCTGAGAAGGTCATCAGAGTCTCTCTTCCCTCTATAACGGACATCTACACCACACGCTGCATCCGCAAAGCTAACAGCATTGTGGAAGACCCCACACACCCCTCACACTCACTCTTCACACTCACTCTTCACACTCCTGCCCTCTGGGAAAAGATACCGCAGCATTCGGACCCTCACAACTCGAATGTGTAACAGTTTTTTCCTCAAGCCATCAGGCTGCTCAACACACTGTACTGAACTACCTCAACCCACACATACGCACACACTCTCAAACATTTTTTGTAATCATACTCACTTTACAATGCTATTTGCACAGTACCGTTGTAATTTGCACATTTCGTTCTACCTCATCTATAGTATGGTTGGCGCTATGTCCCGTCCTCTACTGTCTTTTTGCACTGTCCTTGTTATGTTTGTATTGTTTATTGCACTGTCTGTTTATGAACTGTCTGCACTGACATGCACTTTATGTCTATCTGTTTAGTGGCTCTTGTTGTTTTGTAAATTCTATGTTTTGTGTAGCACCAGGGGGTCCTGAAGAAACGTTATTTCATCTCACTGGGTACTGCATCTGCTATATATGGTTGAAATGACAATAAAGCTCCTTGAACCTTGAACCTTGGATGGCCGTAGTTTTCAGGACTTCAGACAACACTGCATCACTCATTGGAATGATTCTGATTCCAGGAATAATTCCAGAAAAACTTTTGTTTTGACTTTTGCCCATTTTATGACCACTCTTCTGAACTGCCCTATTGTGTTTTTTAATAAAACTGCATTCTGTAACATGGATTCGCTTTCGTTTTTTGCTTCACAAAACCCACGCAAGCACGGGGACTGCCTGCAGTCCAGATATTTCACCTATACAGAAAATTTGGCGCATCATCAAACAAAAAAATATCAGGCAAGAATGGCAACAATTTCGAACAACAGAAACTGAGAACCTCGATGCTTAGATGTCTTCAAAATGTTTGGGGAAGAAGAGGAGATGCTACACTATTTTGAGAACTATAGCAGGCATCAAATTTGAAATGTGCAAATTTTGTGCATAACACAGTGCAGTTTAACTAGTACTGTTCAGGGTGAACTGTCCAATCATAAAATTAACTTACAGTTTTGCTAGTGATGATGCTACATTGTACAGGTCACCCTGAACAGTATTGGTTTATATTATTGACATGTCAAAACATATATATTTTATATATTATACATGTAATAATCTGTTGTAAATTTTAATTTAACAAAAAAAAAGGAAAATGACATAGTTAAAACTAAAACCCAGTCACTTGTATCAAAAAGCAGCCCAAATTTTGATCAATTCTCCCAGTGCTTTTATTTTGTGCTCTGACATGATCAAAACCCACAGGTGTCACAAGCCAGTGACTTCGGTGCAAGTCCCAAGCCTGTATAAATAGAGGGGGTTGTGTCAGGAATGAGACCCAGGTGAACAATGACCGTTGACCTACAGGGTGCCAAGGGAAATTGGGGTACTATTGGTCAAAGAAGGAGTAGCATGCATTAATGGATAAAAGAAAGGCGGAAAGGCAGGAGTGTAGGACTGAGAATAGGAACGCTAATTGTTGAGACAATGACAGGGAAAGGTAGAGAGCTGTTTGATATGATGGAGAGAAGGAAAGTAGATATATTGTGTGTACAGGAGACCAGGTGAAAGGGTAGCAAGGCTTGTAGTATTGAATCGGGATTCAAGTGGGGAAGAGGTGGCTTATGGTTAAGGTGTTGGACTGCCAACCCAAACACTGTGGGTTCGATTCCCAGCTTCATCAAGCCAACACTGTTGGGCCCCTGAGCAAGGCCCGTAACCCACAGTTGTATAAATGAGATCAGTGTAAGTTGCTCTGGATAAGGGCGTCTGCCAAATGCTGTAAATGTAAGTTGTTTTAACATTGTTTGGATAGGAAGAGAAATGGGGTAGGGGTTATATTGAAAGATAAGTTTGTGAAGAATGTTCTGGAGGTGAAAAGAGTGTCAGGCAGGGTAATGGGTCTAAAGTTAGAAATTGAAGGGTGGCCCACAGAAACCAAGTGGTGGAAGCTGAAAAAGAAAGAATATTGTAGAGAATTTAGACAGGAGTTGAAACAGGCTCTTTGTGGTCAGTTAGTGTTTCTAGATGAATGGCAAACTACAACAGAAGTAATTAGAAGGACAGGAGGAAAGGTGCTAGGAGAGACAGCAGCGGAATTTCTTGCTAAATTGTTTAACAGGATTTTAGTGAGTAAGAAGATGCCTGAGAAATGGGGAAGGATTGTGCTGCTGCCTATCTTCAAGAACAAGGGTGATGTGCAGAGTTGCAACAACTACAAAGGCATAAAGTTTTAGGCAGAAATTCACGCTTTTAAAACCAGACCTTTCAAATGAACAACTAACCGCATCAGATCAGAACTTTAAAGCATATTAAACTTTCAAAATTTTACTCCTCTGGGAGAGAAAAACCTAATCGCACTCATCTCTTCCACAAAATCATCAACTTGTGTGTTAGATCCTATACCAACACGTCTTTCCTAAGCAAATTGTACCGGCAGTATCAGAACCCCTGTTGAAAATAGTTAACTCTTCTCTCAGTCAGCAGTGGGTATGTTCCCAAATCTTTTAAATTAGCAGTGATTAAACCTTTAATTAAGAAACCTGACCTTGACCAAAATGAGCTGTCAAACTACAGGCCAATATCTAACCTTCCGTTTATCTCTAAAATCCTATAGAAGGTAGTAGCGCAGCAGCTATGTTCATATTTACAAAACAAAGAAACAACATACACAAACTTTATCAATCAGGATTCAGGCCTCACCACAGCACAGAGAGACAGCACTGGCCAAAGTAGCTAATGACCTCCTTACTGGCATCCGATCAAGGCTATGTCTCGTTGCTTATATTACTTGACCTTAGTGCGGCTTTCGACACCATAGGTCACAATATTCTTCTTAACAGATTAGAAAAATTAGTAGGAATTAAAGGAACAGCTCTTGCGTGGCTCAGGTCCTATTTAACCAATCGTTACCAGTTTGTTGATTTAAATGGTGACTATTCTTCGCGTGCCCCCTTGTAAAGTATGGTGTTCCACAGGGCTCGGATTAAGGCCCACTTCTTTTCTCTCTTTACATGCTGCCTCTGGGAAACATAATTCGTAAGCATGATCTATCAGTTTCCACTGTTACGCGCTGATGACACACAGTTCCCTTTCTGTCGCTCACTCCGACGTTGTGTCGAGTGACGACACTAGGGGTCACGTTTTGGGAGCCCGAATACCTTTGATCTAATTTGAAAAGGCCAATGAAATTGGACGAGCAGAATTTGCATAGCCGGTAACGCCCCGTACTTCCAGTATAAAAAGCCGGGTGCGATACTGCTCATTGTTCTGTTTTTCGGAGCAGAATGTGCATCTTTTCAGCGCGAGCGAGCAAGCAGCAAGCCGGAGAAGAAGTGATTAGGAACGCTTACCTTAAAAAAAAAAAAAAAAAAAAGCGTCGCTGGATCAGCAGCGCGATCAGCGGTCTCTTTCGCGGCGGCATCCAACCAGGAAGTGCGGTAGGACCTCTGGGTGCGTCGGCAGCGTCCGCAGCAGTGCCTCAGCAAAAAAATTCCTACAAAGCGATTTTTTCCTCGTTAAGGGCGTTTTACGGCGAGAAAGTGATTTATCATGGCTTCTCGGCCGTGTGTTTCTGGGTGCGGTCGGTCTATCGTGTTCGATGACCGGCATGATTGCTGTTTTTTGTGTTTGGATTATTCCCACACAAGAAATGCTTTCATGCTTGGGACGTGCCCCTCTTGTGAGGCACTGCCCACAGGCACGTTGCGTGCTCGGTTGGAGGTTTTTGCACAGCAAAAATCCCCAGCCACCCCAGCCACTCACCACTCGACTCCTCCTGCCTCTGGGCCTAGGGCCGTAGTGGTGGGTGCTGGGGAGGAGCAGGGAGGTGGGGCAACACCACCAGGCCAGTCCCTGCATGCACCCCTTTCCTCCTCTAGCTCGGGCCTGCCGGTTGGGACACTGGAGGGACGTCAGGGGTTCCCCGGTTGCTCTCTCGAACCTGACGAGATGTCGATCGCAGCATCTGAGAGTGGGCTCGAGTCCATTGAGGCTGATGACTCTGCTGCGCCGGCCAGGGCCGGGCGTCAGTCAGAGCGTGAGACCGAGATGGCAGCCATACTAGTCCGGGCAGCCAAGGCCATCGGGCTGCGGTGGTCTCCTCCACCTGGTCCCGAGAAGTCAAGGCTGGATAATTGGTTCTTGGGTGCCGGACGCTAAGCCTTTTTTCCCGGAGGTACACGAGGAGCTGACGAAATCGTGGAAATCACCGTTTTTGGCCAGATCGCGGTACACCGGCTCCTCGGCTCTCACCTCCCTCGATCGGGGACCAGCAAGGGGGTAGGATGACGTCCCTCAGATGGAGCGGGCTATTGCGGTACACATGTGCCTGCAGACAGCCGCCACCTGGAGGGGCCGCCCTAGACTCCCGTCCAGGGCATGTTTCCTTCTTCTGCTTCCTGCCCTTGTGGCGAAGACACACCATGGCCACCCTGCAGGTATACCAGGCTCAGGCGTTGCAACAGCTGCACGAGGGAGGGCCCAACCCAGAGCTCCTGCAGGAACTGCGCTCTGTGGCTGACTATGCCCTTTGGGCTACGAAGGCCACTGCGCAGGCTCTGGGAAGGGCGATGGCCACACTTGTGGTCCAGGAACGCCACCTGTGGCTTAACCTGGCCGAGATGCGGGAGGCTGAGAAGGTTCGCTTTCTTAACGCCCCCATCTCACCGGGTGGCCCCTTCGGTGACACTGTGGAGGAATTCTCCCAGCAATTCTCCACAGTGAAGAAGCAGACAGAGGCAATTAGTCACATCCTGCCTCGGCAAAGGGTAAGGGCAAGCACCTCTTCCCCTATCCAGCAGGTCCAGTCTGCTCCATCCCGAAGACAGCCCCCCGCAGGAAGGTGGCATCGCAGGCCCGTCGTCAGGACACTAAGAACCCTTGCAAGGCTTCAAAGTGTTCCTGAGGAGGGCGACCCAGGGAGGAGGTTGCGGACCAGTTTGGAGGCTCCCCTGGGAGGGGGACGGGGTCGAGCTCCTATCTCACCTCGGCCGCCTGTCAGCCGGCAGGCGGCCAACACTTGGTCAAAGAAAGAGCAATATTCTTCTCTACTGGGTCAAACCTCCAGCAGACCTCCTTGCTGATAACTGCCATCGGATCTGGACTGAGTTTGGGGCTCCCTGCTCAGCTGGTCCGTCCTCCAGGGCCCGAATGCTCAGCCCACTCGATGCACAGGGTTCAGCCTGGTCGGCCTCCAGGTCTGTCAGTGCCCGGTGGGGAAGTTGTACAGTGGCAAGGACCGTGCCATGACATCTTCCCCAACCAGCCACAGCGTCCCCGGGGTACTCTGGATGTGTCTCAGCGCGAGCCATTGGTGAGGTATCTGGGGGCTTGGGTGAGCCTCTCCAGGGCCTCCCGGTGGCTCCTCAGGACCATTCAGCTTGGCTATGCGATTCAGTTCGCCCAGGCGCCCGCCCAGGTTCAGGGGCATTCTGGTTACCTCAGTCCGAGGCGAGAATGCCGCTGTCCTGCGGTCGTAGGATCGAGCCTGTCCCCCGGGCCTTCATTGTACCCAAGAAGGGGGGAGGGAGCAGGCCAATCCTGGATTTGAGGACGCTGAACCGGGCTCTTCACAGGTTCCCGTTCAGGATGCTAACCCTGAAACACACATTTGAACGTGTGTAAGTAAGCACCAGGATTGGTTCGTGGCTGTAGACCTGAAGGATGCATACTTCCATGTTTCGATTCTTCCAAGACACAGACCCTTTCTGCGGTTTGCCTTTGAAGGTCGTGCATACCAGTACAAGGTCCTCCCCTTCGGGCTGTTCCTGTCTCCGCGTGTCTTCACGAAGCTCGCGGAGGCTGCCTTAGCCCCCCTCCGAGAGGCGGGTATACGCATCCTCAATTATCTCGACGACTGGCTAATCCTAGCTCACTCACGAGACGTTGTGGTTGCGTACAGGGACAGGGTGCTCCACCACCTTGCCCGGTTGGGGCTTCAGGTCAACTGGGAAAAGAGCAAACTCTCCCCCGTGCAGAGTATTGCTTTTCTCGGTATCCAATTGGATTCAGTTGTGATGAGGGCTCGACTCTCCCCGGAGCGGGCCCAGGCGGTGCTGAGATGTGTGAGCTCTCTCAAACGCAGCTCGGCGGTCCCCTTAAAGCAATTCCAGAGGCTCCTGGGGCATTTAGCATCTTCAGCTGCGGTGGTTCCGCTCGGCCTGATGCACATGAGACTGCACAGCACTGGCACATGAGACTGTCATGGCACACACCGGGTGCAGGTAACCATGATGTGTCGCTGGACTCTCAGTCAGTGGGAGGACATCTCATTCCTACGGGCAGGTGTGCCCCTAGAGCAGGTGTCCAGGCGTGTTTAGATTCGTCGACCACGGGCTGGGGCACCGTATGCAATGGGCAGGCAGACGCAGGGGTGTGGACGGGCCACCGCCGGCAGTGGCATATCAACCGCCTCGAGCTATTGGCAGTGTGGTTAGCCCTGAGGAGGTTTCGGCCCATGATTCAGGGCAAACACGTGTTGATCCGGTCGGACAACACTGCGACGGTGGCCTACATCAACCATCAAGGTGGAGTACGCTCCCGTTGCATGTCCCAGCTTGCCCGCCATCTCTTGGTGTGGAGCCAGCACAGGCTCAAATCTATGCGGGCCATTCACATTCCGGGCGACCTTAATCGTGTGGCAGATATGCTCTTACGACAGAGACCCCTTGGGGGTGAGTGGAGGTTCCACCCACAGACAGTCCAGCTGATTTGGAGGCGGTTTGGCCAGGCGCAGGTGGATCTGTTTGCCTCGTCAGAATCGACTCACTGCCAGTTGTGGTATTCCCTGTCCGAGGCCCCCCTCGGCACGGATGCACTGGCACACAGCTGGCCCAAG